>OX638385.1:16540743-17075743 GCA_951813785.1 Criorhina ranunculi
CTCATTGCTAAGTCAAGTAAGAATACAATTCTTCTACTACTTTAATTAGTTTGTCCTTAGAGAAGGCGTAAATTCACAGTACAGTACATATTAAACATACGAGTCATTGTCCTCCTCTTTCCTATCCAAACAAAAGTCCTTTATTGAGTATTATTCTTTTGTTAATTTTTGTGTAGAGGAGGAAATCGAGGGCAATGATTTGGAATATTTTTGATGAATTGCCCTTCGCTTTCTTAGCGAATCTAACACTATTTGTAAATTGTTTTTTTTTTATGTTTTGTTTATTTTGCCGTACACAGTAATGGATTTGTACTGTTCACATAAATAGAATTTTATATGTTAAGCAAATGGATGGCAAGAGATAAATACCTATTTTCTTAATCATTGCAGGTCCAGCTAAACAAACAGAATATATCTGCAATCAAACGAAAAAACTCAGATAATTTGGAGGAATTACGTCCAAGTGAATCGGCAAATCGTATTAATTCTCGATGGACTAATGAAGAGCTTTTGCTTGCTGTCAGCGGTGTTAAGAAATATGGGCAGAACTATCAGGTAATTGTTTAATATCAAACAAAATTCAAGATCAAAACTCAGTAGGATTTATCTTTAGCTTTAGCTATCTGGTTCGACTGTCATAAGTTATTGATTCATTATGCCTCACAGGGAAATATTTGTCGAGAAGTGTTCTTGTAACGTTCTGAATGCCAGTTCAGGTCCAGTTCGTCTGCAAATAGTCTCGTAGTTTAAAAATTGCTTTTATAAGAGAGACATGTCTCTTTGAAGCATATAGCTTTTACAGAAATCTCCTTACTACCTTCTGCTAACCAGTGTAGTGTGGAAAATTATCCAACGAAAATAGGCTTGACATTAGATTTTTTTTCACAGCATATTGTTACCTTCGGTTTAACTTTCCTTGGTATTTTGTGTAGCTATTCTGTTAGACTAGAGCTCCACGCTAGCATATAGTTCGAAGTTAAAAATTCGTCAACTAAGGCGAAATGTTGTAGCGGTTGCGAAACTATCGTAAGACCACAGACTTCTCTTTTTTTCCTGCTGCTAATAAACAGTGTTTTCGTCCGACCGGAAGTATCATCTTTATTTCTCTTCATTATGCCCTTTTGTATAGACCGATTCTGCAGAATAAGCTTTTACAGCTTCTGTCAAGTTTTCCATATAACATATTTTCTTGGCAAAACCTGGTCTTTTTGATGCCCATGGCGTCAGTTCTCCAACGCCATCATTAAATATCTATTTTTTTTAAAGCTTTGTCATTGTCTTTATAAACTACTTGAGAGTTGAGCTTTGCCAAAGAAGTATAAACTGTCAAGCGGGAATCTTTCCAAACACCTTGCATTTCTTTTTTTTTTTAACTCGTAGTTGTATCACATATTTAAAATTGTCTTGAACAATGTTCATAATTCGTTGTTAATTTTTCTTTAAAGACTATTGCTGACACACTTGGAACAAAAACTGCAGCGCATGTTCGCACTTTTTACGTAAACTACCGTCGTCGCTATAACTTGGATCAGGTCGTAAAAGAATACGAAGAAGAACAGAAAAAGAAAGAAGTCCAAAGTGCTGAAAAATCCGGTACCAATAATAATGATGACAACAACTCAAATAAATCACTGGAAACTCAGAGTTCCACTCAAAAGGATAATGTTGTTACGGAGGTAAGGCAATTTTTCATAAATATAAACATTTACATAAATATTTGTTTGTATTTTTAGATCGATTTGGACAATGAGATTGTAGATCAACCACCAGCTAAACGTTTGGCAACTGGTATACAGCATGACTCTGCAAAAGTCATATAACTGCACTTAAAAAGAAAAGTTCCCTCCAATTTCATTCATTTAGTATGCTAATTATCACTCTATTACTAAACTCTTAAGATACCTTTTTTCCCTTTCAATTGACATGGATAAGAATTTTAGTTAAATAATTTTTATGTTCTCTATAACTGACTTAATCTAAATAAATTATTTATCGTTTAGTTTGTATTGTAATGCTTAAACATGTTTCGAAATAAAACACTTTGCAGTTGATCTGTGAAACACTAATTTAATTGTTATTCATATGAAACGGAGCGTAAAACTTTGAATGTATTTTCATGGAATGTATCCATAGCCGTATTTGTAAGATTTTCCTAATAATTTACCTTTGCGCCTTATTTAAAATGTTCAAATGTTAACGTATGTATTTAGAAATAGCAGCAATTCTAAAAATCCCGATTTCTTAATATCGCTCTAATCATTTTTTATAAATAATTTTTAAAAATCATCACATTTTCTTTTGGGTTTAGATTTTGAGGAGAAATTATTATTATTATTTTGACTGATAAATTGGGTATTAATTAAGAGTGTAATAATGTTTAAATGACGCTAAGTGAGTGTTAAAAATGAGGCTGCTGAATGTAAATAATTTAATTTAAGTATTCACCTTTCTTTTATACATTTCATTAGTACTATCATTATTTTCAAACTACTGATATCCAAATTAAAGCAGTGTTATTTTAAATTCTTAACCTTAAATAAAATTCAATGTGCTT
The DNA here is from genome assembly GCA_951813785.1 of Criorhina ranunculi. Classification (NCBI taxonomy): domain Eukaryota; kingdom Metazoa; phylum Arthropoda; class Insecta; order Diptera; family Syrphidae; genus Criorhina; species Criorhina ranunculi. Next base: position 16,543,298 of record OX638385.1, read on the forward strand.
GAATTTCCTGTAATAAATGTTTTAATATATTGTGTACATCTGGCCAAATTTCATGTGGAAAAAGAGAAACCTTAGGTAAATTGCATACAACTTCACCATTTACCACTTACGCATTTGAAGTCTATGAATAACTCCTGTGCACTGCGGTCAAAAACATAGCTGAAGATTTAACAAAGATGATAGAATAGTGGGTTAAGAGATCAAGCGTAACTTGCTACGCCTAGAGTAAAACCTTTGCGGTACGTCGTATTCTCACTTATGGGTCGGAAGCCTGGTGACCTGCTTTGAATGGAGTCTAGAATTAAAAAAAAAAAAACTTAGCAGAGTTCAGAGAGCATCGGGATGTCCGACTGAGGCTCTTAATGTGATCCTAAACCTTCTCTTCCTTAATCTATATCGGATGTTGGTCATAGACCCAGTATCAAGGCCCCTGATTACCTCATTACACCCGCGATAAACTACATCAAACTCAAGCTAAACCGTCCCCATCTCACAATGATGTGATATCCAAACTGGTTACTTTACTACGATTTTAAAGTCATTCCTTTCCCAAAAACTCAGATTACATCCTACCCATTTTGAACTGCAGTGTATTCTATGCGGAAATAATGGCGATCAAAGAAGCTTTGTCTTTGCTTAAGAAAAGATAATTTCTCCTAGGGATACTCGCATTTTTATGGACACTTAAGCAGTCCTAAAATCTTTCGAGTCAGACTCATTAACTTGAGAAGTAGCCCTAGATTGCAGCCCACCTCTTAACGAGATAGCAGAGCAATTTAATATTAATCTAAATATACTGGGTGGCGAAGCATAGAGACATACCATGGAACTGTAACTGTAAGGCCCATGAGCTCGTCAAGTGCGGCAGTCTAAGCTATTGAGGACGAGCCTTAGACAGTCCAATGGTACCAGACGAACGGACGATGAAAGAAGTAGAAACAATGGTGCGGAGGTACCATAAGGAATCGCATCAACAGTCATCAAGACAGCAATCGATGACAGGATCAACCGGGATTTTCACAAATATTGGGAAGACCTGACGACATGCAGAGTGGCATGGGCTAGCGATGTTCATATTTTGGGTCGCAGTTACCAAATGATTCATACTTCTTCGATACTGGATCAACCGGTTTTGACAATCTGGGATATTTTCAGACAGGATTGCTTAAAGAAGTTTGAAAATGAGTCCATCCTTTCAATCGGTATCGTATGCTGCGATTAAGTGGTCGAATGCAACGGATGTTTTAAGCGAGAACTCAAATCTTGTCTCGATAGGCGTCGTTAAGAACAGCATCTGTGTTTCTGTGATTAACATCATAAGGGTATTTATAACCCCTTGAGCGCGAGTGAATTATAAAAAAAAATAAAAAATCGACTGGTGAGCCAGTCCTGTACTTCCCACCTCGTATTGCTTTATATCACAGAGAACATTGATTCTAATAACACCACAAAAAGCTTGCGTTATCCAACACACCTTTTTTTGAAGCATTTCATTTTTCCAGCATCCGCTGGACCGATTTTGCTCAGAATCTAATCAGCTCTAAGTTTCACGCTGACAAATAAAACAAAACAAAACCGCATGTTCGTACGTTGTTCGGTTCTCCAGATATCGAAGGAGAAAAAAATTGTCACATACACACGCACCCAGACATCACTTCGAAAATGGTTGCAAATGATTTCTAGTGTATCGTAATGTGAAGCTTCGTTAAAATCTCGAAACTTTTTTTTTGGGCTATTGCAATACTTCCCCTATGAAGGTGGGAAGTAAAAAAAAAAAAGTAAACTGGTCCAGGGACAAGCTCGTTGATAGGAGAGTTGATCCAGTTCTGGATAAAGACGATAACTTTCCATTAGGATGTTAGGCTTACCAGTATGTAAATGGTGAAAACTGTAATATCTGTACAAACGCGTTGCGCTTGAGGTTTCTTAGCACACTTTTTAAAGTGACTGTGTGTTTCTTGTCTACAATGGCACGATAGCCGTCTACAATAAAGTTCGCTACTTTGTTGGGGTGTATGCAGGAACTGGTAGTATTAGAAGTGTTGCGTCTTTCAAGCTTGCGTAGCAGGTTCCTTGCTCTTCTGCTAGAGTGGGTAAAATTAAGCTTGGGTGTCAGAAGTTACCTCAAATACCACAGAGTCATCGAAGATTCGCTAGCTTTCTTTGTAAGCTTTAATAATTCTAATAAATTTGATCCAAACTCTTCAAAGCTAGTGAAGATGTTTTGGTAGGGAGTGTGCACCAGATCTTCTGCAAATTATGGGAGGACGACTGGGCTATCAGCTCTATCCGCCCCATCTTCAAGAAAGGAGATCCTATGTTTTGTAAGAACTACCGAGGCATATCCCTGCTTAATGTAGCCTACAAGATCCTGTCCTGTGTACTAGATGAACGACTAAAGCCGTTTTGCACCACACTCATCGGCACCTATCAGTGTGGCTTCCGGCCCGGCAAATCGACGATAGACCAAATTTTCACACAGCGGCAAATCCTGAAAAAGACCAACGAGTTCCAAGTCGATACTCACCATCGTTTCATCGCACCGAACTATGGCCCTTATTGTGAGTGTCGATCAGCAATCGCCACGACAATTGTCGATTGCGTCGATTGATTTGAACTATGGCATTGTGTAACCCAATCGATAGAATTTTAGTTCATATATTTTTATTTTCCTTAATATAAATATTTTATTTTTATTAAAATTACTTACATTTCATACGCACAAAACTCTCCCACTTTTCTCGAAAACAAACCATCGACCAGAAATTTCTGATCGACAACAAGCGACTGTCAAATCGACAAATGTCGTTTACAATCAAAATACACAATACCAAAATTTACAATCGACGATCGATGATCGATAGATGTCGTTCATCGATCAGTGATCGACACTCACAATAGGGGCCTATATCACGCGATGTCTGAATTCGGGATCCCGAGAAAACTACTCCGGTTGTCGCGCCAAGCTAGAGAACTTGTAATGCACTGTGCTGGTTGGGAACATAACTTCCGAACATGCACCAAACATGCACCGTATTTCGGCAAGAAGACGAGCTGTCGTGTGATTTCTTTAAGCTTGTGCTGATAGTGCAAGAGGCCGGCGTAAACACGAAAGGCACTATATTTAACAAATTCATCCAGCCGCAGACGATATCGATATCATCGCCCGGTCCCAGCGTGCCATTATTGAGGCTTTTCCGACAATAGAAGAACAAGCCAAATGAGTTGGTCTCATGATGAATGAGGATAAAACAAAAATCGATCCGTCGAACACCGTCTAGGTCAAAACCTAACAATTGACAGCTATAATTTTGAGGAAGTGAAGAAGTTTATCTACCTCGGGGCCAATGTAAACTCCACAAATGACACCCTAGCGGACATTCGACGCTACTACTTCGGTTTATCCAAACAACTAGGGTCCAAACTCCTTACTCAAAGGTCCAAAATCATGCTCCATAAAACCCTGATCTTGCCAGTCTTGCTTTATGGAGCTGAATGCTGGACGATAAGTAAGACAGCGGAGCAGATCTTGGGATCCTTCGAAAGAAATTTTCTATGTCGAAACTGGAAGCAGTGTGCCCGGGACCATTAAGTATTAAAAAGCAAATTCCATTGAATTGGTAAATAACCCCACCCTACCAGTTTGACATACAGCCGTAATGACTTCTTCTGCCGCAATACATAAAGTTTCGAAAATATAAACGAAAACCCTCATCATATTTATATTACTTAGTATTTTATTTTGTTTGTTTTTAAATTAATAATCTTTTTACAACACACAAAGGGTACACGTTTATGTTTTTTCTCTTTTATTTCTCATTGAGTTTTACATAATTATAATAGTTCATAATTTTAAATTTATATCTAAAGATAAAGTTCAAAGCTATTCATACACATATGTGTATGTATATTTAAGTTTATATTTAAATTCTACGAAGTGCATTGCACTTAAAATAAAATCAAGCAAAAACAAATCTGAATATGAGCGATGACAAAATATTTACAAAAAAAACCGAACTTACTAAATGTTTTATATAAAACTGAAAAATATAAATAAAATAAACAAAAACATAAAATTAAATAGGTAGGTACTTACAAAGTATGGTTATAAATTAAATTAATTTATGAAATAGTTTTACAAATTTACTTATAATTATTATAAATTATTATTATTTGTGAATGCCAACGTTTTTCACCCATTATTTCTATTTATATGTTTGATTTATTTATTTATTTATTATTATTCTTTTGTTTTTGTTTTTTAGTTATTTATTTATTTATAAATTCTTATAGGTTGGTTGTTTGAATTAAAAATGTTGTAGATAACCTTTGATGTTTTTACAAGATGAATGTGTACATGTTAAAAATAAAAACCAAACTGTGAATATGTTTGTTAAAATAAAACGGACTTTCTTTCTTAATATAGAAGTAACCGAACGACATAAATTCTGTAGCAAATGATTTATAGATAATTATTGGCCAGTTTGCTAGAGGAAATAAAAATTGTGCTGAATGGCGAAACCTATAATTGATAGAAGGAAGTATGTAGGTGATTCAAAACTTTATCGTCGATGCAGTCAGACTTTTGTAGGAGTTCAGATAATGGTAGCTAGAAAGTAGCAAGAGTTCTCGACCAAAACTATAAATAACATTGCACATTGGGATAAATGCAATACTCAAAGCTTATAGTGACATCTTCTGGAGTACGAACAGCTTACAAAACAAAAATAAATACAAATATTTATCGCGATAGACTATAGAAAGCCAATGGCCTATTTTCTCGCAACCGTTCTTCTTGTGCGTACTTTTCGCACTAATGGAAGAGACCTTCAGTTTTTATTACCGACCCCGAGCTATGGATTGGTAAAAAATGGCTTAAAATGTTTAAAAACGCATATTTTAACAGTCAGCCAAGTGGCAAACTAAATCCCTTTCATCGAAGTCTGCCTTAGATTGTCGTTAATCTTTTACTTATCAGACTTTTACTTGACCAGACTGGTTGTCAGCCTACAGGGATATTCCAGAAACTATAGGACTAATTAACTCGACAGAGAAAGCAGAAAGACAAAATTAAGGTACAAATGCCTCTTGTTCCATGTCGTTAAGTTGCTGCTTAAGCTAAATCCTATGAACTAACTCTAGATGGAAGAATGCCATGACATGTCATGTTTCCAAGCAAGTCTGGCCAACGCTAGGTCAGTTTTGCAAATAAGCACGGTCATGGGTGTCGATTCAATGGAGAAATTCAGTTGGTCTGAGTGTTCGAATGCCCATCGAACCTAACCGGACCTAACTTTATATTCCATTACAGCAATGACCCTACAATGAGATTGGAGAAGTAGGTGCTCTGAGTTTCTGAATCTTGAACTATTCGTTGCCTTATATAGAGACATGGATAAGTGGACCTCGAATGAACATCTGTGAAGGGATATTCCAAACAATTTTGTATCAATCTCAAGCGAATGAAATTAAAGATACGAAGTCTTCCTGCGTAAAACGCTGGAACTTCTATTTTTGTGATGATGGGAAAGCTTGGCAAAATGAAAACAATCCAAAATGGCGAGTTCTAAGCATGACGCGAATTATTGTAAAATAAGTGGTAGCGTAATTTACAGGATACGGAAACTGCAAATACCATCTGAAGAAGATGAGTCTTCGACAAGATGATACCTGTAGACTATGCGTTGAGGACGAGGAGACAGCTGGACATACACCATGTAAATGTCAGGCATTGACTTAAGAAAACAATTATATTCTCGGCTGCCAATAGACTCAGAGGTTTAGCACAAGAAATCGCGGTCAGGAAATAACTCCAGAAATCCAGTGTGTTCCTCGGAAAGAATCTTAGTGAGGTGGTCTGTTTCAATATTTCTCTCTGTAAATGGTACGTTTACATGTGATGAGGAACTGGTTTCTGAAGAAGGACACCACAACGTAGATTAGTTAGTGGTAACCAATTATTCTGCAACGAAAACATTCACTAGAGCTATCTGTACCGGGTCAAGTAATTGAAACTCTTTTTCTATTCTTTTTTTGTCGTACAAATTGGTGGCAAAAAGTTTTATAAGTGCCAATGGAAGTATTCAAAGTGTTAGAAGTAAACCAACTGTATTATGTGACATAGAACTGGATGGACCAAACACACAAATTACACATCTTAAGAACTGTCTATATTTTAATGCTTAGAACTGCGAAATGCTAGGATTTTGTGGCTCTCAGGTTATAGGTAGGTTGGTAGAAGTGGTTGAATCTGGTGAATCTGCCAGAGACACAAGTAGCGCGGATGCGCCGTTTTGATACCACAACTCACGTGACCTGGATGTTGGTGGGCGTAACTAGGATTGTGGTTTTCAAATCCATCCTGTGAAGTTAAGAAAATTAATAATATTGCAAAATTTGATGTTAGAGATCTCAGATAGATCTTTCAGGTTATAAGCTTGCAAAGTATTCCATGTGCCTACATTAACTTTAGCAAAAGTAACTCTATTAAGTCAAACTTGGAGCACCACAGCCTCTAATTGAAATTACTTACGCAGACCGGAAAAACATAACAAACTTGAAGCAATGGCAAGTATTGTTGCAGCATTGCCAGGCAAATTTTAAACTTATTGGGAAATATTTCATCTAACTCCGGCAATTCATCTTTGAAATGTTTGCACCTATTTTTCTGTATCTTCAGCTATTTTTTTGTTTTATATTACATTCTAAAAATGGTGTTTTAACTTACATAGATTCGTATTTTATACTGCAAATGAAAAAATAAATAAAAAATAAATAAATCTAAAAGAATTTACGAGCATGTGCTACAGAATCTTAAAAAAAATCATCAAAGGTTCTGGATTATGTTTGGTATTGAAGCATTGGGGCCGATAAATTAGGGTGATGCGAACTGTTCATTCGTAGGGCGGATAAGCTTTTATTATACCATTCGTCTTCAGCAGACATACCTGGAAAAAAGGAAATTTAATTAGTCATTGATCAGGATGTATGTAATAAAATGATAAAGAAAATATTTTTGGATATTTTCTGGATATTGGTTATTTTATGTTTAAACGCCTTCAATAATTTTTAATATGTAATTTGTGACAAAAGATTTTGACTTCGTTTGGCATAGATGCAAAGTGGCACAAAAGTCATCGTCCAATACAATTGGTTTAATGAAGTTTTGTTTCGAACTTCCTTGAAAGGTATACCTATTTATTTTTGAACTACACAATTTATTTCGAAAGGCTCTTCTATTTAAATATCAAAAAACCCAGTGGACCGTTGTAGTGTAGAGAAAAAGTTCTGTCATTTTTTGTGAGTCCCTACAAATTTTAGAATCCTATACAAGTTCCAGATTACTTCAGTGTTTTCCAGGCAATATGCACAATGAAACTGTATCCATCCAGGATTACAATTGGGTAGCTAGGCTGTAATCAAGGCTCTTTCAAACAGTGGAATGATCAGATAAAAGATGGTCATGGCATGTAAATGCTTAAATCAATAAATATCCCTTTTGGTGTGATGTGTTGGAACAAATCAACACTTCTTGGTCCTTTCGAAATATCTGCACTATTATTATTATGGTATTCTGTTCAAAGCCTTTGGCACTGTGGTTTCTAGCGAATCCTATTGTGCCTTCCCTAGGGTTTCCAGGATTTATTGTTTTACTCCAGAAGATGTCAGGAAGTTAAGGAACTTATCCGGGTGAATGGCAGAAAGCTCTTCCGTAGGGACAACTTCGCCGCGAAGGATTCTCATTCTGAGTTAAAAAAAAAAACAGAGTGCTGGGCATTTCGTTAGGATATTTAGAGAGGTCTCTTCACTCTCCAGGCAGAGTCTACTGATTGAATCTGTTACAAGGTTTATGCTTGTTTAGATGGCAGTGATCGATAAGAAATCCAATTAGTGCTCTAAGGTTACTCCTATCGAAGTCCATTTGCAATATTTCTTTGACTGAAACTTTAGGAAAAACCCTTTATTGCCTATGGAACTTGCAATGGCTACTTTAGATTTGCTGTGCGATTCTCTTGTTGCCTCCTTTATATTGGAGAACCTATTTTTTGAGAACTGGGATTTTTGTTGAAATTCCCTACTACAGATCTATAATGGGATTTCTTCAATATAGTACACAAGGGAGGTATTAACACGGAAGGCACTATTTTCGACAAATCTGTCCATCTGTTGGGGTATGCAGCTGACATACATCATCATTGGTAGCTCCCAGTGTGCCGTCATAGAGGCTTTAACGGCAATAGAAGACCAGGCGAAACGACTTAAACTTGAAGTAAATTGAGATAAATCCAATACGTACTTACATATGTACATACATGTTGACCCTTAAACAAAGAGGCATCTGTCTACTGCCTAGGACAAAACCTCACGGTTGAGAGCCGTAGTTTGAAGTGGCTGCCAGCTAAAGCCACCGCACTTAAATTCATTGTGATACTTGAGAGCAGTAAATTCGAAGTAGTTAAGGAGTTTACTTATGAAGAATGACACACTAGTGGAGATTCGACGAAGACTTACCGTAGGCAGTCTCCTCCAATTCTGGACAAAAAGCAGGAAAGTGGAGCATATATTTATTAAACACTTTTCAGAGAAAAATTGAGCGTTGAATTGTTGGTCTCATATGCGAGGAGGGCGAATGAAGGAGAAGATATAACCGCGAACTCTATGAGCTGTATCAAGATGTGGATGTTTCTTCAAAAAGCCAAAACAGAGGATCTTCGAATCACAGCCCCTAGTTCGGGCCGGCAAGGAAGACTGAACTTCCGTTTTAAAGACGAAGATATTGCGAATGCCAAAGCGTTTGGTCTTGGAGAACTGTAAAGAGTGTACCCAGGATCGGAAAGAATGAAACGTTGCAGTGTTTGAGATGGAGAACCCGTTAGGAAAGTAAGTAGTTGATCTAGAAAGATTTATAAAGAGCACACGAAGGTTTCAATAAGTTCTAGAAGGAGACCAAAAGAAACTTACTCCTGTGCGCGGAGGTATTTCCTTTTTAGTTAACTGTAAGAAATTATTAGCTTACCAATTCGATCAAATCTCTATCGTTTGAAAACGGATACCTGTCAAATTAAAGCTTAGGTTACATTAGGAATTAGTAGTCCTAGATTGCCGATCATCTCTTACAGACATGGCGGAGCAGTTCAATATTCACTTTTGTTGGATGGCGGGACATAAAGATATTCCAGGGAACTGCAAAGCAGATGAACTCACCAGATATAGAACAACCGTACCCGTGCTCACAGAAAAAGACAACCTGGGTATACCGATCGCTACATGTCAACTCAAGGTCAAGCTGGATGCTATCGAGAAAATAAATTCTAGGTGGACAAATGGAATAACGTGTCTAGCGACTAAACGGATTTGGCCACGGCTGGATCTGAAACGCTCTAAGAATTTAATTTCTCCCAAAAGATCGCATATCAGTTCCATAATAGGTGTCATCACGGGACACTGTATAATAGGCAAGCATGCAACAAGGCTTGGCGTCCATTCAAACGATTTCTGCAGAAGCTGCATGGACGAAGAAGAGGAGGAAACGATTCCCCACCTTTTTTGTAACTGTCCAGCTCTCTCTCTTAAAAGAAGACTCCATTTAGGGGAATTCTACTTTAACGACTTAGGCGATAAACACGGATATCAGAAAACTCCTTCGCTTCATAAAAAGCTCAGTGAAAAGAAACATCCTCAAGGGTCAAAACTAGGTCCAATTCTTTTCATCTTGTACACAAATGAACTCACACGTATTTGCAGGCGGAGTTTAACAATGCTGTCAAATGGTGTCACGACAACGGCTTGGTGATCAACGCGGCAAAAACAAAGATGATGCACATCCGCAGTCCACATCATATGGCTGTGCAAGAGCGAGTATATTTTCAAAATGATGCCTGTCCTAACTCAAGCAAACAGCTTATTGATATGGTTGATAGCTATAAATACCTAGGAGTCATTATTGATAGCCATTTCATCTGGGACAAGCAAATTGATAAGTTTATTACGCCCTGATTGAATCCAAGTTAAGGTATGGAGTACTGGCATGGGGAAACGCCTCAAAAACCCACATCCAGAAGCTTCAAAAACTTCAAAATTCTGCTTTGAGGCTCATAAACAGAAATGTTCCTGATGAGAGAAGTCTGAAAGCACTTCAGGTGCTAAATATCTACAAGATGACCTTGGTACTGGAATATTATGATGGCAACCGTTTCAAAAGGCCAATACAACATGATGTCAATACTAGAAGACGTGCCCTGGGTATGCTACAAGTGCCCCGCAACTACAACAACTATGGTAAAAGGCATAGTGTTCCCACAACCCTTAATGAATTACCCCCCGATCTTAAAAATATTGCGAATTTTAAAACGAGAAAAACAAATATTAAACGTTTTTTTGTAAACTCTCAATCTTAAATTTAAAATTAATGAATTCAAAATTGAAATTATACGTAAATATTTAAAAATAAGCTTGCTCGAAGTAATTTAAACTTTTGGAATTGCAACCTTCTGCAGAAAAGCCTTTAAGGCTTCGCGGAAAACTATACAAATTGTTAAGAATTATTAAGACAAATAAATAAAATACCAATACAAACAAAAAAAATCGGTTTAACGAGTAGGTATGGAGATCTCTTCAGATCTATGTGGTATCACAATGGACCTATCACTGGTTTAAGTGTGTTGGCAATAGCTGGCAGCCACTTTAACCTAACCTAACCTATGAGGATTCCTTTTGTTAGTGTTCCAAGTTAAAACGAACAGCGGAAATTTTGTAAATTTTAATGAAAAACTTCAAACAGAGAAAAAACATCCTTAAAGAATATAAATCACATTAAAAAAAAAAAAACCTTATAGCATAAGATGCATTTCAACATCTTGTCAATGCATTTTATTTGATGGCTTTCAAAATTGTCCCAGAGAAAATATTTCAAGAAGCGGAAATAGTATTTTAAAAATAATTAAGAAACTCATTTCATAACGTCTTAAGGATTCCAAGACGTTGAAAAATTTTGTAATATCCGGTTTAAATTATAGAAAGCAGATGTAAGAGCTTAATATAATATACTATAACTACATATAGAGATGTTATAAGGTATTACGTAGTTGAATTTTAAAACTTACCCATTGAATCCTGCCGGACACCAACTGAACTCATATTTGTACCGTGTGTCATTGAAAATGGTTGCGTCATACCGGGATATGATGTTGCACCCATTTGAAATAGGTCCTTAAAAAATAAAAAATTAAAAAATGTATTTGTTTAAGTCACACATACATTTATACACTATGTTAATCCTTAAATGGTCTGGCTGATCATCACTGACATTTTTAATTGTATCATAACGTCTACATGTGAAATACTTAGGTACATACTGACAGCTCAGTTTTATTGCCGACTCCGAACGGCGGATTGAGAACCTTTTTCAGGACGGATTATACCCTGCAGGTTTGTCATGTCTGCGAAGAGGTGGTGCAGCAAAAAAAAAAATACGATTTTGAGGCTTGAACCTATGTCCTCTTGCTCAGCAGTCCAACGCACCAACTGCTAAACCACGGCGAAAGAAGTCGGAAATAAATTGTCGATCCGGAGTCTGGACACCTGTTATTGAACGCGGTTTCAATTTTCTCAACCCATGACACTGTTGATTGGCGAGAGTTTTGTTTAAATGGGTGCATTTCTGGCATCATTTTCGAAGAATGCGTCACAATGACTCTAGGCTAGGTTAGGTTAGGTGAATAGGTGTACCGTGGGACCCACTTAGGCTGATAGCCGATTGTGATACCTATAGAACCCCTTCAAGAGAGAATTCTACCCGTTGAACCATTTGGAGTTATTTAAATATGAGAGGATTTTGCGTAGGGGTATTTGACTAAGGTCACTATTATCATTGAAATGATAGTGCCCAAGAAATCTTCTTCTGCTGTGGGAGAGCGCTGGACAATGGCAGAGGAGATGAGTTGTACTTTCCTCCTCCTCCTCATCCCTACAGCTTCTGCAAAAATCATTGAAGAGAGCCCCTAATCTTCTGGCGTGTTGTCCTAGTAGGCAATGGCCTGTGATGACACCAATCATGGTGCGAATTTGTATTCTGTTGGGAGCAATAATCTCCCTTGACTTATGGTCGTCAATTTCAGGCCACATAAGTCTGGTGGAATGACACGTGTGACCGTTTTTCAACCTGGAGTTAATTTCTCTAGTTATGTTTTGTTTGATAATAAGGGTATTCACTTAAACTGATAAATTTACGCTTTAAATGAGCAACCCTCGGAAACAAGTTGCGTAATTGAATCTGCTGTTCTGCAACTGTCATCCAAACACATGAAAATGCCGAAAATTAGTGAAAAGAAAAAGCATTAGATTGTTTAAAGATACTGCGATACAAGATTTATTAATATTGGAGATATTTGGCGAAGGTAACAGTTGTAATTTCATTCAAATGTGAATGTAGTTTGACAGCAGCACAATTTTTGACAGCAGTGTAATTTTAAGAGGGTGATTTCCGAGCCCAAATCGTCGCAGAAAATTACGAGGCTCGCGTAAATAATTTTTCATATAAAATTTGACAGATCATTTACGCGATGGTAAATTTTTACGGTTTACGTGGTTTACGAGGGTTTTACGAGTTTAAGTGAATACCTTTAATGAGTTTCACTGTAATGTTTGGTATACAATGACTCTACAAATCAAAGAATTGCACCAAACAGCGGCTTGGCCAGAATGCATCATGATGCCCCATTGTCATGTTTGGAAGAGTTATCGAGTGCAATTTCCCGAGGACCATCAGATGACTTTCTCAAAAATTATGCTGATCTCTTATACGGCTCTGCTACTGCATGGTAGTAGCTCATTGGAATTAATGCTTCAAGCAAATTTGTGACTGTCTTCCAAACAGACGTTTATGCCTTACTCGAAGTAGCTAACTGGACTCCCATGATCTCCCTCCACAAAGAGAGATCTTGACTGCTTATAGAACCACGAAGTGCTTTCGAAATGAAAACGAACTCCAAAATGCATTCTCATTGGGCTAATCAGAGGAAAGAATGCAAGTGGACACCACATGACCAACATGGAAATTATTGAGGACCCTACGTGTCTAGAAGCTTCTTCCAACAGTGTTCTGCCTTCGCAAGGATAAAGTTGTTTACTTTAGATATATTTTATATTGTGAAAATCGACTCAATCCAGTCTCTCATTCTCAGAGGTGTCTCTTCTTTTTGCGAAACATTGTGTCTGAGTAGTCGAGTTTTCATTTTGAGAAAAAAAAGGGATCTGGCATGTAGAGGCTGATTTCTATCTTTTCATCACCCAATTTTACAATGAGATCCTAAAGATTGCTTGTGCCTCTTCCTGGTGCCAGCTTAAGTTGTTCCCGTGCTAAGGCACTTCGTTAAATTTGGTTTCCTTTGCGAACTTAAAAACCTGTTTTGATTCTAGGGATGGGAGACATAACTCCTCCCCTATCTGGTACATTCCCATGCTTCAAGTTAGTGCCCTACAGTTTCTAAGAATGAGATCTTTAGGTCAACTCGGTTGCAAAATGTGTTTCCTAGATCTAGCTGTTTGATGTGTTCACGAAGTTCACAGTGTCCCGTCAGGAAGCTTGTAAGTGTGTTTTCTTCTGCTAAGGTTGTTGTAGGCTTTACTTGCTCTCCTTAGTTTGGGGAGTTCCCCTAAGAGTTAAGCCTGCTCCTTTTTCGTAGCACTTCTCCAACTTTATCAGCCGTCATATGTACATTAACGTGTCAGTTGTCTAACCGCATTACCAGTTCAAGGTTAAGATAACAAAACAAAATAAAATTAGAAACTTACCTGCGGGTAGCGATTTATTGAGTTATGATGCGGATAGGGTTGATAGCCTCGCGATACGCTATATCCTTGAATATTTCTCATCATACCATTGCATGAAGGGATCACAGATGGTGCTAATGCTTTTTGTAATTGTTTTTCTTGTTTTCGATATTTTGCACGTCGATTTTGAAACCAAACCTAGAAAATTAAAAAAAAATAATAATAATAAAATTGATTAATACAAACATGTACATAGAAGTGGCCTTCAACCATTTTTTTGCGAATGACAACAACATCTACTCTCTTAGAAGGATATATGGAGAGAGGTCTTATCATTTTGCAGAACCATAACAGTTTCGTAGACCACTTGCTTTAATTTCACTGAAGAATTACATGTCGGAAACCAGTCAGTTTTGGCATCATGGTTGCATTACGAAAAACAACGACTGAAACTCGGACTGATGTCCGTCGAACGACATGGAAGAACGATCGATTTAGAAGCTCAACGGTCTAGATCAAGGCTGTCCAACCTGCGGCCCGCGGGCCGCATGCGGCCCAAGGCAAGTATCAATGCGGCCCGAAAATATTTAAAGTTACTGAAGCATATCCATTTTTCTGAGGAATGTTCTGTACGCTTTTGTGCTACAGATGACAAGTTACAAACAGCAGAAACAGGAACAGAACAGAAAGCTCATTCGTTTTGTAGTATATTCTCTTCCTGTTTTCGTTGCTCGCTCAGCTACACTGTTCTGTTGTTTGTCACTTGGCGACTTAAGTGATCTTTTTTTTCCAGCAGCCCCTTCTTTTGGCGTCGCAGTGAAAATAACATTAACGCGATTTTCTTTGTCACTTTCCTATCACTATCTGGGGTAGTTACGGATGGTGTCCCAACTATGATCGGTAAAAAAAGAGGGGGTTGTAAAATTAATAGAAGACGATGCCATTGCTGTCGAAAACTCTCGTTTGATGAAGGACCATTGTGTAGGACACCAAGAAAATGTATGCGGAAAAGCTTTAAAAATGGATCATGTTATGCAAATCGTCGTCAAGCCCGGGAATTGAAACTTCGCCAATTCAAAGAATTTCTTAAAAATGTTGATGCTGAGTATGGCGATATCGTATTCTTTACAGAAGTAAGGTGGCTCAGTCGAAGACAAATGCTAAAAAGATTTTATGACGTACTTAATGAAATCAAATCTTTTATGACATCGAAAGCTAAATCTGTGCACAGAACTTGACGATGCCGACTGGCTTACAGATTAAGCAATTTTGGTAGATTTGACTGCTCATTAAAATGACTTAAACACGCGTCTTCAAGGCAAAAACCAACTGATCACTACGATGTTTCAAACAATAAACGCTTTCCAGATAAAACTAAAACAGGCCCAATTGAATGCAAACAACCTTTTGCATATTCCAAACGTTGTCCAAACATATTCCTAAAAATGGGAAAAAATATGCGGGCTTATTTTTCGATTTGATACAAGAATTCGAAAATAGATTTCAGGATTTTCGGACAAATAATCAAAATTTTCGTATTTTTTCGAATCCATTTGCAGTCGATATAGTTATGCTGCCAGCAAATTATCAAATAGAGTTGCATAGAGTTGCAATCTGACATCCAACTTAAAGAGAAATTCGATCACGTCTCTTTGTTGGACTTTTATAGATCATACCTGCCCAGAGACAAATATCCCGCACTGCACAGTTATGCGTTATTCATGTCATCATTGTTTGGAAGCACGTACATATGTGAACGACTATTTTCAAGAATGAAACATACTAAGTGTCAAATTAGAATCAACATGTTGGATGAACACCTTGAGGACTGCCTGAGAATTGCAACCACGTCAATCGAACCAAATATTGACGCATTAGTTTCTCAACCTTAATGCCAAGTATCACATTCATTTTATTATATGGATTTATATATAAAATGTATAAAACAATGTTAAATTAAGTTCATGTACTATTTTTATAATGAAACAATTATAAACTAATAAAGTTTAAATTACTTTAACACGAAAACTATATATTTTACGTTTTTTTTTTTCGCTCGTCAGCTACGGTAATATACTTGTGGCCCAAAACACCATGACTTCTTCCAATGTGGCCCAGGGAAACAAAAAGTTTGGACACCCTTGGTCTAGATTGTGCTGCTGACATTGTTCTGATGGTACATACATTTGCAGGCATTCAACACAAACTGACACAACTGACCGAGAACTGTCCATGAAACTTTGCTGAGCTGATGTGGATTGGAACTCGTTGCATTATGCAATTACGAACGTAAGGCGGAGTAAGGATTAAAGATGTGGAAAAAGGCAGCACAATTACAAAAATAAAGCACGGCAGGCGTACCACTCGCTTAGCAAGGAGCTATGAGCTCATCATTTATCTTAAAGCACTACAAACAAGTTACTATGCATCTTAAAAGTCAATGTGAAGTCACTCTTACTGTACAGCAGTGAAACCTGGAAGGCGATAAAGCTCAACAATGTCTCAAGAGGATATGCAAAATCCTTTGGTCCAACTGCATACCACACAACGATCTGTTAGTGATTTCAAACCAACTGCCATTCGAGAAGGAAATACGAAATGAAACTAGTTTCACAAGCTAGAGTCAGAGATTGCAAGAATATTATTCGAGAGGAATCCCCATGGGAACAGAGGGCGTAACAGACCAAGACAAACATAGGTCAGTTGCACATATGAGATGAGTATGATGATGTGGCCATAAGTTAAGCGGATTCCGCGTGGACTGTGAATAATGGAGAAACTCGTTCATTCTTAGGTGCCGCTATGAACTCCAAAAAGAATGACACCTTCATTTCATTGCAAAATCAAAATGTCAAACACTTTTTGGAGAACATCAGCGTGGGATGTACCCTAACAGATAAAGAAACAAACGATTACAGTAAAGTCTTGAAGAATGCCAGATGCATGTCGTGTGATGTAAAGCAAAACAGTGTTAAACAGTTGCGTTTGATCGCAAAAAAGCTAGAAATTCTCAAGCTATGTAGGTCTAAGGCGGTGATATAACAACATATCAGCATTAAATGTCGTTTATAAAGTTCTATGGAGTGAACTGTATGCTTTACTTATTTGGCTTCCGGCCTAATAAATCGACTTTGGGGACCAACGAGTTTCAGATCGACTTTAAGTCATGGTTTTGATCCTGCGGTCTGGCCAAAACTGATAGATGTGCCGCAAATCCCTTCAAAATGTTCAGTGCACTGTAAAAAAAACTCATCTGAAATATTCCAAATATGCATCGGATTTAGGCGAGGTGACATGACTTCTTCAATCTAAAGCTGGAGTAGGTGATGTGAGGGCCATGTGAAAATGCAAAAGGCAATTACTCCATCTAGTTGCTAGTTGCTAGTTAGACTGCTAAGCGAGAGGACACAAGTTCGACCTCCAAGAGTATAATCTATCATTAAAAAAAAAGCTTCCGAATCCGCCATTCGGATTATTCGGCAATAAAACTGTTACTCCCTTTCATTTCTACAAAAAATATAACACATGCAACATGAATGGTTGTGAGAAGCCAGGCTTTGGTCCTCTACGACTTTTCGCACCAATTATTTATATTTTTTGCAATGAATGTATCTATTGAGGCTTTTTATTTGATACTCAAGTACAACCAAGACCTCATCCAAAGCAAGTACATAGTTACCTTAAGCCGGTGGCATGCCACCGCATAGGTCTACTCTTTATACCAATCCTTTAATAAAAAATTTTACAACTTGCAAGCATTTAATTGCCAATTAAAAAACGTCTTAGAACATCCCTAGTTCATTTCACATTCACGGCCATCTCATCAAAGTTAAATGTTAAAATCAGCCCTATCCCATACCGTATCCCATTTTCTTTTTGCGAAAATGAAAATATTAAACATCTCCTTTGAGAAACATTCCACCATTTTGCTTAAAATAAGAGAACATGCTTGTCGATAACACCACATACAAACCGCATGAATTATCCTAAGTGTTTGTATTCGCTGGTATTTTAGGAACCGTCATTTTTTATTGACTCCATAAAGGTATAGTATTGGTTTTGAAAACATTTTTTCACTTAAAACTATCGTACCTCACATTGGCGGACTTTCAAACGAAATTCCAAGCAAAGCGTGTGCCCAGCGAATCGTTGTAGAAACTTGAATTCACCTTTCTTGGGCGAGAAGATACATGTTCGGATTCTGTAAGCTACGTTTCAGATAAGATTATTCAAGACACAAGCCAAATATCAGGGAACTCGTTGTATTGGTTGACAAGGAATAAAGGCAGACGAAGATTCTAAACGAGTCTTTTTGAGTGCGGAAATTCAAAAGTTGTGAGAGAATTTATAAAAAAAAAGGTTCAACGCATCAGCCCTCTATTAGGCCGAAATTATGACACTAAGCCCGAATGATGAAAGCATTCCGCTAAGATAAAGCTTTTTGTTATGTTGAGTTCTAAATTACAACGGTAGAGCAGATGTCAAACTTGTTAATAAACTACAGAAGGATGGTGGAGAAAAGTCACAATAAGGTCTGCTTTCGAAAAAAGGAAACCCAAGAACACTTTTTGAAATACAAAACAACTCGATTTGACTATAGACGTCTCAGATAGTTCCTCTGAAATCAAACTCCTTAATTGCGTTGTATGTATATATATTTGGCGCGGCAGCTCATAGAGAGCCAAGGCCTATCTTCTCACAACCATTCATGTTGTGCATGTTATATTCTTCGCACGAATAGAAGGGACCTACAGTTTTAATGCCGTTTCCGAACGGCGAATTGAGAAGCTTTTCAGGCAGATTATACGCTTGCAGGTTTGTCATGCCTGCGAAGAGGTGGTGCCGCGAAAAAACTTTTGGTGGTTTTTGAGAATCGAACCTGTGTCTCTCGCTTGGCAGTCCATCGCACTAACCACTAAGCTACGAACAAACAAAATTTCTCATCAGCCAATATTTTTTCAGATACATGCCGACTTTGTCAAGAGACTGTCGAACAGCTGCAACTAGCCAGCAGAAGACGCACACTCTTTAGTAGCGGTCTCGTTTCTTCGCTCACTTAGTACTACTTAACCTTGAATCTCAAGAACTTTAGGGCATAACACAAAAGATCAGATGGTTGCAAAAATAAATCAATACTTTTGGACTTTAAGCCAATCGCCTTTGACAGTAGGAATGAACCGCAAAACGCTACTTACATTTTTATTTTATTTTTTTTATAATTCACTAGCGCTAAAGGGGTTATGAATACCCTTATGATGCTATTCACACAGCGCTAGTGTTGGTGTAGTGATTTTGAAACTCTTCAAAACCTTGTGACGATCTACTACAGAGGGCGGGAAAGACTGTATTGTGATTTTCTATACTTTTGATCTTGCTACAGCTGTCTCTGGGAATCACCTAATTTTAAGGACGAAAAACTGTTCAAAATGTCCATCTGATCTGGGCTGACAGTCTAGGTTCAACCCTGGCAAAAATATAATTCTTTCCTCCTTGTATGGAAGCCTCTCTTCCAGGAACACATTTAAAAAAAAAACAAATTTAGAGATTCTTTACCGTGCAAGGAGGTTAAGAAATTTGGGACTCAACCCAATATAACTTATTGGCTCTATGCATTTGTTATCAGGCTCATTGTATTGTATAGCTTGACTGTCTTCTCTAAAGCTGTCCACTGCAAACTAAATGCACATTCGTTGCAGGCGGTGATGTCATCCAAGCCCCCATACGAAGCCCGCTACCGTAAATCGTAATAAAACTGAAGACCATGGTCATGAAAAATAATTGGCTTTGCAGATGACATACAAGTACATACCTATCTTGGCGTTGAAAGTGTTCTACGGATCCTCAATATGCGCTAGTTACATGAAGATTAGAGCTATGATTACACGGTCAGCGTAATGAGTCATCGCGATGACTCTCTGACATTCAAATGACGTAAATATGTGTCCCGTGTAATCGAAGCTTTAAGTTTTTATGTCATTTCAACGTGAGAGAGTCATCATTTGGACAATTTCTCTAAATTTTCTGATATGTGAAATTCACGTGAACAGATTTAGTTTCGTTGAGGACAATCCGCCAGTCCCTCGTCCATTCGTTAACTTTATTCAGTGCGAATTGCAGTTTTACAGTCGTTTCTTCGATTGTTTTACCTACTATAAGGATAGCGGTGTCATCCAACTAGTGCCACTTCTTTCGGTATATCACGAGTATATAAAAGATAGAGAAGCGGCCCAATAACTCTTCCTTGCGGTACGCCGGCCGAGATTTCTTTAAGTATTCTTTTCCATTTCTACCACGGAAGAGTCTATTCCCGAGATATGATTCCACAATGTCGTATAGGCATACGGGGAGAACTTGTAGTTTGCACTTAACGCCATCGTGCCACATCTTATCAAAGGCTTGCGAGACGTCAAGAAATACGCTTGAGCAGATCTTCTTTTCTTCTAGTGCTTTCTCGATTACGTCAGTAATTCTATGCACCTGGTGAATCGTCGAACCCAAACTGGTGGTCAGGGATAAGACTGTTTCCTTCTATAACCGGTTGGGGAGCTGAAGGTCGTGAGAGATATCAGGAATTTTTAATGGTTCATTAAAATCATCACTTGGTTGGAAGGTTGATAACTGAAGTATCCCAAGATCCTGTCGTATCACAAAGATTTACTCTGGTCAAAAGTTAACAGCTACTTGTACATAACTTACATGCGTCCTATCAGGCTTAGTCTTTATACGATTTATAATAAATAACTTAGACAGTCCTGAATAATTTAGATGTAAAGAGCATACACGTATGAACAAATAAGTGCGACCAGGTTGTAAACTTTATTTCTTTAAAGACGTCTCTTTTTTTTTTCCTCCAAACATCTTAAATTGGTAATTGTATGTTCGTTCGCCTCCCCTTCTACATTCCTTTGCTTTCAGTAATAGCGATGTACTTATATACATATATACCCACGTATACATACATACGTTTCGCAGTCTTTCCCTTTCTATATTTTATGGTGGGTTTTCACTTTACAGCGTTTTCCTATTTAGCTTAGCCTATTATCTTTTAAAAGGCTGGGATTATTCTCCGGCAGATACATCTTGAGTAGGACGGAATGGAATTCCTTTTAGCCTTATTCATCCACGCAACACAAGACACAACACACTCCCCCTGCTTGAGATGTAAGTTTTCTGCCATAAGCAGAAGGACAAAAATGGCGAAATGGAAATTGAAAATAAGAAACAACGAATGTGAAAATGATGTAGCGTAAGGAAGACGATGGGGGACAAAAAAAAAATTCAAGAAAAAAAAAAAAGAAATTCTAACATAAAAGACTCCTTGGAAGATATAAGAATTTTTTTCTTTTTTTTTTATAGATACTCAGGGATGCGGTAGCATTCCGATTCCCCCTAGAGAAGCAACCGAAATGGAAGAATGAGGTTTGAACGAAAAAAAAAAGAAAAAAAACACAGAGAAACGACTTTCTTAATACGACGGCGATAGTGGGTGGTGTCGAAGTGAGCATGAGGGTGATTCCGCTCCCTTATTTATATTATCGTTATTATCCTTGTACTGTACTATGGTGGTTGGTAGATGACGATAGAAAATATCATAGGATAGAGACGTTGGGTTGTGTTCTTCAACCGGTTGGATTGGTTGGTTCTTGGCTGATGACTATCTTATAAGGGTGCGGGCGCTCAGAGGGAGGTTAAAGTATTCTGATGAAACTTGGATGAAGATAACTTTGGGTAAAGGCAACGTTGATAATTCTGATGATGATGAAGATGTTGATGATGATGACTCTGATGATATTGTGATGGGGTTTTTCGTCTAGAATATGGGCGACGAGGGAGGCGTGTGTACTATAAGAGATTGTGTGGGCGGAGTAACTCAATTAAGGATCCATTTGATGGCATATACACATTTTCTTTTTACAAGAAAACTTTTTCGACTGCTTTATTTTTATTATTTTTTTTTTCCTTTCTTACCGTTACCAAAATACGTTTCCTTCCATTGGGTATGTACATACATATCATGTCTTCTTAGAGAAAATACGAAATGTGGGAATTTATGAAAAAAAAAAAATTATAAGATTTACTTATGTATGTATATTAGTCATCGTGTTCATCATAAATCGCGTGTCCTTAAATTTGCTGTTATTATTTTTAATGGACTTTTTCTGCACTGGTTCGGATTAAAGGATATCATTGTCGTTGACGAGGAATTCAGGTATAGGATTCTTCAATACTCTTAAGACTTTTCCATGTTTCACTAGTTATGGTTGCGTTCATAGTACAAATTTTGAAAAACAAATATCCTTGACCTAGTGCAGATACAAACCAGTTCATTAACGTTTCTGTGTAAGTGTGGGCTTACGTTCAAACCCACAAAAAACTGAATTGAGCCAGGATTCTTCATTTGTGTATGGCACGAGCCTTGTTTTCACAAATGAAGCTTAATACCTCGCGATCATTTTATATAGAAAATCCTAGAATGTGTAAAAGAAACTACAGTTACCTACTCCTGCTAAAAAAAAAATAAATTGGACATGCAATTCCATTTAACTTACAGTGGACGGGCTTAAACAAGGACATACACCACAACCATGCCATTACCTGCCCTTTTTTTTATAATTCACTAGTGCTAAAGGGGTTATGAATACCTTTATAATGCTATTCGCACAGCGCTAGTGTTAATGTAGTGATTTTGAAACTCAAATAGTATTAGTTTTCAGTCTGTTTTTTTTTCCGAGGGTGGTGTTCAGAATGACTGGGGAGAATTATTGGTACTGTTGCCATTGCTTATAATTCACAGTATTTCTTTCGTGCTTTAGTGGGGCTCTCAGAATCACCCATTCAACTGCTCTCGGCTGCCTATATCATATTTTTGCCCTAGAAACAGATGAACCCAATAGACTTAAGGTCATCAGTCAAAGTCCAGCTTGCAGAGTGAACACTCCACATTCTAAAATCCATCCCGAATGAGAAAATGGCTTGATATTGAATCCAAAATCGATTAATCGATGGATGGTTCAAAATTGAAGGCGGGGTGGGCAGTGTTGTCTTTTCCGAGGATCTTAACACAATCATCTCCATCCACCTCTCATCTGTAGCAATTTCTCAGGCAAGATTATGGCGATCAAGCAAGTTACCCCTGTCGTGGCTGAAGTGAAATGTCTAAAGGGATACGAGTATTTGACTGAGCAGTTCAACATTCACCTCCTCTGGGTGCTGGAGCACAAATACATTCCTGGTAACGGTATGCCATCAATTTAAGGATTCCACCGGAGAAGATTAATCTTGTTACATGCAAACTGTTAATTTAAGTGGTTGCCATCAGCAAAACTAACCCTTTTTGGGTGAATTGCGCAACGTCTTAAGCTACTAGACAGATTTAACCGGAGCTGAATCAGAAACGCCCTACTTGTCCGATTTCGCTGAAAGTATTGCTTATCAACACCAAAATAGGCATCATGAGTGGATACTGTTGTTGCAGGAGGTATGGCAAAACGTTTGGTGTCTTCTTGAATGATTTTTGTAGGAGTTGTAGGGATAAGAAGGAGAAAGGGACAACTCTTCATCTTTTCTTGTCTTTATGGCGTCTTCATTAGAATGAAACTTCACCTGAGTGCATCTTTCTTCGATAAACTTGGGGAACTGACAAATATGCATTCAGGTGCCTCAAAAGCTTCAAACGGAAAGTTAGGCATATTTTTATACAGCTCATCTTGATAAATGCTGTCAAGCCGGTCTTAAAATCGATAAATCAGCAGCGGACTTTCCTGGCCTAAAACCACACTGATGAAGTACAACGAAAATGTCAGTGGTTTGTGCATTAGATTGATAAGTTAGCTGATCCAGCAGAGTTAACAGTAAGTTATGAGAGTATAATTCGTGAAAATACTTCTCACTCCACCGTTCGGAATTGACAATAAGAACTCCAGGTTCCTTCCATTAGAGTGCACGGGCAAGATGGATGCGAGAAGCTGGGCTTTGGCTGTTACCTCTACAGTTGACGCAGTTAAGACGGTCTTTCTTCTGCACGATTGAAAAAATGATGTTGAGACTCCTTTTAACGGGTATACTTTTGTCTGGCCATACTTTAGATAATCCGTCAGTCTCTCAACAGATCGCACATCAGTTCCATAATAGGTGTCATCACAGGACACTGTCTAATAGGCAAGCGTGCAACAAGGCTTGGCGTCCATTCAAATGATTTCTGTAGAAACTGCATGGATGAAGAGGAGCAGGAAACTATTTCCCACCTTTTTTTTTAGTTCCCAGCTCTCTCCCGCAAAAGATGGCTCCATTTAGGAGAATTCTACTTTAACAACTTAGACGATTTGATAATCACGGATATCAGAAACCTCCTTCGCTTCATAAAAAGTTCAAATTGGTTGAACCAGCAGGTAAGGAGATCTCTTCAAATCCATGTGGTATCACAATGGACCTATCACTGGTCTAAGTGTGCTGGCTATAGCTGGCAGCCACTTCAACCTAACCTAACCTAAAGTAATATGTCAAATAACTCTTGATTTGAATTCCACTTCGAGTCCTGTTGAGTTGATCTACGACTTTGTGACTTACGCAATAGAGGGAACCTGTTCATTGGTATAATATTCAAACTAGAAGCTCTAGGTTTTTAACCGTGATTCATTCACCGGTATAAGATGTTTATCTTTATCCCTTCCTCGTCATTGAGGACTGTAATCTATCAGTCTATATGGATGACATGCAAATTTTCTACAAGAAGACTTGCGGACTTGATTGGGTTCTTCATCTGGTGTCAACAAAATTTCTTAGAGCTTTTTGTTACCAAATGTCATTCTATTGCCTAGTCTTGTAAGTGCTTTCCGCCATCTTCCAGGGTCTACATCATTAGCGACGAGCTTGTTTCCTTAATCATTATGGCACGTGATTTAAGTTTTATTTGCGATAGTGAAGTAGAGCCAACTTTGCATTTGGCTTTGTCAAACGATGGTCACCAAAACTCTCGGATCCACTATCCCTCTACACTGGTCTCTCCTCAGGTATACTGGCCCATAATGTTGACAAAAACATGAGAAGCGAGGTAGTTCAGCTCAGATTTCAACATTTCATTTAAGGAAGTTTACCTTTGACTAACAACCACATCTTATCCCTGAACGTTGATCGTCTTAGACTGATTAACTTATAAACCTTGGAAGAACTTAGAGGTATTGCAGACATACTCTTTGTTCATCAACTGTGAATAAATAACACTGAGTGTCTCAAGCTACTACAAATGATTTTCCTTACCAAACATTACTCAGCAACCACATGGCAAACGCAGGTGGCCTAACTGCAAGCAGGCGAAGACTTCGTTTGTCAATGACGCATGCCATTCTCCTGTTGGGTTATAAGATCTCGGCCGACGCCCTCAAGCAAGGGAAATACAGGAAACAGATGGCAGCAATACAGAGACGTGCGGTGTCGCAACTAGCCGTCCTCATAGTCGTGGAAGTGCCACTGCTATCAATCTCTTAGCGCCCGATAGAAGATTCGTCTACGAACATAAAGTTAAAATACTCGTAGGAGTGGACCTGGTGGCAGCAGTGGCGAAAGAGGAAGTCCTTTCCCCGTCACACTTAGGTCAATGTAGACCCGTTGTGATACCCTAGGGGTTGCAGCCCCCCTTACTAGGAACCATAAGTCTATGTTTTATCGAGCCAGTCCAAGGCGCAGATGAATCTGTGTATGTCGACCACAGACTTATCGGACAGTTCTTCTAGATCCTGAAAGAAGTGTCTTCCTAGGATCTTTAATCTTATTTGGTAGAGTGCTGGACAGTGGCAAAGAAAGTATGGAGTGTCCTCGTCTGCTTCTTTGTCACCGCATCTCCTGCATAAGTCATCTGTGTTCAATCCCAGTCTTCTTTTATGGTAGTTCAGTATGTTGTGCCCGGTGATGATACCTATTACGGAAGATAGGAAATTTTTATCCAGAGAACCAGCACAGTCTTACATTGTGCTTTCTGCCAAGAACCCGTAGCTCTTCGCGACAGCGACTTAAAAGCTTCGACTTTGGCGGAAGAGCTTACCAAGCAAATTTGTCAAAGGCTATGGAGTTCTGAAACTGGAGGAAGGTGGACGGTGAGATTTATTAGAGACGTTGCTGAATGGACGGAATGGAAACATGGCCAAGAAAACTGCCACATCATCCAGTTTCTAACCGGACACGGTTAAAAGCGAGCTGGAGGTACGCATAAGATGGGAAAAGAAGCGAGCCCGGCTTGCCGATACGACGACTCTCCACTGGATGAAGCAAACCACACTTTTTTCTTGTAGCAGATAGACAGCAGAAAACGTCGTGGAAATGACGATCTCGAAGGATGACAGATGGAACCAAATAGGTTCCTCTATCGAGTCAGTGCTCAAAATCAAATCGGAACCCTATTGGCTATAAAGAAGGAAGTATTGCAAACAACGGGCCCAGGGTAGTTGCTGAAGATACCATAGAAGTGTCAAGTCAGTAGGAATCTGACACCCCAGGTTAGAGTAACAACCGCCTGACGGTGCATGATGTATTCTCCGATTCCCTTAATGGAAAAAAAGGTCGCAAAGATCAAATGTCAAAGATTCTGTTTAAATAATACGCCAGCTATTTCGGACTTTAATAGCAGAAAAATTACACTCCGTAATGCCCTTCTCCGAACCACTTTTCCCCTCTGACAATGCCTCTGCTTAACCTTTTATCTTCCCCTATTTTCCCTTCAAGGAATTCCATAACATTCCTCCCCACTAATTGCCTTTTAATTTTGCCGCCTAACTTTAGTTTCACTCTAAATATCTCGTAGCTTGTATTAAACTTGTCAGCGTTTAGGATTGTCATATAACATGGGCAAAGCATTCCACATACTAGGACATAAATACAAAGTACCGATTGCGTTTCTCTGTTATCTACTGCCAATTAATAAACAATTGCCAACAAAAAGATCAAAGAACCCTTCAATTCACTTTGAATTCACTTTTCCTAGCAAACCAGCCCACTTATCAGTTCATCTCCAAAGATTGATACTTTTGATATGGTTTCCATTTTTAAGTATTCGTCTGTTTTATTTTTTTACGATTCAATATTCATCACTTCATAAACTTCCTTAAACAGAAAAAAAAAACATATTTCTGCACAAATGTTCACAAAATTGTACAAGAGCGGCGGGTCATCCCCTGTAATTTGGCCACCAATTGAGCCCGATATATTTTATAACCCAAAAACCCACCCCTTTCCATCTGTCACTTCGAAATGTGACGACGATAAGGATTCAATAAGGCGTGCATGCATTTGAAATAATACACCACACACCACATTTCACCACCATTGTGATAAAACTGTGAATTAATTATTACCGCGGGGGTAACTTGAATCATAACACAGAGGGAGTTCCACTGATGCACTTGTCTAAAAGATTTAAGCCCGACACCCAAGAGTGGGCCTATCGGCTTGGAATAATCCATTTGTAATCGCCGATTATACGATGTGTAAAAAGCGGATCTTACTTACTTGTATTCGGGCCTCATTCAGTTTCGTTGTTCGTGCTAGTTCTTCTCTACAATAAATATCTGGATAATGTGATTTGGCAAAGGCGGCCTCTAGTTCAGCTAATTGTTCCTGCAATAAAGAAAGAAAGAAAATTTATTTATATTCAATACTTTAAAGTGTAATTAAGCAGAGAAAGTTGAAGTATACACATATTGGTTGTGAAAAGTCGGAAGAACACAGCAGCAATGATGGGATAAACCGTCAACGAAGTACAACAAAAAAGGACATCCAACACCGACTTGGTCTACTGAGATGATCCCCGTATACCAATTTACACAGCGGATTTCAACAGTCACAACATTCTGTGTAAGTATCGAACAGAGGACGAAAACGGTCATCCCCAATAGAAACGCATCGCTTATCACTAATTTCCGATGCCATGGACAAAGGAATATTTTACTCAAGAAGGTGGCATAAGAATTTCAATCCCGATCTGTGTTTTACAACATCCAATCGTGTAGATAGACGTTAATAAATATTTAGACGATTTCTACATGACTTTCCCCATAGCCAATACCGCCCCGTACTCTTAGATGCTGGCATGCAAATTTAATAGTAAACTCCATCCCTCGACCAAGATGAAATTCAATGAAGCTAGATACCAAGATGTTACCTAGGATCATGACTCCAATGTCCTCTGGATTCCTCTGACGGCCAATTACTAAGCAAGATTTGTTGGCACCTTGTTTATTATTCCTAGCGGCTTTTGAACATTTCCTGTCAGAGCTGTAAAGGGAATGCATTCACTGAATTCAATTGAGTTCATGCGAAATTAATTCATTTTTGAATTGTGACTTATAAGTTTAAATCACCATTCATTTTGAAGTCATTGAATGAGCATTAAATTTTTGCATTCAATGAATGGCAGTCAATATTTCCATTCATCTGCATTCATTTGCATTCATTTGAAGTCTTTTGCATTTATTTAAAATCATTTACATTCATTTTCACTCATTTGCATTAATTTTCAATTTTTGCTAAAGGAAAGTTGTCCTGAAAGTGTTGAGCTAGCTCTAGAAATCACACACTATTTTAAGGAGCTGAGCCTAGAAAACAACGTTACCTGCAGATTCCGTAGAAAAGCGAGAAAGACTCCGAACTACCTCCTCCAAAACTGTTGAGCACTGATCCTCGCTCTCTGGAAGTTTATCCGAAATCCATGAAGAAACTAATCTTAATTCTGCTAAAACAAATAATGGAAATGAATGCAAAAGGCTTCAAATGAATGCAAATGAATGGGAATGACAATTGAATGCAAAAGACTTCAAATGAATGCAAATGAATGGAAATATTGAAATGAATGGTGATTTAAATTAAGAAGCCACCATTCAAAAGTAAAGTCAATGGATGAATTCATTTTTCAGTCAAATCATAAGAGTTAAATTCTCAAATGTATGCATTCTTTTACAGCTCTGATTCCTGTAACCTAGAAGTTGCAGATGAACTGCTTCAATCACTCGTTAGATATCGCCTAAATCGTTGGAAGCAAACTACGAACAATTTTAACTTCTCTATCACTGAAGATAGCTATATTTGGTTTAGCTGTAGTGTTGTGCCTAACAGTCCGGCACGCCTCCCAAATTGCCAGCAACTCGATATGGAAGACGCTGGGTAAATTTGTGAGTCGATAAAATTTCATTATAACAAGTGCTTCTGAGAAGATTTCGACCTCAAATAGCTTGGGTGGGGTGTTGGCTTTCCCTGACACTTCCCGATGTCTGTAAGGATTCGGCGACGTTCTTGTTGTTTCTCAGCAGATAAGAGACTGCAGACAACTTATTAATGTTATAACAGGCTTAAGTGAGACCACTATCTGGAACGCTTATGGATAAGATGACCAAACTGTGGAAAACTTTCTGTATGTGATTGCCTTCCCTTTGCTCGTATCAAGTAGTCGATGTGGTGAGTAGCCTAAGCTCTTATTCACTTTTCTCGGAAGTACAAAGAAAATACAATAAAAAGGTTGTACCAGCTGTTAGTACAATGGACTTATTTTTGTGTTTGTGTGGTCTAACGTGATATCTCAATACCCCGACAGATCTTCTACGTGCACCACAAGTAAAACTTCTTTTGCCGTCGGTTAAAATCGCTTTCCTTTTCTTTCTGTAGCACCTCAAGAAGTTTTACTTAAACAAATTGGTAAAGACGACGGCATTCATAGCTTCATAAAGTTTCTCATCCATTTTTCTCATTTTTTAAACACAGCGTGCATAATCTCACGGTAACCAGGTTTGTTTGGGTTATCGCCCAATGAAAAGCCATCACTCTTTATGTTTACAGCCAAAAGTTCATTAAAACTCTGGACAGTTAAATCAAGGCTAGTGAAACGATCCAAGCGATACCTAAATGAGAAATCATTAAGCAATAAGCTGTCCCTATGTTGGATACCTGAACATATGGAGCAAAGAGTTGATGAATTTGCGATGAAAAGATCAGGACATGCAACAGAACAACCCTAAATAAAACCAGTTTAAGCTAAACAAATTTGTAAACGTGCCTAGTACAGTAACAAGAACACCAGGGCTGTAAAAGAATGCAATCATTGCAGACTGCATTCCTTGAAGTCATACTAAGAATTCATGTGGATTTGTTTCAATTCAATGACTTCAACTTCAAAAACATAAATCACCATTCATTTTGAAGTCATGTTTTACCAATCATTTTCTCTGCATTCATTGAAGTCACTTTGAAGTCAGTAGCATTCATTGAAGTCACCTGAAGTCATTGAAGTCATCTGAAATCATTGAAGTCTTTGGTTATCTTTGGTTTTTTTGAGAGAAAAATTCTTTGGGGGATCTCTGAGCAGCCCAAACAGACGGGACCGTGAATCATTCGAAGGATTTTTCTCTCAAAAGAACCAAAAACAACCAATGACTTCAGATGACTTCAATGACTTCAAAAACTTCAATGACTTCAAATGACTTTAGGTGACTTCAATGAATGCTACTGACTTCAAAGTGACTTCAATAAATGCAAGAACAATCAAAATGAATGCATTCATTTTGACTTCAAGATTATGATTGGAGAAAATGATTGTCCAATCATGAGTTCAAAATGAATGGTGATTTATGTTTTTTGAAGTTGAAGTCATTGAATTGGAATATATCTTAGTGAAGTCAAATGAATTAAATGCCAAAATGATTGCATTCTTTTACAGCTCTGAAGAACACAATGGACAATCTTCGATAAGTAAAATGTCCTTTTTGTCATTGGACCCAGTCGTACAGATGCACTAGTCATTTCTGCAATCCTTATTGGACACTGTGCCATTGATGTTCATGCGAAGCGACTCTGGATTTCTCACAACAGATCTTGTAGAAGAAGATGAGTAGAATCGGTTCAGCACTTGTTTTGCGGGTGTCCTGCCGTGGCCTATAGACTAGCTAACTTTTTCGACTAGCTAAAAGACTAATTCAATATTAAGCTGCGAGATGTTCTTAGACAAGTATCTCTATCCGGTTGGTTATAACCCAGCAGTTTCTCTGCCTTGGTAACAGTAGCTATTGGTCACAACGGACCCAAATATTGCCCCACAAACTATCATCGAATATAGACTTTCTTATGGCCATCGAATTCGCCTTCTTCCCCACCGTCCTCCAGAACTCCCAACTTTTTTAATTTGTTTTCCTCTGAATTAAGGTTAGTTCCGTCTTACGTCAGTATAAAGGTTCTAAGAGGTGAC
Organism: Criorhina ranunculi; assembly: GCA_951813785.1. Lineage (NCBI taxonomy): Eukaryota > Metazoa > Arthropoda > Insecta > Diptera > Syrphidae > Criorhina > Criorhina ranunculi. The sequence goes on from OX638385.1 coordinate 16,574,286, forward strand.
AATGTAATTTCCATGATCTCACTTAACGTCTTCATAAGCAGTGGTGCATTATGTCGGCCTTGAGGAATGAGAACCAATCGTTTCATTGTCTCCAGGAAGTCTCTTCAAATTTTTAATTCGAGCAAACATTCAAAATGTCATCATTGATTTTAATTTATAGTTGTTACAGTTTTCTTAACTTTACTTTCTTACAAACGAAGAAGTGTGTATTCTTTTATTGATTGCAAAGCCAGTGTAAGGTACTCCTAAACAGTTAATAGCTCACTGAAAGTTGAATGCACTCAACCCCTCCAAACACGAATAGGGAATGTTTTTGGCCAAAATGATTTCTTAATTAAATTTATACTAATTGAATTAAAAATTATGGGAAAAATTAATGGACCTGTGTAAACGTCGTCCTATGCCTTCGTCTCGCCGGTGTCGGGCAGGATGCTGTGGTTGGGGTATGCCCGGCATGTTGACTTAATGACGAGACTCCACTTCCGGGCGATGTAACACCACCGGATACGGATGAAAGTCCACTATTTGGTTCGGGTTTAAGTTTTTTAAAAGCACCTTCCGCTGTAATGAGAATTTAAAAAAAGAAAAAAACAATTTATTAGTTTCGTATGTATGATTAGTGGTTATTATCTAACGTAATTTGTAATGGAAACAGCTTCTACTAAGCCGTATGATGAGATAAGAGAACGACTGGTTGGAGATCTGTTCCTACATAACGAAAGTATAGAACGTACTAAGAAGAATCAAAAGGTTAAGAAGAGCCGAAGTGGCAGACACAGATGACATAGCATAAGTTGGAAACTAGTGCCGAGATGTAATACCTAACGACAGTCTCGCGGGGAGAGCAATTGAAGCGTGTAGAGGTGTGATGTAGTACGTAGGCGCGTGGCACCGGAGAATCATACACCCGCGAATCGTGCAAGCCATCTAGTGCAGACAACTGGTACCTATAAAGATTCCACATTGACCCACCCATTAAAAAAAAAACATATGTCATACGCAGAAGATAAGGGCTTTCCTGTAGGGTTTCCATTTTCCTACACCATCAAGGCATTGAGTCCTGTTTTTCCTTAAAGGTGGGGAACACGCCTCCTGCTGTATATCTAGGTATTTTCCAAAATGTCGACATCTTGGGTATTCTTGCAAGTTTGAAGCTGCTTGACTGTTGTTTCGAAGGGTTTCAGCAATCCTTTTTGGTAACGATTTTCTAAGGCCTTGCTAAAGGTTTAATAACGACTGGGTTGCAGCCGGTGCTGAGAATTTGCAGACTGTTTTGACGGCAAGAAAGGCCAAATGAATGCATGAATGAATGTCAGGCAGAATAAACAATTTACTTGAGACCATGATAGCCGAAACATCCGTTCACAAATCCAACAAGGCTGATGAATCGGAAGGCTTACCGGCCGAGATAAAAAATTCTTTGTTAGATCTTCGGTCCTATTTGCATTTACGGGTTCTAAAAGAGGAAATTAAACGACGAATTAAACGAACTGTACAGCGACATCGAGCTAGTAAACAACTGCGTATTGGTCGTTTGAGATGGTTAAAATGGGCTCGAAGAGTCTTCGAATATAACCCGGAGGCACAATGCAGTAGAGAAATACCTTGCCTAAGGTGATGCGCACAAGTAGAAGTGTACCTCATTCAACTAGAAGTCTGCAAGTGGAAGCGGCTAGCTAAGGACTGAGCTAAGCACCATGAACTATAGCGGCATCTAAGTAAATAAGGAAGTACTCAAACTGAAGAAGTATCAGTCCTGTGGGTCTTGACAACTAGATTAAGACATTTGGACATTAAAATGGAAACAGGAGCTCTTAGAATAGTAATCCGTGACGAGCTCAAAATACGCACGGCAAATAGCAACGTAAAGCCATATTACGGATGAGTTAGCTAGGAAGGGGTCAAAACACTTGTCAAATCTAGAATAGTACTAGACTCTCAAATACAAACTGACGAGAGATGAAGCACACTCTCATCATGCCGATTCCAGAAATCTCTGGGCAAACATTAACAAAATAAAAACAGGACACATTCTTGCTCTAAAGAGATCGAACTTAACGCTCTTCATAGGGATTATCACAGGCCACAACCTGACAGTCCATCTTAGAAGAATGCGTTTAAGTACAGACAGAGAGTACAGCCAGAGAGTACCCCTAGTCTATGCAGAACCAGAAAAACGGCTCTTGGTGAATGTTCTTTCACAACCTGGGCGATCTATGTAAGAAGCAATCAAAAGCCATTCTAAAATTCATTACGAGTTCGATAAGGTTCAGAAAGGTGGACCTACAACCAACCAACTAAGACAACCCCTTATTTTTGCGCTTTCTTTCAGACTGGATATTCCTTGCTAGGAGAACATGACGGATTATTGGAGATCCTTTCCTTAATATCATCTAGTATCTTGACCAAGGTTTAAACAACTGTGGTTGGGTTTGAAATCGGACCGAAATGCCTTGCAAGTATCGTTTCAAAGACATTTAACAGGGTTGGTAAGATGCTGATTGGGCGATAAATGTAATCTTTACCAACAGCATTTGATTCGATACCATTTACACATCAAATGCCCTGCGCGATCCACTTTTAGGTGCAAATTCAAAGTTTTGCCTGACTGGGTGAGTGGATTCCACTGTCACTTCCTTTGCAGCGAGAGTGTCAGCGGAGGTAACTTTCTAAATACCACATCCGTAGAATAGTTCTAACTCAATGTTGGAGCAGAACAATCGCATCTTTTCCAGCTTTAAGGTAGTACTCCGAACGCAGCTTTTGCTTCTCCAATTCTACTGCTCACGTCCAGCTCGTTACCTCTGTTGGCCGGTACCATGCCTTCTAGATAAATTAAGTTGTCGACTTTCTCTACCTCCAGTCTTTCAATGTTCAATTAGACGTTAGAGTTCGAAAGGCTTTTGTTTTTGTCGCAAGCTCTTTTTAGCAATCGGTTTCTAGGTATAGTTACATAATCATGTTTGAAAGCCATTCAATATCTTCAGAGTAGTCTAGGTACTTTGAATGAGATGTTATTGCCCATTGTAGTCCGCGACTTTCCTTTTACGGTGTTGTACGAATGGCATTACCACAAGAAAAGCAGTGATAAAGCTTTTTTGTACCCCATTTTGGACTTGAAAATGTTCCGCATCTACAGCTATACTAAGATGTTTTCTGGAATATCTCTCCTGAACAAGGCTGATTAAAGGAAGAGTCGATTCGCGTTGTGAAAGGCTTTTTCGAAATCGATGAAAAGCAGGTTTAGGGGGAACCTTTACTCGACGGATTGCACTATAACGATCAGCAAGTTGTTTATGTGGGAAGATTCAAAGCGAAAGCTCACCTGCTCGTCGTTGAAAGTTTTTTTTTCTTTGATTCTATCTAAAATAATCTTCTCTACTAATTTGCCCACTGCACAAAGAATGTATATACCCTTCCAGGTTACCCATTCCATTAGGAAGCTTGATGATTATCCACTCTTCTGGGAAACATTCATTCTCCCAAGCACTCTTTAAGAGTGGATACAGTATTTCGGCCGAAAAATGTCTGTGAAGGTCGTTAATGCAAAAGAGAGAGCGTTTCGTAGAAGGCTACAAATTATTTCGTTGGCTTATATGGCATATCTATCACTTAATGGGGCTACTTGATGAAGCTTATTTAAAATGGAGAAGGTACCAAACCTCATTCTTTTTGGGATGAAAACAGAACACTATCAAACAACCTTGGCCATTAATAAGTGGGGTTACCAACTTCAAAAGTTTGGTAAGAACCTTTAAACATTCTTCTCTAATTCGATACAAACAAAACTTGCATTACGGTTCCCCAAAAGTACTAATATTCTACCATCTGCAAGGACTATTTTAAATGTCTTAAGAGTCTCGCCTGACGAAGTTTTTTTTATACCTTATGAGAGCTACAATCAAACGCTGTTGGTGTTAATGATCTCAGTCCTAGGTTCATAAACATGTTAAATAATTACCTACTTAATTCTTCTCCAGAGATAGGCTACACCACTCTTCTGACTTCAACATTTCCCGCCTTGATGTAGCCACACATAGACCAAAGAAGGTCCAGATGGATCTGTAGTTCCTCCAGAACCAGCCAGAGTTTACAATTCAACGCTGGAACGACGAGCTTAAATCACTCAGTGCTAATCATAACGTCAGGCTCATTTGGTTTCCGCGACATAAGGGCATCCAAGGGAACTAAAAGGCGGACGAGCTCCCAAGAACAGGCTCGAAGATGGATCCGATAATGGCCGATGACTCAGTCCTGCCCCCATTAGAGTTTCAAAAGTCCAGCATCACCGTGAAATCCATAAAACTCGAGAACGGGAGATGGACCTCACTCACAACATGCCGCACCTCAAGAACATTCTGGACAGAACTAAATAAGAAAAAAACAAAGGAAATCATCGCACTCAACGGAAGTCAAGGTATTATGACAGGTCACAACCTGCTAGCAGCCCACCTTAAGAGAAAGCGTTTGAACACAACAGAACTATGCAGAGGATGTGGCAACACAGGACACATTCCACCTCCTTTGCGAGCGCCCAAGCCTTAGCAAAAACCGAAAGATAATCCTCGGAGAACATTTCTTCAGTGATCTGGGCGAACTGTCAAACAAACCACCGAGAACCATCCTACTCAGGATGGTTTAGGGAGGCCAATTATTTTAGGTATCCCACACCACATTGGGGAACACAATCCATTGAGATCCGAGTGAGATTGTACACAAATGCTGGAAGCTGTTCATGCCGGTATCAGCCAGTTCATGTCAGCCATGATTGCAAATGCGTATATTTTAGGCACTCTGCGGATGAGTCTAGTCAAAGAAAGAGCCTTCTTCGAGAACTGACCAAAGTGTTTTCGGTATCAGGCACGTTTCCAATTTTTTTTTTAGTTTCGTCCAATTTAGGAATAGACACTGCTTATTGGGATATGTACAAAGGGAAGAGGAGAAGTTCATCAGTTCTTTCATTGGCCATGATCCGTTGGCAGGGTCTTACTTATCTTGATTTAAAGATCACGACTCCAGAGCCTTAATATATGATTTGGCTAACAACGAATAGGGTAATGGCTTTTTCGGATATACTATTGTCGCTGATTAGCCTTGGTGCTCATAAGGAGGTTATGTGCATACTGTGTTAAAAATACGGAAGAAGGATCAACAAATTCAGTACGCTCCGAGTGTCGTAATTCGTCCTGTTTGTCAATTTTTTTCTAATGAAATTTTTGAAAAAATATTTGGAGTAACTTTTCGAGGTCGACATGAAAAGGCGAAGCAGTTGTAACCAATGGCAAAGAAATGCCCGAAGGTTACACGCTTATTATTTTTTTTACACAACTTTTATAACATACAAGTTCTTTCACACGTAAAGTTTATGCTGACCTACGTGCTCTATGGCCCTTCAGGCCACCAATCTTCCTTTAACCAAAACTTGATGCGAAATCTACAGTGAACTCGACTCCGTTAACAACAGGAAACTAACAGTGGTTATATGTTTTCAACCTACGAAGGCATGATCATGTCTCAAATTATCAAAAGGCCGTAGCCTTCAAGCCTATTTGGACTACCGATCTGTTCTACTACTTACAAAGATTATAAATCTGCGAAACTGGAGGCAGCTAGCTAAAGATCAAGCTAGCTGGAGACACTTGTTGGTTGAAATCCAGGTCCACCCCAGACTGTAGCGCCACCTTAAGTAAAAAAAAAAAACACTTCTGCAGACTGTATAACTACGTCGAAGGCCAAAATACCGCTGTCCGCCAGAACGAATTATTTAGTTTAGACGATGATAGTCAAAACTCCGGTCCACCTGACCAAAACGAAGTGAAGAAAGCAATATCTAAACTGTAATCCAACTATTCTGCTGGATCGGATGGCTTACCGGTCGAGCTATTAAAAGCAGCCGGGGATGACTTCGTAGAGAGCATACACCAACTCATCTCCTCCCCCTAGAACAAGCGTACAAGTAGAAGGGGACCTTTACCAACTGAGAGTGCGTTATTATTATTTTTTCAGGAAATCCGATCAGCCCTTGGCACTGCGGTTTCTAGCGAATCCTGTTGTGCCTTCCCTATTGTTCCTAGATGAATTGTTTCTCTCCAGAAGATATTAGGAAGTTAATGCTCCTCTGGATGGATGGCTGGCAGCAAGCTGTTCTGTCGGCTCAGTCTCCTCACTCTCAAGGCAGAGTCTACGGCTTGAATCTGTTGTAAGATTCATGCGATGTAGATGCTTGTTCAGGCGGCAGTGTCTGCTGAGAAGTCCAATTGATGCTCTAAGGTTGCTCCTGTCGAGGTTCACAATGAAGTTTGATTTTCTTTGTGACGGTACCGGGAATAGCATTTTTGAACATGCTTGTCCTGGTGTATTGAGCCAGGCTTCCCTAGATTCCTCCATGCAAAGATCTTTTGCGTGTCTTACGAAGAACGATTAGTTAAGGACCGGGCTTACTTGAGAGGTTTGTTGGTTGAGGCCCAAATTCACCCCGAACTCTAGTACTACCTAAGTTAGTTCCAGTCACTGGCCTTAATAAGAACGGAGTAGAGAAATTAGAATCCCTATTCAACACTAGCTGCCTTTACTGAATAAAAGCAGATGAGTGTAAACTCTCGTTCATATCTTCGGCAGGAACCCTGCCCAAGCTACAATAAGGTATCACAATCTATGTTTACCTGCTACAAAAGGATGAGAGGAAATCTAACTATGTTTAGTGGCATTCTCACTCACTTTAATGGTCGCTCTAGGTAGATTGCCACTGTGTCTCTCATAAAGATGGCAAAGTTGTTCAACATTAATCTATACTGGGTGCCAGGCACGCATTCCAGGAAACTGCAAGACTGATGAGCTGTCCAGACACAAGTATCATGCCGGAACGATGTATGCCTCTGGAAGCAATCAGAAAGATTACCACAAACAACTACGGTGGACTACTTTCTTATAACCACAATATTGTCTACGTCAATGATGCTTCCATAGACTTGGGCGCTCTTTATAAAGTCTATCAGTGTCGTGGTCCAGAGATTGATACGCTGGACTGCTAATCGAGCGGACTTTCTTGTTCGAGTCTCAGCAAAACAACCAAGAAAATTGTTCGAGGTACTACAATGACTAACCTCTGTCGTGAAAAAACGTCCGAATCCGCCGTTCGGTAGGTCCTCTTCCCGTCGAACAAAAGAGCACAACCTCAATGGTAGCGAGAAGCTAGGTCCTGCCACTCTACGTGCAACACCATAACTGGCATTTCGATGCAAAAAGGGTTTCAAAGTCTTTGACACCCTTAGGCACTGTAAAAAGCCTACGTTACCACTTGTATGTCACTATTTGGCAACCATTCGACAATCCATTGGAACGACTTCTTTTGTTTCTTAAACGACTTGATTGTCAATCAAAATGTCAACATAGCCATGTTGGTGTCGATGTTGGTCGTCTGGAGATAGATTATCAACTTAAATTCTGTGTTGGTCGATCGGTTGAAGTAAAATCAAGTGTTTGAAATTGGTGTGTTCGCCTCTTTACAAGACACTATGCCTGCGTCTTTCAAAACATTTCTCTCTCCAAGCCGCGGTTTTGCCAGAAGTTTACTTCTATCGTTGCAACTGCAAATTCTTATAGTTCATTTCTTTGTTGTTCAGATGGTCACAACAGGATTCTCTATCTTGATTTTAATTTAGTCAGTTCCCTACAGATGGTGCAACACGACAGCAAACCTTCCTTATCGCCGTCTTCAGTCTTACATAAGACTGCCAACGCGGTAAATTGAAAACTGCCATAAAAGCTATATCTGTCGTAAGGATTAAACTGAAGCTCGTACTTCATTGTCGCAAAGAGCTTAAGGTTCTTAGCACGCAGCACAATGTAAGACATTGCCACAAAAGTGTACCCGAAAACGAGAAGAAAAGACTCAGTTGAATCAGATTAGGCCGATTAAAATTCAGGCAATTCGAAGCTCGAAATTGGGAATAAAATATTCAAGACAACCAACATCAGATAGCATGCGCTCAACTCCTTTACAATTACCAGGAACTTTTGCCCAACAAAACTCGAACCGAAGAAATCATACAAAATTATTGGAATTCCTTCTCCACATTTGAAGGCATGTTACGGAGTTGCGTCGAAGACACCTCACATTTCCTATGTTATTGGCCAGCTCCTAGATACTTTTGTTGCGAAAGACTTTTACTTGTAAGGCATCCCAGCATCCCTGCCTGGGTATCACAATGGATATACTAATATTAGTGTGACGAGACGAGAATCCCTCCCACTCAACCCACAAATCAACTTAACCTAAACTTGACGGAACAATCAATCCAAGCTCTAGAGTCTAGATTGTCCCCGAGCACTCGACCTAAACTCCAATTAGTCAGTTGCGTTTGACTTATTCACACTGCGGCAGATCTTGAAAAAAAAAACCCAGGAACTCTCAATTGATACACACCATCTATTCATCGATTTTAAGGCCGCATATGACACCATCTATAGAGACGAGCTATACAGAGCAATGCCAAACTCGTCCGTTTGTGCAGGATGACGATGGAGAATGCACGTAAAGAACTCACCGAGACCTTTGATGTCAAAAAAGGATTTAGACAAGGCGATGCGCTGTCATGCGATTATTTTAACATAATTCTTGAAAGAATATTGCGCCAACACAAGAGTGACAATCTTTCAAAAGTACGTCCAACTACTCGCATACGCCGATGATACTGACATAATCGAAAGAAAGCAGCGTGATGTCAGTGGCGCTTTCGCGAGTATTGAGATGGAAGCAACGAAGATGGGTTTAAGGGTAAACGAGGGCAAGACCGACATCTCGGACAGAACGTCTCCCTCGACAGATATAACTTTGTGGTAGTTAAGGACTTTGTCTACCTAGGTTCCGCTATTAATTCAGACAACGACACCAGCGCTGAGATCAAACGAAGAATAACCCTTGCCAATCGCTGCTTCTTTAGACCAAGAAGGCAATTGACTTGCAAAGCCCTCCCTCTCTCTCTACGGCGCAGAGCCATGGACTTAATCAAAAATGGATGAGGGTGCTCTTTGCTGCTTCGAGAGGAAAATTCTTGGGGTGATATTCTTTCCCGTCGGCATGACGGTGAGTGGAGGAGGAGATACAACGACGAACTGTACGGGCTGTACAGCGACATCGCCTTAGCCAGGCGAGTGAAGGTCCAAGGATGGACACCAATGCTCCGGTCCAAAAAATCTTTTAATCCGCCCCCGAGTAGAGAAACACTAAGACTCAGGTGGCACACGCAAGTTGAAGGGGACCTCAACCAATTTAGCGTATGAAACTGGAGGCAGCTAGCTAAAGATCGAGCTGGCTGGAGAAGCTTGTTGGTTGAGGCCCAGGTACATCCCGTACTGTAGCGCCACCTTAATTAAGCTTGATTGAAGCATTGACAAATATCCATCGCACCATCTTGGCCATAAGTATTTGTCGACATTTCAACGCAGAATTTAGTTCAATCCGCAAGATATCTTTCATTATTTCGTGACTGTGGATGAAACATGGATCTATCACTACACTTCTGAGTCAAAGTAGTTGTCAAAGCAGGGGAAACCGATTGGACGAGAAGATGCCGACTGTTGGGCAGGAGTCCCAGAGAATAATTCCGGTCGACGATAGCAGAACCAGCAAAAAACTGATAAACAGCGCTCTTTCAGTAAGGCCCGTTTTCTTCACTCAACGCTAAATGCTTAGCGTGACGCTAAATTTAACCTCGACGCTATCGCAATCGCAAGCGTGAGCGCTAAGAATAATTAGAGGCAACGCTAAGAATTCGATTTCTTCAGCAGAAGTTTTCGATTTATCGGCCAACGCTAAGAATTCACATAAAAGCCTGGGATTTTTTTTTTTTAATGTTAAATTGACACCGGCTGTCAGCCGAATGTCACATTCAATTCGTGTGGAATAATTTTCAATGTCGGAGTTAAATTTAAAATCAAAACGCAACCGGCCAGCGAACTTCACCGCTGCTGAAGAGGATCTGTTGGTCTGTTTGGTGATGAGGCGCAAGAAATGCATCGAAAATAAACGAAGCGATGTCGTTAATGCGAAGGACAGGAAGAATGAAGAGTGGAAAAAAATCGTCGCAGAGTTTAATGCTGCCGCTGCGTGTATTGGCTCAATGGTAAGTTGTCGTGTTTGCTTATTAATAAATAAATCGTTTTTCAATTCATTACCGTGCTTGTGTTTTAGCCGCGTAAATTGCCATCACGCAGAGATAAATATTCAAAAATAAAAACGGCGCTGCGGCAAACTTTGAGTGCCGAAAAGAATGAATTAAAGAAAACTGGTTGCGGGCCATGCAAAATTAAGACCGTGTTGACCGAAGCAATGCTGGAACTGGCAGCATTAATGGCATTATCTGCTCTCGGGCTACAACCATTGCCTGGCGAAGAAGGCAAGCTAATAATAATAATAATACTGTGTACTCGCTGTCATCAATTCTTATCGTTCACGCTAAAAAAAAATGGTGAAGAAAACAAATATACGCTAAACACGTACGTTTTCGCAAAAGTCCCAGCGCTAACGCCTCTAGCGGCCCGAAATTGGTCAATTAGCTAGCGTACACGCCAGGCCTAGTGACACGCTTGGTAGCATTCCGATTTCACGCTAAATCACCAAGCGTGACATCAAGAAATCAAATTTGCGCTAAATTTTAAAAAATCCCATTTAAGCGTGACGCTAAAATTTAGCGCAGAGTGAAGAAAACGGCCCTAAGACAACGCGTAGTCCTACAATTCGACCGTTTGGAATAAGTTGTTCGTCCATTTTATTCTCTGGTCCCATGTGAATACTTGTAAACTTCGATTAATAATGCCATTGCCGTCGTCAGTCTTCTACAGGATAAAAGAATTGAAAGCCTTTGTTAAGCCCTAATTGGCTTCAAGCTAAGAGAGTCCAACACGCCTTGAGAATAGGAATGCTGTATCTCAAGTTGTTAGATCATAAACCTAACCCAAGCAATCATTAGTGTTCTCCTTTAAAAAATCCTTATTGCTGTAAACTAACTGAAGGCATGTCAACGCATAAGCATCCCATCTTTTAACGTCCAATTCAAGAGTCAAAATCCCCGCACTTAATTAGGGAAAAATTGTCATTCATGTCAGGTTTAATGCTGCTGACCCCAAAATTATGAATAATTACCCACCTTCATGAAAAGAGGAAAAAAAAAAACAAAGCAGTTTACCCGCCAAGGACATTTAAGTCTACCTCTCATCCAGAAAGGTACGACGTGCATTACAGGACTTCATCTGTCATATCACAGCGTCCTGTCATAGTCAAACATGAATATGCAATGTTGGGATAATTTATGCAAATTTAACACTAATTCAAGGACATCACTGACGATGGAATTACACTCATAAAGTCCAGGAATCAAGCTTACACATTCCTGCCAGTCGTACCTTTATCAAAACACAATTAAGGAATTAAATTCCACCGTTTTGCCAGAGAATTTCGAATGCAAATTCATCTTAAACTGAATTTAGCATCCTCATCCGCAATTGACGACGCCTTGACGGATGGATTTCAGCCAGACCCTGCCTGGCTTGCTCCTCTCTCTATTTACAAATTTAATGAATCGCCTGATTTAGTGAAAGGGCTTAAGAGGTTAAGCTGTGGCGCGTGCGAATTTCCTAATCCTTTCAGATTTCCTTCAATTACCTTGACAGGAACTGTGTGGTGAATGGGACGTTTATGCACACAATTTTTATCGCCACTTACTTTGTCTGCAAAGGATATACAGGATGTTTCTGGATGGAAAAAAAAAAGGATTACGATGACCCTTTTTGTGACACTTACCGGACAATGAGTGGTCGGACAATCGTGTCGGGGGTGTGTGTGCCGGCGTATGATGATGTGACGACGAATCCATACCAGGTGTTGGCAAGCCCGTATACAATGAGCTAAAATCTTCCGGTGTACTGCTGCATTTCCTCTGGTTGACCGATGATGATTTATCCAGTGACGCTATCGAAGAACGGGTGTCCTGAACAGATGACGCTAGACCCAGCAATCGATTCTCATGCGACGATGCAATGCCCATAAGACGGTTGTCTTGAAATGACATGAATTTTGAATCCTGTCCACCGTGCTGTAGATTGCCATGCGATATCGCATGATCTTCCAGCAAGCCCTGCTGCAGGCCCAGCAGGCCTCCCACCAAATTGGGTCTCAGCTCGTCCATTAGCTTGCCCTGACCACAAGTACCTGCGGAAAAATTCAGTTGTCGACTGAAAATGGCCGGAAAAATGTTAAACTGCTGCGAATCTGCACTGGACTGTGGACTTAAGCCAAGATTCGTCGCTCCGACACCAAGCGGGGTATTGGATGGATGATGCGTTGTGGTGTTGGCCGTACTACCCGATGTAGGACCGTTTCCGACTACCAGTGAGGAACCACCTCCGGTGCCGCCGTTAGACGTACTTCCGTTGCCAGGCGTACCACTACCACCGCCGGAACTCGCACTGTTATTGTGAAGCGATGTGGCTGACGAGTGTTGCTGCTGTTGTTGTTGCTGTTGTTGTATGGCAGCGGCAGCGGCCGCAGCGGCAGCCGTATGATGCTGCTGATGCTGCTGCTGCTGCTGCTGTTGATGATGATGATGGCTGGAAGCACTGCCGACGACGCCACCACCGTTACCAGGGCCGCCGGCACAACTGTGTTGTTTGAAATCCAATTTGTGGCCGTAGAATCTTGAATCGATGTACGTTTTGAAAATTTCAATTGTAATGCCGTCAAAGAAACGTTTACTATTTCAACTAAATTTAAACTTGATGCAGTCTAAAGCGAATCACACAAATCTGCACTGTTGATATGTGTAAAATCCTTAAATTCTTTCCAGGAATCTCTAAAAGGTTTTGTCCTAATTAGGCACCTCACTGGCCACTAATTTCCAAATCCAATAGGCAAACTTGAGAAAAACTTAATCACAATAGAGAAGCAACTCTCGGATCACTTGTCTAATTGGTTTAGAGAGAGAGCACACACGAAAAAAAAGGGGCCAACACATTAACACACAAATGCAAACAAGGTCACACTTCCAGAAGTGGGATCAATGTCAACACTGGAATAACTTAATTAATTATATAATTTCAATAAATTAAAAACGCAACACGAGACACTGGTTAGCACTGACACTGACTGGTGGAAGAGTACACGCCCGGTTCACTCCAAATCCAGGGGAACACCGAGTGGAAACTACAACAAAACAAAAAATAAACCGAGTCCTTGTTCGTCTAATATTTACAAATCTTTCGCAATTTGATTTCCTTGCTTGTCTCCTTGTTGATAATCTTATGTACAAAATTTTATTTGTTATTATTAGTTTCCGTTTTTTTCTTTTGTGTGCGACACGGATACCACAAGGATATAGAGGCAAAGAGGGCAAAATACAACAAAAACACAAAATCGCTTTTAAGCAACCCCGTCGTGTGGTGCAAATCGTTTGTAGTCGTCGTCGTTGTTGAAAATTCGTACGTATTCGCGGCCGATCAAACTTAAAATGATATACTATTCCATTCAGCATACAAAATTATAACGAAATTAAGGATCATGTGCAAACGGGGTATCCTGGTTGCCTTGCTCTTTGGATTGCACACCACCACCAACCACTATTGATGATGAAAATAATAATGATGAAGGTGGACTGGTAGAGTTTATCAAAATTCAACTCTGTGTGTGCCTTCTCGTTGGAAGGGATGAAAACAACACGCGAAGGCAGGATGGGTTTGCTTGCAGCCATCATCGTACACAAACCCACAATACCGACACACAAGTGGTGCAGAACGATGTTGTAAGGAGTAGTTGGCTCGTTCGCACTCGTTTGAGTGATATTCTCCAGCTTGCTGGTGATTTTTTTGTTTGGTCCAATAAGGAATGCGTTTGCACAGGATGCGTATACTTGAGTGACGAAGGGAGAACATTGCCACCCCTAAGGATGCTGAAAGCAATCCGAGGTAGAGCGACATAAACGTGTTTCACATAAGAATGAAAGAAATGACAAATGTTAATTGAAATAAGGAATTCAGGGAACACAGCCAGCCAGACACAGAAAGTCAGATTCAGTGTGAAATGGAAGTGTTTACAGAGCGGTTATTACAAAGGACGTATGCGTATGCATTTGAACATTATTGATCTGAAAGTTATACTTAACAATTGTCGGGATCAGAGGGCAAATCACCAACCACGAGAACAACGATTTATTCAACGATTTATTCAGGACAGGCATCTTTCACTAACAGTGTCGACATTGAGCTTTTTTTTTTAAGGCATTTACCTTGATAATGGAGAAGTCAATGTTACTTGCTTGCTTATAATGGCGCTGCAATCCAAGGTAGACCTGGGCCTCAAACAAAAAATGCCTCTAGCCAGATCGATCGTTAGCCAACTGCCTCCAATTTCGGACGTCAGGTCGTTAGTCGAGGTCCCTTTTCACAGTACTGGTGTTCATCGGTTCTACCTGTTCTAGCCTGGGATGATTGAGGTCTCATATAGAATCACTTTAGTTGTTCGAGAGAGGGCTTTGCAACTCAATTACCTTCTCAGCCTAAAGAAACAACGATTAGTAAGAGTCTGATCTCAGCACTAGTGCCATTGTCTGAGTTTATAGCGGAGGCTAGCTAGACAAAGTTCCTGTACGGTTTCAACATCACAAGCAGATTAGATTAGATTGGTAGGTGAGGTGGGCACTGCGGCCACAGGTGGGCCTGTTGTGATATCCTCTATTTAAAGCTCCTCCATGATTCCGGAGTGAGTGATAAAACCGGCTATGTCTTTGGGTGAACTGGTGGTGATATCCTCCGCCATAAGGTAGTGGTTGAACAACATCACAAGCAACTCTCATATGCAACAGACCAAGATTCACTTAGATCTCTTCGCCACAGTCGTAAAACCCGAAGTGATTGCCATGTTAAGTCGAGTCGGAATACTCTCGAAAGTCCACAGTCAACCACAATGATATCAGTCTTATTTGGGTACCGAGTCCCGAAGGTGTCACTGAGATGTGGAGGTCAAACTGACAACAATCAAAGTAGCAATCAACGAAAGAATGCCAAGGGATTTTTAAAATCATTGGTCAAACCTTTCTAAAAGCAAATTGGCAAGATGATACGTAAAGAAACCAAGTAATAAAGGTTGATGTTGGGACCGGTTACAGGACACATTAACCTCATCAAACACATGCATAGACTGGGGCTCACTGACGCAGCTATTTGGAAGAACTGCGAAGAAGAGAGGATACTATGTGAAGCACTTTATGCATAAAGATATCGTCCCTAACCAGACCTGTAAAATTTCAAATACAAGTACAAAAATAACCTTTGTACCTACCTAGTTATTTGGTTTTAGGTACAAGTACAAATCGCTGCCAAGTAAGGCATCCCGTTCAACCCCCATTGTCGTAGTTGCGACAACTCACAAGAAACGGAAACGTTATTCCACTTTCTCTGTGACTGCCCAGCACTAGCCAGAGTTAGGCAGCGCACACTCGGAAAACCCTTCTTCAAGGATCTATCTGAAATCTCTAACATCAAATTCTGCAACATTATTAATTTCCTTAACTCCACAGGATGGATTTGAAAACCACACTCCTAGCTACGCCCAGCAACATCCTGGTCACGTGAGTTGTGGTATCAAAACGTGGCATCCGCGCTTCTTGTGTCTCTGGCAGGCTCACCAGATTCAACACCTTCTACCTACCTACCCCTACAAGTCGCTTGGTACTATGGTCCATGGAATTTCATAGATCAGGACTTGACTTGTACTTGTAACTCCTTTTAAGTACTTTCAATTCAATTTAAGTACTTAAAATTCCTGTTTAATTCCTTTTCCTTGAATTGAAAATACTTAAAAGGAATTGAAGTACTTGAATTGAATTACAAGTACTTAAAAGGAATTGTAAGTACAAGTCCTGGTCCTGACCTATGAAATGAAACGTGTCCCATAGAACTTGTACGTACAGAATTTCATAAATCACGACAAATAAATACAAAGGAATTCCATTTGAACTTGTACTTGAAATTTTGCAGGTCTGTCCCTAACCATCTTACGTATTTCTAAAGGTATCTTGCACAACGAGGTATGAATTAGTTCTTCTTGCATAAGTAATAGGTTAGGTAAGGTTGGGCAGCGGTCCCCAATAAGCAGGGACCCACTAAGGCCAGAATGAAGGCCCATTGTGATACCGCTGCATAAGTAATAGCCTGTAAGCTTATGAGCTTCTTTGTCATTGCAACATCTACATCGGTCACCCTCATTTAGCTGGTTTGATATCTTTCTTAGCAGGTTACGACCAAGGAATTTTCCATCAATTTATAAAAATTTTCTACTTGATTATACCTATGTACATGTTTTGATACTTTTTAAGCTGTTGTTTGACCCGTTAGGACAGTGCCCTTTTTCTAAGGACACAGCCCACGGATAGTACCTTTTCAATTTGTCTGTCGTTTAAAACTTTAGCCTTAAGCTGTTCACGACCGATTTTAATAAGCTTTTCATTTTGACAGCAAAAAAGGAATTTATAGATAAAACCTACACGCTAAACTGGGTGATAGGTCTAAACCATATTATGGTGACCATTTTTTTTTCTTCTCAAATAACAGTACACACTCAGTCTTATGTATTCTACACAGTTTTTCTGTGGAACGATAATGAAATAAATATCACTTGCAACACAGAAGCCGATAAGCTTCCCATTCTCTTTAAAAAAAATGCCAGCTTTTCCTTTTCTGAAAGGCGTAAACAAAGCTTTAGTACAATTTTCATATCTAGTCAAATGCTTTTCAAACTGCATGTCACCGTGGACGGAATTCATATCGGTTTCCCCTTAAAAGTACCTTCCCTTCGGAATAGTACAACTAACCAAGTGATCAAGACCAATGAAAGTTCCTTTTACTATTTCATGATGTTAAACTCGCGCTGAATTAGAGGGCCAAAACCTACTCGAAGCTTCTTAAAACCAATCGCGTGTTGTAAATGTTGATTCTGCTCACGAAAGGATGGGACCTAAACCCTTTTTGAAAGTTAGAGAAGCTTCCAAAGATAAACTCGAAGGTTTGTCGTTGCCAAAATTGATGAATTTTTTTTGTTGTAATTCGAACCTGATTGAACATCCTTAACGAAACGCTGTTAAATAGACACTAAAACTCCTAAAACCATCCACCCAAAGTTGAATTTCAAATTTTTCTTATAAAATCATTTTCATTTCTGACTGTACTCTCGCAACTGACAAATGACAACCACTTGAAAATAGTCCCTCATACTCGCTCACACAGCACATTTTGCCGTCTCTTTCTATCTTCCCCTATCCAAATATGCTTCCGCCTAACATCCTGCCATCCAATCAAATCGATCACACAACATCCTTTATTGCGCCTGTGCGTGTCCATAAACAACAAAACCAACACAAAAAAGGACATTCTAAGGAATGGAAGACAATGAACACCACACTAAGTGGGAGGGATGAAAATAATAATTTTTTGTTCGTCCCTTTTGCACCCAGATCTCTCCTCTTCTTGGGGTTTATTTCTGTTCTACCATCACATCCCTTTAATTTTTTTTTCTTCTCCTTTTTTGCTCTTCATGTGCCATTTTGAAATTTTATTCATTTCTGTATTTCCATTGATGAAAAACGAGAAATAGGACAAAAAGCGACACACGAAGACACCAAAAATAAAAGACACATGGCGAAAAAAAAGGACAATCATTTTTAATTTTTCCTTTTTTTCGTTATTCGGATACTGAACTGAGTATACCGGCTTTTTTTTTTTTGTTTCTTCCCTTTCTCTTTTTTTTTTTTTTTTAATTCCAATTGTTGTTGTATTCCCTTTGTAAATGTACGTCTGTATATATAGGCACACGGGTTTTATACATATGTATGGTGTACATCGATGAAATGAGAAAAATATGTGCGCGTAGTGTGTTTGGCGTATATTTGTCGTGACAACCAGCAAGTTCTGCTTTTCCTTCCAATTCTACATTTCAAGGAACACTACCAAAAAACCAGAGGGGAAAATGCCTTTAAACTTTGGCATCCTTTTAATAAAATAGAGGAAGCATCCCGCAAGTAGATACATTCAGTTCGGTCCTATATGCTGCCATCTGGCAATGGGAAAATACGACATAACCACCAGCTAGCGTGGAGATCTTTAAGCTGTATATCCGTCGCTTTGTGCGAACGTAGATGGGAATTTTGTGAGTTTTACAGTCACGAAACTCCATCCCCATTCTCGCTCCCGCTCCCGCTTGCCAAACGAGCATAGATACACCGATACAAAACTCATTTCCTTCGTCGGTTACACGAGTACAGGCACAAGCCGCGTGGAACGTCTCCAATGTATCTAGCATGTAGCTGGCGTACATTGGGTGAAGTGGGTGAGTGCGGATGTCTGTCGTACGGTTTTTGCGTAAATTCGATGTCCCAGGGACATCATTTTCATTTGCCCTAATCCTGAGGCATTTATAGATCGCTCTATTTTTTGCTAATCTTTTCAATACACTTTTTCTCCTTTTGCTATTATTATTATAATTGTTCTTTCTATGCGACTTTGACGGATTGCGAGGGAAGTTCATCCAGAGCGATGCTTACAAGAATGGAGACTTACTGCTCAGTGAAAGTTTAAATAAGTTCACATACGTTTTGGATAAAAGTCCTGTGAACCTGTGTTGCGTAGAAACTCAGGAAAAATAATCAAATGATACTTCAACTGGAATTAAATCTAACGGTTAGTGGAAGCCACTTATTTATTCCGTGTGGAAGTTCTCGGAAATTTCTTTAAGTGCTAGACTTTTCTATTAAGACCCCGAAATGTCTTTGGAACTTAAGAGTCACAAAGAGTTCACCGAGGGAAAAGACAGAACTTGGAAGATGCGTTTGCAGTGCCGTAACTAGGCTTTTATGCGCCCTATGCGAGCTTCTATATTTGCGCGCTTTGCCCTTTTATTTGCGAGGTTCGGTTATCTTAGTTTATGTATAATTACTTGTTCGAACTAAAAATATATTAACTTTAGGTAAACAAAGCAAATATATTTGCCAAAATATGTACTTACAGGTAGGTATAATAGAAATAAAACACCAAATACAAACCGTAAACGTAAACAAAATAAGACAACTATTTACTTAAAGATTTACTCTCCGGACTTTCCTCATAGCGAAGTCCTTAATGACATCATCGTACGGCAGAAGTCGTGCTATGTCAGCTTCAATCGACAAAATTGCTAGGCCAGATAACCTTTCCTGACTCATCGTCGAGTGCAAGTATGTATTTATCAGTTTGAGTTTACTGAATGTTACTAAATGATCTTTCACAAGAAGCTACAGTCACTGGCATCGTTAAAAGAAATTTTATAGCGACTTATACGTTTGGAAACATTTCCTTTAAGACCAGTTCTACTATCCTCTTAAGAAGACTTGGGCTTGATTGACATTCGCATTTTTCAAATAATGAAGTCGCTTCAATTTGATTCTTCAAAGTTTCTATTTCGGCCCCAAATTCTGTGGCATTTATGTCTGTAGAATATTTAATACTCAATTCAGCTGCATGTTTCTTAATTGGTGAAATTAATATGAAGTTTTTTACCGTCAAAAAATTGAACATATCTTGAATGTTATGGAGTCTTTCAAATCGCCATTTGAATTCAGAAGTTATTCTATCAATTACTTCATTTATCTGAATTTTGAATTTTTGCTGCCGGTGTCTAAATTTTCGCTTGCATCTTGTTTTTTTTTTTGATTATTATTGAAAATTATCCTCAATGTCACATTCTTCACAAATTTGTTTAGCTTTTTCGAAAACATTGTCCACAGTCTCCCGAACATTTTGAATCTGCCTTGTCAATCCCTTGATTAATTCTGAGGCTTTGTCAATAGTAAGGGTTTTCAACTGTAAAACAACATTTACTCTATCAACAGATTCTAAAACTTGATCCCAAATTTGCAGGGTACATATAAATTTAAAGTTTATTAGGTCCATTAAGTTTTTAGCTGTTTCCGTATTAAAATTGTTGGTAGTAAGAATCTTAAGAACTTGCCAAATTTGTAGTATTTACATGTTTAAAGCTTGACGGCTCTAGCTTTAGAGGCCCATCTGGTGTCAGCGTGTTTTTTAAAAAGAAATTTGCAAGTGCTTCATTAAAGTTGCCCATCTGACCGTAGAACTCGGAAAAAACACAAATATTTTCTGGATTATTCCGAAAAAGGGTTCATATCGGGCGGTAATTTTTGCGCCCTCCAGGCGCCCTGTGCCTGGGCACCGCTGGCACCGCCCTAGTTACGGCACTGTATGTATGCAGTCACATATATACAGACATGTACATATATGGTGATTTTTAAGAGTAATTGCCTTTAGCTCTTGCCCTTGGCGTTTTTTTGGCAAGCGCGCAATACGTCGACTAGGTCGGCCAACTTAGAATGACTGATCTAAAGTGTAGGCATATGAACATATTCAGTTGGAAACGGATAAGTGCACAATCCATCGGGCTCGATTTTATGTGCACTTATCTGTTTTGTGCACTTAATCCATATGTGCACACCCTTGCCCTATTCCGTCAGTGCAAACTTATGCACTTATTTGTAAACAATTCAGTTTCCTTGAATTTATCTTCTTTTTTTTTCTGCGACCTAAAGGATCTATTGTGCCTGGAGCCGGTGAGAATAGAAAATCCTCGATCTTCCTTATGAAGTTGAGGATATCTCCAGTCGAGGCATTGCGAATTTCTTGTGGAGAAAAAGTTTCCTGACTCTTCAGACAGCCCTCTAGAATGGTTTTGTTCAAGTTCCCGAATGTTGTTCCAATATGATAAAACGTTCGGTTTTTCCCATGTGTCCAGACGCTCTAAACGCGGAAGTAGGGATGTCGCAGAAGGGTTCAGCACTTACTTATGTATCTTTCAGAAGAAACTGGCAAGTTGCCTTCAATTCAAAATGTCCTGGTACCCACCAGAGTTTGACTTTATTCCGCTTCGTAAGTTCTTGGAGAGCATTAAAGCAGCCTGAAACGGCCTTTGAGTTGCAGTAATGAGAACTCAGTACTTTGAGCGCTGCTTGACTATCGGTGAATATGTTGAAGATGTCCCCCTGTATGCCGGAGTCAAGAATAATATTGGTGCAGGTATTAATGGTTCTGCCTGGAGGAGACTAGGGCAAATTCCAAGTTCCTTTGAGACTTTGTGATAAGGGCCATAAATACCGGCCCCAACACTGGAATCCATCTTTGATCCGTCAGTATACCACACTAGTCCTTTTATGTTCAGCAGCGGATCGCAAGTTTCCCAAGAATTACGGTTCGGGATCTCAATTTCGAAATTTCTGTCAAAACAGAATCGGATGCCGTACTGATAATTTCAAACTCAGAAAAGTCAGAAAGTAAGTCTGCTTGGCTGGGTTCCTGGTAGAGTGTTGCAAGTAAACTGCACTACAAATTGCCATTTTTCTTTTGACAAAGATGTGTAATAGAGTTAGGCCAAGAAGTGCCTCTAGGGCAGGCAGACATGCTAATCTTTGAAGTCGTTGCAGTAGTTTTCGAAATAATTCGGTCACCGAAAAATTCTCGAAGAATCTCCATTGTCGCTGTCGCCATGTACGCTGTTGTTCTATCCTACTGGAACCAGCTTGTCATTATGGTCCGCTATACCGCCCCAGATATGGTTTCTAGATGTTTATCGTCATCGTCGAAGGTGCGATGAAGGGGATGTATTTGAAGGCCAACAGCGAATTTAAGGCCTTTTTGAGGAAAAAGCGTAAAACTTACTATGAATCGATTGCTCTGGGATTGGCATACTACACCAATTCATCAGATTTTTGGAAAGCGGCAAAACAAAACTCAAGGGTAGCAACTCCAAACTAAGCCCTAATGCCCTACTCGAACACTTTAATGCTCTCTTGAATCCGCTCCCTAGCTCAACTTTCACTATGCCATGCCCGGATTACAGAACAATACGTTGGACAGACCGATTATTTATGAGGAAGTTATTAGAGCGCATAGTGTTTTAAAGATTGATAAAGCCGAAGGATTTGATGGAGTACCCGTTGAATTTTATAAGTATGGTAATAGTAATACTTACCATCATGTTCAACAGAAATTTTTGATAGTGGAGTAGTCTCAAACCGCTTTAAAGAAGCTCTAATTTTCCCCATTTATAAAAAAAGGATGCTCATTGGACCCAGCAAATTATAGAGGCATTTCCTTTCTTAATGCTTCCTATAAAATATTCACGGCAATCCTATACAGTGTCGACTATCGACATGGATTAAGGTAAATAGTCTCCTTAAGGAATATCTAGCGGGCTTCAGGGCAGGATATTCTACTATCGATCATGTGTTTGCCTTTTATTGGAAGGAGTAAAAAACTGTTCGTGTTCTTTGTTGACTTCAAGTCTGCTTTTGACTCAGTGGACCGAGTTTATTCTATAAACTCTACTGCATGGGAATGTCGATGAAGTTTGGACGGATCAACCAAAACCTGTATACCCATACCAAGTCAGCTGTGTGGAAGAGAGAGAGGAATTATCACCATGGTTCCAGTCTTGTTCGGGGGTAAGGCAGGGATGTTCTCTGAGCTCAAGCTTGTTTGCACCACACATCGAGGACATAGTAGACATTCTGCTTGGAGGTATTGAATATGCAGGGCTGCTCATTAAAGCACTTCTTTTTGCGGATGATATAGGTAGTGCTACTGGCTCACTCAGATGAATCCTTACAACTGTATGATTACTGCAGGTTATGGAACTTGATCGTACATTTAAATAAGTCAAAGATTATGATATTCAACAGAAAGGGAGGAAAAGGCTGCAGAAACGAAAAATGGCACTAAAATGGCGAAAGAATAGAAGTTGTTACAAAATATAAATACCTTGGGGTTTATCTTACGAAAAATTTAGATATGCAAAGACGCCTTAAGAAAAAACTCACCAAGTCTAAAACAGCCATCAATAGCCGTGTTTTTTTGATAGCTGTATACCAGCCCAGTAAAATTTTACACACCAAGTGTGGATAAATTTCCCAGTAGCAGCAAGTGAGGATAGAACTACATAAGTTGACCACCAGAGCGCGAAAAATCTCATAAATTAGCCTTTAGCCGATCGTATTTGTTGCTTTTACTCGGTTTTGACATTTAAGAACTGTCAAACGAAGAAAAAGAAATCGAGCCGCAAACCAATTGGTTGGTGCGGCTGCTACTGTGGATGAAGTGAGTATAGATCGTTTTTTTGACTGAAGTGAGTATAATTATCAAAAAAACACGGCTAATGTTGTTTGGAAGAAGTTCCTCAGCAACAAATGCCTCGACCACAATAGCAAATATAAGGTTTTCGTAGCTACGGTGCGCAAGTCTGGGGTGTTAGGAAATACGAGACTGTTGGATCTTCCATCCACCACCCCAAATTATATGATAATGCTGGAAACAGGCTTGTCCCCACTGTTCATCAAAACATTCAAATTATACATGGACTACGTTCTGCAAGTCCTGAAGATGCCGGATAGCCGATTAGCAAAAAAAAAAAAACAGCTCTACAGGCAATACAAACGGAAACAGGGTGGTACCCAGAGTGGCTGGAACTAGCAGGGGGCTGTAGGATAGATTTGGACCTCAGTGATGGTGGAAAGTCTGAAACCATAACTCTATCACGTTATTGCAAGTGTAGATGAACAGGCTAGATCAATGCATTCAGAGCAAGCTGACTAAACCATAACCTACTTGGAACCAACTACTCCCGTTACGAATATGGCATCCAACAAATTTTGACAGTCTTCAAGCTTCGGGGGGAGCTGCTAAAACTCAACTATATTCCTCATAGAGAAGATTAACCAGTCCTGTGCAACCTGTGTAACTTGGCGGAGAGGGGAGATGTCATTCATTTTGTCGGAAAGTGTCCTGCTTTGAAAGAAATAAGGTGGTATATCTTGGGAAGTGATGTCCTGTCGGTGGATCAAGTCCCAATGCTCCTCAATGAAATGAGCGTGTCAAAGCTATCTTGTTACTCCAGAATCGCGTTAAATTATCGGGAAAGAATAGTTAATGAAGATTTCTGAAGAAATAAATAAAAATAGGGAACATTTGTTATTTCAAAGGCAATTCATTCAACTGCTGTCAATCAGGCAGACGGCAAGGCCATGCCCAATGATTTTTGTAAATCAGAAAATCGTCATCTTCCAAAAACTATGGACGGATGACTATATCGAACGTAATTCCACACCAAACAGTGCATCTCCGTGCCCCAAATTCGGCAGTTCCGTTTATTACCGCATCCACTAAAATGGAAAAGTGCTTCATCGCTCATAATTAGCAATCGGCTAGCTATACGAATCTATTGGCATATCCTAGACGTTGTTCTGGATCCCGTGGTTGTAATTCTTGGTCCAATTAAATCCTGTATGCAACCATTATCAGTTCAAGTTTGAAATTCCATCTTAATGATGTTCTGGAGAAGCCCAAATGAGTAGGTACGTCGACGAGTAAACACAGATGGATGATTGTTGACACTCGGCTGTACAGCTTTTACAGCTTCTTTACAACGACCAGGTCAATGAACATTTGGCATTGGCTGATCAAGAACTCCACCTCGCTCCCCAAAAGGCGTAATTAAATTTCTAATCATGTTTCCACTGGGAGTTATTGCAACATTAAAATGACGGTATTTCCTTCGCATTGTCACAATAGATCGTCAAAGGTTAGTCCACTTCACATGTTACCTGAGATTTCACAGAGTTCAGCAGCCCAAAACAACATTGGATTACATCTAGTCGATGTCTCGTTCGGATGTGCTCGACAGTATCTGACTAATTTAGATCTTTATTCGTAATTTGAGTGCTTTAATGGCTGCTTGGCTGCCGGTGTAAAAAAACAAAGAAAACACTGAATTGCTCCGGTAGTCTTAAGGACTGTTTTATACTGAGAAGGATCGGGAAGATATCAGCTTCTACGCTATCGCATGCCCTAGAACCGTCAGTATATATTTCTAGTACAGTGCTATTATTAAGAGTGGTATGGTAGGTTAGGTTAGGTAGGAGTGGCAGGCTGCAGATGCAACCTCACTTTGTGCTACCACCAGGATCTGTATTTCACCAGAACCAGCCGGAGCTTACTATGAAGCGCTGAAGCCTGCCTATATTGATGTCAGCCAGTTCACTAAGGTTGTTAAAGAAGCTGGCTCCTAAGTGTATTCTTCTTCGAGCTGAGAGGGCCGGACATGTACAGAGAAGGTGGAGAATCGGCTCCTCCTCCTCCACGTCCGTGCAACTTCTGCAGAAGTCGTTGTGGAGGAGGCCCAGCCTATATGCATACTTGCCGATGGTGCGGTGCCCCGTTTTGACTCCTACAAAGGTGCTTATTAGCAATCTTTCCGTCTGATGACGCGTCCCCGGTGAGAACATTTGAGATCCAGCTTTGGCCAAATCTGCTTAGTTATGAGGCAGGTTCTACCTGCTATCCATCTGTGATTGGCGATGTCGATTGCGTTTCTATTGAGTAGCAATTTGCAGGTAGCGAAAGGCATGCTTAAATTCCCCTTTTCCGGAAGAATTGGTAGAGTTGTGCCCTCACTTGCGAGTTCATCCACCATGCAGTTGTATATTAATTGTAAAGGTCTATAGAAATGGTGTTAAGTAGTCTGCAGCTTCCATTTGGATGCCACTTAAGCTTAGTGGCGTGCCCTGAATCATACATTTTTCATTCCGACGACTTGTATAGCATGGTCCACATAGCTCCGGCTACACGGATACATGCTACCTTTTGTTAAAAAACAGAGGTTGCAGACACACTACGTCTATGATGCCATGATCTAAGCATCGGCCTTACCACCGCTGTGTGTAGCCAGTGCATTATCTGTTAACGAATTCCCCATCTGTGGCCAAAATCCTTTTTACAAGCATACAATGTGGTGGCGGCTTTCCTAATGCGTTTAAGCGCATTGATTTTCCAATAAAGACAAAACCAAGTACCTAGCTTGGTCAGAGAAGCTAAGATGGATACCGTTGAATTTCGGCGGATTGACCTATGGAATCCTGTGCTTCCTTGTACATAAATAGCACAAGGTGCTGTTCTTGCCGCATTTGTTGGTCCACTTGACTTAATAAGCTGGGGCTGCTTCCATCAGATCTCGTATCATTGGAAGATATCATCCACTAATTGTAATATGGTCCGCGTAACTGTTTAATTTTCATTAACTTTGGTGATACCACGGTGTATCGAGTTCCATTTTTCTGCTTATAACCCTACTGCATGTGCTTGTAACAATTAAGTGTAGATGCATTATTTAGAGCCGAGTTCCGTTGAAAGTTCTCTTAAGCATGATGATAGCTTGAGTTCATGCCTTAGAAAGCCACTTGCTGTTGAGAAAGTCCGCACATCAGCGTCGTTTGACACAACTGAACAGATGCTTCTTTGTATTATTTCGATGTTAGAAGTCCGATAAAATTATGGTTTCGTCCGTCTTAACCTGTCATCGGATGTCTGCATAAACTGTAACCCCTTGTCAGCTTCTTGCTTGTTGCTTGCGCGATAGTACCCGCATAAAAAGTGTACTAGTATCTACTTACTGCGTCAGTGATACAAATCTTCCTGTGGATTTAATAAAGCTGTTCAGGTCGTTCACCGGTTTGCCAGATAGTTCCTCGAAATCCCGAAAGAAATGTCACTCGAGGAATTTTTGTCTTAGATGGTGCAGGCCGGGGTAGTGGCAGAGGGGTTGTGTCCTAATGGACTTCTGCGTTTCCGCAGCCTCTACATAGGTCTTCTTCTGTGATACGGAGTTTCTTCATGTGATACCGTAGAGTGTTATGACCCGTAATCACACCTACAAGGGTGGATAGGGATTTTCTATCCTTTTGTATAAGTCTGACGGTCCTAGCCTTATCAAATACAGACCATAACTTCCTTGTGATGACACAAGTGTCTAATGAGGACCATCTGTTATTTGCCTCTCTTTGAGCTTTGTTCCATGCTTCGAGATTCAATGGGCAAGGCGGGATATTCCGAGCTCTTTCTAGCCAATTCGTCAGCATTCTCATTCCCTGGTAAGCCCTCATGCCCAGGGACCCAGCAGAGCGTAACCTTGTGCTGTGTTTCAAGAACCCTGAGCTCTTCTCGACAGCACCTCACAAGCTTCGATTTTATTTCCATAGCAGAAATTGTCAATGAAAAAGGTAATATCATTGCGCGTCTCATGGACGTCTGTTGTCACTGCTAAGACCTCCGCTGCTTGGAAAACACTGCTGTGGTCCGGAAGGCGGAGGGATTTTCTAATTTCCAGCGGTTCGGAGAAGATTCCTGCACCAACGCCAATGTCTAATTTAGATCCATCGGTGTAGACGGCTTTTGATTGCGTATTGGATGCTTGATCGTTTTTTCATTCTTCCCTGCTTGGAAAGACGCTTAAAAATGGTCTTTCGAAGTCTAGATAAGGCGCTGTTTAGCCAGTGGTAGGCGCATTAACTAGATATTTCTAGAGGATCGTGGTGTGACCCACTGTATTTGACTTCCAGCCATCAGATTGGCTTATTCTTAAGGCACTAATGGTCGCTGATTGTTGTATAAAGATATCTAGCGGTAACAGGTATAGGATGGCCTCGAGTCCCGCTGTGGGTGTTGTTCTCATTGCACTGGTAGTACTAATGCACGCTAGTCTTTGTTCCTTCGTGATAATTTTTTTTTTTTTTTTTATAATTAGTGCGCGCTAAAGGGGATATGGCTACCCTTAAACTATTGAACTAGAGCACGGGCATTAGGGAAATTAGAGGAGAGAGAAAGGAGGTACCGGTGCACGTTGGTTTTAAATGCTTGAGGGCTGTAGTGATGAGGAAACACAGAGCTATGTAGATTATTCCACATTGGATTGGTGGATTAACAGGCTGCCTGCCACCAAACGAGGCTTTCGTAGGTCAGTATGTGTCTTACTATAGCCGTGTACATCCACAGAATGATTTTGGGATCTGGTCCCCAGGTTTTATCAAATGTTGAGGCAATAACGGACTTCTATTGAAGCCTCGGGGCAAATATAAACTCTACAGATGACACCTTAGAATCGGTGAATTATAACCTTAGGCAAGCGTTTCTACTTCACATTGTCTAAACAACTACAGTCCAAACTCCTAACTTAGAGGTCCAAAATCATGTTTTGTAGAGGCTCAGATCTGGCTAGTCTAGGGATGTTTCGAAATCATAATTCTATTTCGAATATTTGGTCCTGTCTTCGGGGAAAGTAAATGGAGAAAAGGATACGTGGACTACGTGGATGTAGTCAGGAAAGCAAAAATCTGTCAACTGTTCTGGCTCGGCCACATCAATCGAATTGATGAGAGTCCTTCAGTTGAAAGGATCTTCGAATCCCAGCCACCTGGTTCAAGAAGAAAATGAAGACGCAACATTTGGTTTAAAGATCAAGCAATCCTGGACGCTAGAAGCCTTGGTCTAGTAAACTAAAAGCAGCAGTTCAGGCTCTGACCTTCTAAGGCTAGCTGGCTTGATAAGTGAGTAAGTACATATCACAATCAAAGTTTACTTATTCGTTTGAAGGCAAACATATTACAATTTCAAAATCAACTTCAAGGATAATTTGAACAACAAGTTCAACCGCTACAAATTAACGTTTAATTCTACAGAAATATATCTATACTCCATTAGCCTTAGAAAAAAAACAGGAGGCAGTATAGGTAAGGTACCTATTCATACATAAATATGTACATATATCCATACCTACTAAAAGGGTACTTTGAGCTTGTGTACCAGAAGTAAAAAAAAATAAATAAAAATACAAAATGAGTAAAAGAGAGGGGTGCCCTTTGAAAATCTCCTTTTAAAAATTTAAAAGAAGCTTTTAGTGGTAAATAATGAAAAGTTAAAAAGCCACATGAATGGCAGTTCCATTTTTTTTTCTCTCTCTCCCTCATCTCCTCTCATCATGCAGCAAACAAGGACATTACAAAGTGAACGAATGACGATGATATATCCTCATCTTCGAAAGGCAAAGCAAAAATGGATAAAAGTAGCAAAAAAAAATTAAAAAAATTGTGCGGAAAAAATGTATAGATATGTATGTATAGGTACATGTGTTCCTAAAGTATATTTCAGCAAAGGTTGCTGGCAGATACCTACATGTTTTCAAAGAGGTAATCACTGCTAATTGGACAACTGAATGGTCTTTGGTACAGATGGCGGGTGTACATAGTTAAATTTAAAATATTGATTTCCATGTGAAAAATATCAAGGAGGAAGGTTCTGCAGGAATATCCCGATTAAGGACTTTGATTATTCTGATTTAGGCTATAGTCTGGTGTTTTTCGAGACGTCAACCATGATGTTTACAGTTTCGCATTCTAATACTGTCCATGCTTCTGGTTCACCCATAGTTTGGGGAGAATGAAAAATAACTTCTTTTTTTTCTATAATCCACTAGCGCTAAAGGGGTTATGAATACCCTTATGATGCTATTCACACAGCGTCAGTGTTGGTGTAGTGATTCTGAAACTCAGGTAGAATTAGCTTTCAGTCTTTTTGTTCCGAGGGTGGTGTCCAGAATGACAGCCTAGGAAGCTGCTCAAAGCGCCTGTTTTAAGCCATGCATTGGGTCGCTTTTCCTTTTTTATCTCAAGTCGTCTCAAGTTGTCATTTCTACACTGTTCTTCGCGATACTTCGTTGACGCTAACATTTGTTTGCAGCGTATTTGGTTTGAATCCATTGGCAGCTGAAAACATTTCATCAATGCTGCAGACTCACGTATTATATGTGCAGCTGCATCCTCGTCTTTTAGACCTAGCCTGCAGGTTCCATCTTCTTCAGATCGTCCCTTAAGTTTTCGATTTCTTTGGACAACGCTGTTACCCACTTCAGAGTTCCTCGCTTAACGTTTAGAACTTTTCTTTTAATGCAGTAAGTTTAATCGCCCTTATAGCTTGTCACACTTTCCCATCTTATCAGATGTTCGTTCGAGGTCTACTTATTCATCAGCCTCTACTAAGGGCAGCGAATGGTTGAGAACCCAGAAACTAAGAAGCTGACCCCTCCTTCGCTTAGTGATGCAGCTTTTCGATTCTCTCTGCTGCTCCATCCGTCTAATTACTGCTTGATTATCCAATGCGATGAAGACTTGTCTACCTGACACTTGACCCTTATGCAAGTAGTCTAGGCCCAGACTGAGATAAATCTAGATCCTTCTCTTGGACTCTTGGATTTCAAAAAAATTAGGTCTCCGATGAGATTGCTAGACAACGCGCTGAGAGGAAGATTACGAATGCAATTGTGAGTGGGATGTCTCTTCAAGGCGCTGGCAGACTATAGTGATGTAGAGGTTCGGAAATAAAAGACCGCCGCGTTTCGTTGACAAATTCAGACTCCGTCTTTGCCTCCAGTCCCAGTCGGAACGAGCTGGATCAAATTGCACGATCGGCATTTCCCCGTTGCTTGACCTATGCATCGGGGAAATCCGCTCATGCCAAAGTCCGTCAGTTGACTCGGTAATTCGACACTTCAGTTGTTCTGTTGTTTGACCCATCAAACCATTACCCAAGCAAAACATATTTCAAGGTAAACAATATGTTATGATAGGGCAATGGCTTTGATGAGTTCAAGCAAAGCAACAGCTGCAAGTGCTGAATCACCAAGGCACAACAGTGATGCTCCCGGACGACTGTTAGATATCAGCTTCCGCTCCATCCGTAAAGATGGTTGAGTCTTCTAACGCTCTATCCAGAAGCGAACCATCACCGATAAGCCAGCTGTGGTAACTTTCATGGTCTCTATTTTCGTTTCTCACAAGATTTAGGATGTTGTAGACCAGTTTTGATTTTATGGTAACGCTGTATAGTGCCTTGATTGCTGATTGAGTGTCCACAAAAAAGTTATTCGAGAATACTGCGTCCTCAATCGTGTTTAAGGGGGAGCTCTTCAATTTCTAGAAACAAGATAGTCATCCTTAACTGAACTCCAGTTCAAAGAGGGAATGCAGAGAATCGAAAAGTTGACTCGGTGACAAAAGATGGCATACTAACAGCTTGAATCTCCCTGCCGGGTCAGCAAAACAGGATTAAAAAACCACGTGAAAAGTCTATGCCTTTTTGAATTCAGTAAAGCCAAAACTTTCAGTCAACCTCTGCTATGACGAAACCTTACCTAGTATACACGTCGTTTGGTGGACGTAAATATATGACTGTTATTTGACCACGGGAGCTTTCTCGAGCACCCCTGTTTCTGCCCCAGATGCTCTGCTGAACATACTTCTTTGTTATACCTGGACTGGCTTTGGCCAGAAGTTCAGTCAAGAAGGGAGTGTAACTGCATTTCTACGGATGATTTCACAGCTAGCAAAGGGTATAAGCCTGGTGTCTTCACTTAAAAGTGGGAGAATCTTCATATGACTGCAGCGACAGCCGCTGCGATTAAGGCATTGCTTAATCCTTTGACAGACCCATCCTTAATTACGCCTCCGTAGTCTGGTGGACCAAAGTCAAGGAAAAATCCACCATCTTAAAGCTACAGCGACTTCAAAGATTAGCATGCCTTGGCATCACCGGGGCCATGCGAACTTGCCCTACGGCCGCTCTTGAGTCACTGATTGGACTTACCCCGTTGTTGGTGCCGATATCTATGGCCCTAATCACAAAGTCTCAAAGGCACTCATAATGTGTCTGGGCGTCTTTCAGACGGAATTACATACCATCGATACCTGCGCCACTATTATTCTCGACTCCGGCATAAAGGGAGTAGCCATCAATATATTCATCGACAGTCAAGCAGCGCTCAAAGCACTGAGTTCCCATTATTTTAACTCAAAAGCCGTTCTAGGCTGCTTCAATACTCTCCAACACCTGTCAAAGCTAAATAAAGTCAAGCTCTGGTGATAACCAGGACACAGAGGCATTGAAGGCAACGAAATACCAGATCAACTTGCTAGGAAAAGTTCAGAAAGGTGCAAAGGTGCCGAACCCTTTTGCGGCATCTCTACCTCCGCGTTTAGAATGACTCTGGACAGCTGGGAAAAACGAAACTTCATATCCTACTGGAACAACACTCAAGGACTCAGACAGGCTAAAAGAGCCATCCTACCCCTGAACAAAACCACAAAAAACATTCTCAATTATAAAAGGGACGATATCAGATATCTTCACCGGTCACTGCAGGCTTAGATATCATTTACACAAACTAAACATAGTTCAGGAATCTGAATGCAGACTCTGTTTAGAGGAAGACGAATCAGCCGAACACGTACTATGTGAGTGCGTGGCTGTCTGCAGGGTCAGGAAATGCTGTCTCCACAAAGAATTCCCAACACCGGAGGACATTAGTAATGCCTCGACTGGAGATATCATCAACTTCATTAGGAAGATAGAGGATCTCCTTGTCTAACTGGCTCCAGGCACAATAGATCTTTTAGGTCGCAGTACAATATGCGTCTATTGCAGAGCCTTACTAATAATAATAATAATAATAATCCTTTGACCAGTTTCAGTATATTTCGTTAACTATTGTGATGCTCCCAGTGGGATTCTTGCTGTCAGCAGAAAACTTATTGAGGTCTCAATGGGACACTTCACTTTTGCAACGCATCTAAATGTGCTAGGCTGAAGTAAAGTTACAGTTTTTTGGGTGACAGCTTTGCAGAACATTTCCTTTGTGATTGTCCTGCCCATGCTCTTATCAGGTGTCGGATCTTTTGTGTTGATACTGTAAGCTTCTCATCATGGATGAGGACTATATAGAGCTTGTTTAAGCGGAAAATGTAGCAACCACCGAGACCTCGAGAGAACTATCACAACAGACACTCCTCAGAAGTCACATCGATATTTATGTAGACAGCCAACCAACGATCAAAGCCATCACATCCACAACAATTAGATCCAGAACTGTTAAACACTGCCATGACGAGTTCAAGGCACTCAGCGTTAACCATGACGTCACACTCATTTGGGTCCCGGGACATAAGGGCATCCATGGGTATGAAAAGGCGGACGAGCTCGCAAAAATAGGTTCTGAGATGGATCTGATAATGGCCGCTGACTCAATCCTTCCCCATTAGAACTTCAAAAGTCCAGCAGCATCACGAAATTCAAAAAACTCGGGAACGAGAGATGGATTTCACTCACGACATGCCTCAAGAATGCTCTGGACAGAACTAAATAAAAGAAAACCAAAGGAAACCATCGCACTTGACAGTAGTCACCTATCACTTGTTATAGGTATCATGACAGGTCATAACCTGCTAGCGGACCACTTAAAGAGAATGCATTTGAGTACAACGGAGCAGAAGAAGTGGCGGCGCAGGAGGACACATTCCATCTCATATACGAATGTCTAATCCTTGGCAGAAACAGGAAGACAGTCCGCGTAGAGCAATTCTTCAATCATCTGGACAAACTGCCAAATTAGCCACCGAGAACCATCCTCCAATTCTTTGGGAACTCGGATTGGTTCAGGGAGGCCAACTGATAATATAATACTCTGTGTTCTATCTATTTCAGGTATCCCACACCCAAGGAGCAATTAAAGACTTGGAATCACCGACAGTACGATCCAAATAGGTAAAGCAATGCCCCAGGTCTCTGAATGAGATCGCTAACAGATGCGACGTCACCCTGTGCTGGGTTCCGGGCAACTGCAAAGCGGAAGAACTAGCAAAGGAAGATGCGGGTCGGATCTTCTCTGAAAATGGAGGGGAACCACTTGCCTCTCTAGAATCGATAAAGTCTCACTTTGATAGTGAAGCTAGAAGAATAGCTTCTGTCGAAACAGATCTGGCCTAACCTGGATTTGAGGAAAACAGGAAGACAAGAAACTCATAAGAATTATAGTAGGAGCCCTTGCGGGGCATTGTTTGTCAGGCATACCATCAGAATGGGTGTACCTTCTAACGATTTCTGTAGAAGCTGCAGAGATGAGAAGGAGGAAGAAACGACTACACACCTTCTTTGTACAGGCCCTGCTCTATCAAAGCTGAGAAGGAAAACACTAGTTGAGTACTTCTTCAATGACCTCAACGATCTAGCCAGGCCCGACATCTTTAGAATTAAGAGTTTTGTATGTGGTTTCAGTTAGGTAGGTAGGTAGGAAGGAGTGGCAGGCTGCAGCCTCACTTAGACCAGATAAAGTCCATTGTGATACCACCAAGATCTGTATTCCACCAGAAATACTACCCGCAGAACCAACCGGAGCTTACTATGAAGCGCTGGAGACTGCCTATATTGATGTCAGCCAGTTCACTTAGGTTGTTGAAGAATCTAACCTCCAAGTATGCTCTTCTTCTGTATGCTCTTCATGTACAAAGAAGATGGAGAATTGTCTCCTCCTCTTCCTCATCCATGCAGCTTCTGCAAAAGTCGTTATGGGTCTAATTGGATCTACACTTAGTGCGGCACAGGATAGAGTTCACACCAATATGGTTACCCAGAGCTTATACTCCTTTTTTCTATAGGAAATTCCACATGTGAGGTTCCTGACGCTGGTTTCCGGTTTCTCTACACGCGGTATCACAATGAGCCTTCGTTCTGGCCTAAGTGGCTCCCTGCTCAGTGGGGACAGCCGCCAAACCTAACCTTACCTAACCTGTAAGTACTCTTGCCGAAATGATTATTACTCTTTTCCTCAACCCTCTCGTGAAACCACAGATGAATTTGTTGTCAGATCTTTCCCATGTAACCACCTCTGCTGCCTCACTACTCTTGATATCCTCATGTCCTGACAAAGAACAAACTTTGACTTTAGTATGAGTCCACAAATAGAAGGGAACAGCATCATAAGGGTATTCATAACCCCTTTAGCGCTAGTGAACTAAAAAAAAAGAAGATTCTTGTCAAGTTTAAATTTGACACAACTCACCCCAGGAGTTTTTCAATAGTTGATACGCCTGTGTACCAGGTATGTATTTACCAGTAATGGACCTCGTCGTTTTCGATTTCAACGTCAAATCTTCTACTGAAATAGAGCAGCTTAGTCATGGGTCTAGATAGATGTGATTTTTTTTTTCAAGGCGAATTGATTGACAGACCTAAAAAAACTGAAAAGCGAGACTACTCCATAAACAAGTAGTTAAGTGGTTTAAGTTGACCACCACGCTCCAAAACCAGATAGAGAGCTCCCTTGGTACGCATTGGGAAAGTGTGTTCAACTTGGCTTTATCATACGTTTTGCTAAATACTGTCAACAGTTTCAGCATCTACGCATAGGTTTACGGGTAAGAGATGCTGCCATGGTCTGCTCAGGTTGAAATGTGCGTCAACAAAATTTGATTTCCAAATGAACTGAGCATTTAGGGATCATCGTGGACTTCTTTGGTCCTGTCAAGCTAAGGACGGATACCCTTACTATGCTCCTGCATCTTTTGCCTCTCGATCTACACACAAAAG
The DNA here is from genome assembly GCA_951813785.1 of Criorhina ranunculi. Classification (NCBI taxonomy): domain Eukaryota; kingdom Metazoa; phylum Arthropoda; class Insecta; order Diptera; family Syrphidae; genus Criorhina; species Criorhina ranunculi. The sequence goes on from OX638385.1 coordinate 16,609,608, forward strand.
ATACAGTACCATACAGCGCAGTCAGACTCAGAGAATCTAGGTGCTGGATTGCAAGGCCACAGAAACATTCTGGACTCGTTACCTAATGGCATGGTCACGTTTACAGCCAATTACATCACACCGAAACTTAACTTCAAAAAAAAATTCCCCACCAGAGCTCAGTGGAAGACAAAAGAGGTAGTAAAAAACTTCGACACGGCCATCTACACCGACGGATCAAAGATGGACTGCGGTGTGGGGGCCGGAATATACTCGGAATCACTCGGATCCATATCGCTTGCCGGATTTTGCCAGCGTTTTCCAGGCGGAACTACTGACAATTTGCGCGACACAACGCACCAACAAAACATTGCTATCCATGTAGATAGCCAAGCCGCTATCAAACCCATTGACTCAGCTACCATATCCTCCAAACTTCCAATGGAGGGAGTTAACCAACATGGCCGACCTAATTAACAGGACCCGCCCAGACATCGCCAGAATCACGGCGATAGTCACCGGGCATTGGGTATCCCATGCCGCAGTTGGGGGAACGAAAATGAGAAGGAAACTCTCTCCCATTTCCTCTGCAAATGTCCGGCGCTAGCAAGAGCCAGACTGCGTGCACTAACCCAAACCATTCTTCGACGGGATCTATTCTCCTTCTTAACTCTACAGGCTGGATCAAGGCACCGATTGTCTCACACACATCATCAACCAGGTCACACGAGTCGTGATAACAAAAAGGCACATCCAGTGCTACTTGGGTTCATGTTAAACCGTCACCTCTACCTACCCTAAGCTAAAGACTGCCCGAGCACTGCCATTTCTGGGGTCAAAACCCTTTTCAATCTGTTTCTTATTAAGTCGTTTTTACTTTGTGGTCACAATGGGATCGTGGGAAATGAGATCAACGAAGAAATTGCTAAACAGAGAAGGATGATGAAAGCGCTGATGTTGTACATTGTGCGAACCTAGACATTTTATCATCAAAGCCTTAACTCGTCGTTCTACGAAAGAGCCGGGAACGTTACATTGAAACTGGACTTACCCAACGATTCCTCCATTTCGACCCACAAAGAGCTGTGTAAACGGCGCAGGGTCATAAGTCCACAGGCCAAAAGTCCACAATGGACTTTTGATCCACATGGGTGGGTTATAATGTCACAAACCAATTGTGAACTTATAACTCACCTAAGTGGTTCAAAGGTCCACAACGTTTCGGGTTATAATTCCAACAATGTCAAAAAGGAAGTGGGCCATAAGTGCACAATTCTGTCACGAGTTTGTTGAAACACTTTGAAATATTGGGAATCTGTATTGCACCGCTTCGCTGCTACGGTCCTTTTTATGTCCAAAATCGGTGAGAAGCAACAAATTTTTGTTGTTATATTCATTTGGTATTATGAACTTTTAATAATTATGGACTTATGACCCACCCCAGTGAGCCATAAGACCACAATCGATGAGTCACTAGTCCACCTGGGTGGGCTATAAATCTACAAATCAATTGTGAACTTATAACCCACCCATGTGGGTCAAAAGTCCATTGTGGACTTTTGGGCTGTGGACTTATGACCCTGCACCGTTTACACAGCTCTTTTTTGGTCGAAATGACCCTGAGCCGTGTAAACGGCTTAAGAAACTCGCGATTAATTCATCCCGTCCTATTTGCAAGTTTTCAAGATGTTTCCCATACAGAAATGGAAATAGGTCCAAGGTTTCCATTAAACTGTATGAGATACCAACGATTAGATGTGCTATTAAAGATCTTATTACACATCCAGCCAGAATCTCTGACAAATGAACCTTTTTAAGTACGTCAAATGCCACATAATCAAACTATGATATGCTAGCTATGGGCTTAACATTATAATACAAACACACACAGATACTTTCGTCCATTTTGCATTATTACATGCATCTTCACCCTCATATCCATGCATTTATAATTTAGCTTTCGATAAATGAGATTGTGTGTCCTCTAGGCACAAAATTACGACATTTTACAACAAACACACCAACTACAGGAACAACAACGAGATGTCCTGTGTCCTGTTTAATAGGAATTTGTTACGAACAAATTACGTCTCTCTTCTGTTATACGTATGCAGATACATATGTATACCAAGATTATTTGTGCATTCCTGTGTGGCTCCATTTGAGGGGGGGTGAACATGATAAAAACTGTATTTTTGAGCGGGATATGTTGAATAAGCACATTGTGTGACACAGACAGAATTTTAGATAATACACAAACAGAAATGTATGTACGCTCCTCCGAAGCCGACAAACAAAGTTATTATCCTGGCAAAAAGTTGACATATACGAGTACCTACATGCAGTTGTACATGTTTAAGGAATAGATGTAACCTGAAAGTTAATATGTACAGTCATCTCTACAGTTAGCCATATGATATGAACTAAAGAGCTTTACTAGCCAATTACCGTGTCTGAAAGCAACTGATATCATTCCCTTCATTCGTTTCGTTGAATTCAGTTGACAGGGAGGGAAAAAAATTGAAAAATTGAAAAGTAGAGAAGTAGATACTGGTGAAAACTTTAATGTGCAGTTTACTGTTAAAGAATGGTGAAATGATTCTATACCCGCTCTCACAATCAAAGACGACTTTGTGAATTTTAATTGTTAACCGAAGTACTCCCAACATGGATAGCCCTTTCCGAGCAACAAGAGGCTGAGTCCCACTACTCAGGTAGAGATAGGTCTGGTGCTGGCTGCAAGCTCTATAAAAAACGTGGGTGCATCAGGTGATGCAGCCTTCACACGAATCTCTAATGGATCCATTGTGTTCCTTTGACGTGGAATGTCCAGTCTGAAAAGACAAAACGAAAGGAAAGATCTGGATCAGTGGCGTAGCGTGGGTTGGGGCCGCCCGGGGCAGACCCAATTTATGCCGCCCCTAGTAATTTTTTCACACACTATAAAAAAACCTTTGTTTATGGTTTCAACCCACTTATACCTACACATCTGTGTGTCAATAAACTTGGTAAAAGGTCTCTTCAAAATTTTGTCAACTGTTGTTCGTACATTGACAGTTGACAGTTGACAGTTGTTCGTACATTACTCGCATACGCCGATGATATTGACATACCTAGTCGGAAGAAAGCAGCGTGATGTCAGTGGCGCTTTCGCGAGTATTGAGACGCTAGCGGCAAAGATGGATGTAACGTTAAATGAGGGCAAGACCAAGTTGTCATCAATGCTGTCATCAAGAAAGGACACTCAACACTGACGTCTCGGACAGAACGTCTCCCTCGACAGATATAACTTTGAGGTAGTTAAGGGCTTTGTCTACCGAGGCTCCGCTATCAATTCAGACAACGAAACCAGCGCAGAGATCAGACGAAGAACCCTTGCCAATCGCTGCTTCTTTGGGCTAAGAAGGCAATTGACTAGCAGAGCCCTCTCTCGAACAACAAAAGGGACCCTATAAAAGGCCTTAATAATCCCGGTCCTGCTCTACGGCGCAGAGGCATGGACTTTATCAAAGTGGATGTGGGTGCTTTTGGCTGCTTCGAGAGGAAAATTCTTCGGGTGATTTTTAGTCCCGTCTGCATAGACGGTGAGTGGAGGAGGAGATACAACGACGAACTGTACAGCGGCATCGAGAGTGAAGGTCCAACGACTGAGGTGGCTGGGTCATGTAGAGCGGATAGACACCAATGCTCCGGTCCGAAAAATCTTCGAATCCGCCCCCGAGAGACAGCGCAGTAGAGGAAGACCGGGACTCAGGTGGCGCACGCAAGTTGAAGGGGACCTCAACCAACTTAGCGCGCGAAACTGGAGGCAGCTGGCTTAAGATCGACCTGGCTGGAGACGCTTATTGGTTGAGGCCCAACAACTACTCCAGTCTCCAGCACCAGCTACAGGTTCATCGCTTACAGTTACATACGCATACACACACAACTTCTAGCGAGAAAAGAGAAAAAAGTATTTTCGAATGCAGATGTTGTGTACTGTGTTAAAATTTGTGTGTGCTGTACAGGATTGTCATCCTATAAAATGTAGTTGTATACTAGGGAGCAGCGTTCATTGGATTTTGTTGTTAAGCAATACAAGGAATGTCTGATTATTTACTGTGAAGCAGTGTTAATGCTGGTAAACTTTGTAAATAAATTCGTGGGACTGGAAAAAGAATCCGTTTTGTAGATTTTATATATTTAAAAAAATGCCGCTCCAAATTGCCGCCCCTAGCAAGTTGCCGCCCGGGGCCTGTGCTCCCCTTGCCCCCCCTCGCTTCACCTCTGATCTGGATGAGTGCAATTACGATCATTCGGGGGCTCCCTGAACCATTCTGAATTCGTAGTGAGTTTATGAATTAAGGCTTTTGGTGGCTTTATAGACAGATCGCCCAGGTCGTGGAAATAGTATTCACCGAGGGCCGTCTTTCTTGTTCTGTACAGGCTGGGACATTCGCATAGGAAATGGATTGTGTTCTCTTCCACGTTTGTATTACCGCAGCCTTTGCATAACTCGTCTGTACTTAAACGCATTCTTCGTGGTTCGGAAGTCTTATTGACCGCTGTATGTTGAGTTCTAGTGAGTAGACCCGAGAGCCTACTCCTTCTTCAGTTTTTGACCCGTCTGTGAAAATTTAAATTTTCGTCGGGCTGATTGCCTTTCCGCTGGCCCACTCATCTCTTTAGGGGACATCTCTGAAGTCCGGAGATGGTGTGAGGTAGTCCGAGTCAATTTCGAGTTTTGTCTAACTTGCTGTCTTTCGATGGCCCTTGTTGCCCGCTCTCCAGAGATTGGTTTGTTTTAAGTGCAGGCCGCTTTTCACGGCTGCTTCCTCACGGCGAGAAAAGTTTCCAGGGCTGTAGTCGTAGGATAGGCCTGACAATGGCTGTATACATCCAGTGGATGATGGCGGTTTTAGAACCCCATTCCAAGTATTTTGCTGCATGCGTAAAAGGCGATTGACGCTTTCTTTATTTGTTCTGACATGTTCTCTTTCCATGTCAATCTACGGTCAAGGATGCACCCCAAGTATCTCGCCCTTTCATAGACTTGGAGGTCCCTTCGAGTCTTAAGAGCCCGAACGTTGGTATCGTTCTTTTGTTCGTAAGGAGAACTAACTCTGGTTTTTGGGGATCGACGTTAAGTCCACATCCTTTAGCCCAGTTGTTCAGTGTGTTCAGGGCTGACTGTAATAGCTCGGTGATAGTGTTCAAAAATTCGCCGGATGACAACATCGTCGGCGTAAGCGACGACTTGGACCCCTCTGTGCCCTAGTTTCAGGGTAGAAGTTACAACTATTAGGCTTGTTTGACAAAGAGTCAACCAGCACGAACACTACAGCACTGAAGACCGAAGACATCTTCTTTTTGTACACATTTAAACACACCTACTACAATCCACATCTACAACCAGCATTCTATTCATCTGCACTGCATTAAACCACAATCTTCTACATCGTGGTTTCCAGCGAAACTATAAATGCCGTCAGTGTCGCAAGCCCCTCGAATCCCATTCAATTCTACTGAAAACATTTTAAAGCCCAGTCTCGCAAGATTTCCCGCCTTGAAAGGCATGATGTAGAAAATGCGGCCAAAGACACTTTGCACAAGGGTATCTGAACAGTATTTTCATGGTTCAAATAAGCTCTTACTTTGAAGAGAGTGCTGGCTTGGCATCCCTTGGCGAACAGACTGCTCGTTGGGTTTCTGACTGAAAGCCATTAAAATACTGTTGAGCTTCCCTTGTACAAGGTGTATTTGCTTTTTTGATGAAGGCCAGGTATATTCCGTCATTATAACTTGATTTGAAAATATCTAAAGAGCTGGTAGTATCTCAAGTGAGCTGAACTTTGTCTTCGAAACGCTTATTCATTTCGAATTGTCTTGGATTACCAATCACCACTGCTTGTTCCAATATATGGAGTGGTGTAATCCAATGACACTGTTGCCGAGGGAAATCCGTAACTGACGCCTTTTAGCGATAGCTGTTGGTCTCAATGCTGTCCTCTGCTTTCCACAGATGACCGAGATGCAAATGAAGCATCATTTTCAACGCGACGGCGCGGCGGTTGGAGTTGTCATTAGAGCGCCTTTTACAGAAACATTCGAATAAGTCTCACTACTTACATATCCAATGGACTGCAAAGGACCTAAGTCAGTAAGTATTCTTCTGGATGAAAGGGTTATTTGTGTGAATTCATGTATACACTTGGCTCCTCTTTCGAACATCATAATAAATTTAATATCTTATTACCCTAATCCGAAAATAAAAAGGACAAAATGCACAGTAATAGCAAATACTTTTATATTCACACAAGTCTACACCAACCCTCAACCACCAAAGTGACATCTCGTCGGACGGGTGGAAATATTCAAGAACATATGGGCTAGTTGGGTGATAATTTGACACCTCGAACTGTCGTATATATCTAGTGCAAATGTAGGACAAAGCCTACATTCACCAAATAACTGTAATTGAAAAGGGATTAGTGCATTAGCACATGCGTGTGAATAATGAAAAGACTCCTCGACCACTGGACGCATACATGTAATTGAGCAGAAACCCATTAGAGTAGTAATTTATCCGCAACAAATGTTGTGATTTATTTGGTTTCTCATCTAAACAAAAAAAACAAAAAAACGTGCGGGTGTAGATGTTTCATTTCAATCTTTTGGGGAACTATTTACAGTTTGAGATATTTGATAACTCATTTCTTATTGATCTAAAACTCCGGTAGGATTCGCTTTAACGAATTAGCCGATGTGAATAGGGCCTAACTTCTGCGAATGACTTCAGACTAATAGAGAACCTCGTCTGATTTTGGTAAAGCCTACTTAGTACTTCCTCTATCAAAGTCCCAACACGCTTACCTGAAAGGTAAGTCCTCGGAGACAGCTCTGCACGAGGTGGTGCAGACGATTGCGAAATTGATTCACTATAAACAGTATACGTAAGCCACCTTCCTAGACATAGAAGGTGCCTTCAATAATTTGCATACTGAATCCATTCTGGAATCTCCTACCAAGATTTGCACGGAGGACTTTGTTAGCAACTGGATTATGTCCAGAATCATTCAGTCACAATTGGGGAACAGCCTCATAACCAAATCCGTAGATAGAGGTACCCTGCAGGGTGGAGTTAATTCGCCCCTTCAATGGCTCCTGGTCATTAATAATATCTTGACGGAGTTCGACATGCGTATTGCGGACGACGTGGTTATTTTGGTATCAGGGATGTCCCTCTCAGTGATTAGTGAAGTCACAAGGAGCGCTGTGACTAAACTAAGCGCTTGGGCCACAAGCTGTTAATCCGAGTATAACTGAACTGATGCTTTTTATCACCAAGTACAAAATACCGACTTTCAAGCTTCCACATCTTAACAATCAAACACTCACTCTATTCCCCAGTGTCATTCTTGACCCCAAGCTCAGCTGGAAACTAAATATAGAACACAGGGTAAAGAAAGCATGCGTCACTTTCTACGCCTGCAGTAAGACTTTTGGCAAAAGGTGAGGCCTTTAGCCCATGATGGTCCTTTGAATGTACACTGCCGTAGTTCGTCCATTCCTCACCTATGGTTCGCTCGTGTGGTGGCCCGCCTTAAACAAAGCTTAAAATATCACAAAACTTAATAGAGTCCAAAGAACAGCTGGTATTGGGATTCGGTGAAGTCCGACAGAAGCTCTTAACGTGCTCTTCCATATCCTGCCCCTGGACTTACACATCACATACATCGCTTCGTGTAGTGCTATCAGACTCAGAGAATCTCGGCTCTGGTTCCCTAAACCCTATGACCATAGTAAAGCTCTTGACCTGCTGCCTAGGGATCTGGCCTCGACCATAACTGACTACACGCCCCTACACCTAAATTCAATAACAATATTCAGGTTCATTTTCCGGAGAGCACGGAATGGAACAACAATCCACCCCAATCAAACTACCAAGTATCGATCTTCACCGACGGCTCCAAGATGGAGTGTGGCATTTGAGCAGGTGTCTTCTCAACGGAACTGCACTTATCCAAATCGTACCGTCTCCCAGACTCTTCGAGTGTCTTCCAGGGGGAAGTACAAGCGTTAAGAGAAGCCTGCAAGATACTTAGCCTCAGCCCGACTACCTCAAACAACATACGAATCTTTATTGACAGTCAGGCTGCCATCAAAGCTCTCCACTCACTTACTTCGTCATCTAAATTGTGCGGAATATAACATCGTTCAAATGGCCGCCGCGCCTTCGCTGGGTGACGCGCATCCGAGAGGTCCAATTTTCGATGACTCTAGCGCATATATCAGGCTGAATTTGAGACACGATAGCACTGGTTTTGTTGACTTTAAGGGCACCGGTCATTTGCGGTTTTTTGGCAAAGACCTGCGACTTAAGGAAACCCCACAACAAAAAGTCTAACAGATCAAATCAAATCAAATCGCACGATCTCAGTGGCCAGTTCACGTCGCCTCTGCATGAGATAACCATCCCCTCAAATTGCTCGTGCAGAATGTCAATTGTGGCATCAGCTGTGTGGCACGTAGCGTCTTCCTGTTGGAACCACATGTCACAGCAATATCATCCAATTCGGGCCAAAATTGGTTATCATCGATCAGTAGCGCTCTCCGTTGACGGTGATGGCAATGCCGTTGTCGTTTTCGAAGAACCCAGTCAGCGAACACACGGCGTTGTCTATGGTCGTTTTCCTTCAGCTCCTGGGTCAATTGGATTTTGTACGAATGTAGGCCCAAGTCCCAACGCAAAACTCGCCAAGTTGATGTCTGCAAAAGGCCGAGTTCTTGTGCGCTGCGCGGAATTGACTGCCTCGGGTTCACCTGTACAGTCTCACGGACAGCAGCGATTTTTTCGGCAGATCTTGCGTTTTGTTGACGTATAGGTGTTAGCTGATTGTTCAACCGGTCGACTCGAATTTGGCCACCAAACGTTGATGGGTAGACTGGGAAAGACGACAATGTACACCTTTTAATGGGCACAATGCGCGCATCGCTGCCACAAAATAACATCCATTTTGATAATAAAGTTTTATCATTTGCGCTTGTTGTTCGAAGCTGTAACTTGGTGATTTGTCTTTGCCTTAGCCACTCATCAACAACCCTCTCCAGACAGCCCAATAGTTAGCCAACTTCGTACGCCATTAATATAGTTAATAGAGATCACCCCCCCTCTGCGTACGTCAACTAAGGCCGTACCCTTCTGCGTAGTCCCTCAGGGTTGGAGTCGAAGACTCTTCATGTAAGACCATCGGTTCTCATCCGCTCTACATGACCTAACCACCGGTAAAACTGATGGCGGCGTGATTTGAGGCATCGGCTGACTCGGATCTTCATGGATCTATTGTGTTCCTCGTTTTGGTACCCTACATAGATGTACCTGAGTGTAAGTGAAAGGAATTAACTGGTTATTTATTGGTCGCATCCCTAAAATACAATGAATCCAATATCAATTTTAGAATGAACTTCGTTGGCATGGTTGGCACTTCGCCCGGGTCGCCAAAGAAGTATGCGCCCACGGTTGATTTCCTGGTTCTGCTGAGGCTTGAGCAGTCGTCGTGTCCTCTTCCACATCTATGTCGCCACAGCTCTTGTAGAGGTCGATCGTTCTTAGTCTTAGACTCTGTGCTTGGAGCCTAAATATGGGAATGTCTTGGTGGTTTTATTGACCGCACAATGGTCGATGGCTCATGTTTGAGGGACTCTTATAGCGATGATTATGCCAATTAACGTTATCCGAGTCCGAAAGTGACGGCTCAATAAGATCAGCCTGCGAGAGCCTCCCTTAGATTTAGAATAACAAAACCAACCCAATCTATGTTTCCAAAATCAAGCAATCACAGATGTCAGGATGTTGGACCTTAACTAGATCGAAAGAGAATAGAAAGCTATGATGGCGTAGTACATACCTAAGTGTTATTCTATATACATCCCGTTGCAAACGAGGTTGCATCCATATGTACATATGTATATTCGACTTTCACATTATACCAAACTCAGTCAGTTGTCTTGCCCCATAGTAGATCCCCAATCAAAGTCCCCTTTCATCTACTACACACGAATTCATTCCAAAAACAATTTCCTCACAACAAGGCACTACATCCTTTTGTATAATGAGCATCCTTGTGTCACAATTCGTAAACAAAACAACTTGTCCGTCACCAATTGTCAATCATTCCAAATTCATATGCATGTAATCACTTGTCACTGAATGGCTCTTAAAGCACCACTCTGCTCGCTCTAGTTCTCGAAATCATCAACATCAACAATATTCAAAAAAAAAAAAAAAAAAACCTCCATCCTCCATCCCACCCGTAAAGCCGTCCTCTTCTTAATCCTAACTAGGTGGGCATGTACTACTCGCATGCTTTGTCGTATCATCACCACCCTTCGACACCCGGCAACAAATTGATTTCAAATTTTGCGGCATAATAGAAAATGTCCTTGCAGCAGCAGAAACACCACATACACGGACCGAAAGTCCCCTGATGGTATTCCTCAAATTACAACATTATCGAAACATTCGAACGCGGCACCCCAAGGTGTTGTCAGTCAATTGGAATGAATGTGAGTCGACGGAGAAGCACAGAGGTTTCTTTATTTGAGTATACGGTTCCCCTGGTGCAACTATTTAGAGCGTAATTACTACCCTTGAGTTTTTATAGTTCAGTCTACATCTCGCTATGATGCACCCTCATCCCATAATCCTGTTAGGGGTTTAAAGATTTCCTTTTTTTTTTTGTCCGATTCTTTGTCGGCCAGAATCGAATGTTCAATTGCCTTTGAATAGAAATCGGTTGCACTTGTGCTTTGATGCTCATCCGGTGTCAAGTTGGTACTTTGTAGGTGCGTGGTCTAATGCTCAAGTATTCTTGACAAGATTGAATTTTTAACGAGCGAAGTGTTTATTTAAATCAATCCGTTCGGCCACCGGTCATCCAGGTGGTTTACATAGTCACCACGTTTTGCCATCCAAAGATCAAGACAAGCACAGAAGAAGGACTAACATTTCAAAATAAAAGTCGATACCATCTTATGTTTCTGATTCAACGATCAAATGCTGTATGATAAAAATTTTAATAAAAAAAAAAAAAAAAACAGAGCACGTCCCAAACTAAAACCACCACCACCATCAATACACTCGTGTATGTGTACTGTCCAAGCGCACAGTTCTGCAGGGTACACGCACAACATGTTCCTATTTTCCTTTCAACTCTAAATTACATTCAAATTGAACGATTTCCACGAGTGTCCTTTCAAAGTTTCCGATTTCGAATTTTAACTGGGGGAGAGAACTTTTTCACTTAAATACTACTTTGCAAGTCGATAGCAGCAGATACACCAGCAGTTACAGTCAAAAGTTGACATATGTGCATCCTGAGGCTGAATCGACATCAGTGGGAGGGCGTAGCACTTGATTTTTCTAACAAATGTCGGGGTGGCAGCAATGACAGCGGTGATGGTTGCATCCATTGAAGTTGTTTCAACCACGGCGTGCAGATAACCTAGAAATAGAAACTGTGTATATTTTTAAACGAGAAATTAAGATTTTAGAGTTCAGCGCCAGGACAAACAATATCAAGTAGAAAAACTTACACTTTTCTTGTGTTTAAATGGCGAAAAGTTAATTTCCGCTTTACGATTAGGTGAATACTCTTCAGTCTTTGCAATGGAGTTGCAATTGCAGTGTTGTGTCGCATGAATCAATATCTCTCAGCTCTTCTGGAATTACAGAAGTCTTTTTTAAGCAAAGCGTGTTACAGAGCGTAACGAAAAGGGAAACACTAATTTTTTGTCACATATCCATAGGCGCAAACTAGATTTATACTTACTTACATACTTCTTTGGATTCATTATGAGTAAATTTTGAAGAATGAGATCAACAATTGAACACTGTGTGTGTCAATGAGAGGTATAGCGATTGTAAAAGCAGATTGACGGTGCATGGTGGGGATTGTGTGATTGTGTATGCAAGATTGTACAATATGTTGGGAACATTGTTGGGGGTACTGAAGAATTAAAAAAATTAGAGCTAAGTTTAATCTTCAACAAAGCGATTATGAATGAAAACTACGCAATATGCATGGATAATGTGTGGGAAAAGCCATGATTGTGCATTTATGCATATGTGGCGATTGGGCCCTATTATGGAATTGGAACCCATTTGAAGGGATGGGACGCACTATTATCTCCAAAGTAGCGCAGTGACCCGACTTAGATATAGCCACCCTAGCGTACGACAATAGCAATGCGCTGGCAGAGGACGTAGAACCGCCTAAAGAGTCACTAAAGTAGTCAAGGAAACCTTCAAACAAAGCTCAAAAGATAGTTCTACGGAATGCGCAATTCTCATTAAAGAGTTTATCAGAGCACAACCCACTGAACTCTAACGAGCCGCACTAGGCACATGTATTATGCTTCTACCACCACTTGTTGAGAAATTTCGGGAAGCCGAGGGCTTTCCCAGCAATCCGGAGGTGGCTAACCTTACTGTTGGATGCACCAGCCTGTCTGCCTTGTTTGGCTTTTATGTTGTGTGTCTGTCTTATGTACGTCTTTCTTAGTGCCTCCTCAGCAGGTTTAGGTCTATCAGACTATCATGCTTTTTCTTTGTTAGTGTGACTAGGCAGTGCTTTCTTGTACATATGTACTTTCATTTCTTGTAATTCACTTTACGCTTTGCTTCTTCCTATTATTCCTTCTAAATCCTAATCTAATTCTAATTGCTCCTTAGAGATCTCCGCTTCTGCGGCGCATCTAAAGTATTTGTCGCTAAAATCATTCATAAGTTGAGTTTGGAGTTTGTTTTTGTTGTTGATGGTATTTTATTCCCACAAGTTTGTCCGGAGAGAAGGGTCCATCCTCGCAGGGCCGACATACCATAACGGTGAAGAGAAGTAGCAGTAATGGCTGAAGCGCTTCAATGAGAAAATGCTTAACAGCGGTACCGTCTAAAACTCAGGCTTTCGATGCTTTCCATTTTTCTTCCAAACAAAATTGTAAGGCATCCATACCGATCGTTATTAGACGTCCAAGGGGATCGCTTTTACTTGTTCTGTTTGACCATTTACTAATCATGCTGTAAACACCTTGATTTGAAAAGGATTAACTTCCTGCACCTTGACCCAAGGTTGGGTTGCTTTTGGTTTCATTCGAAAAACAACTGGGTTGCTGCAAGCATTCTAAAGTTGGCGTTTGTAAACCAAGCTCCAGGTACTTGGGCCTCCCAAAATGATCTCCAAACTAATCAAGCTTTCTTGCCGCGGCAAGAGGACAACCCATCAGAGAGTATGACATCAACATCAGCATCAACAGCAGCGTTTTGTAGCTTTTCAGGTCAAATAAGTGGAACCGTTCAACCCAGGATGACAGAAGAGTTATATAGAACAATTTAGAAAGAATCACTATAACTAGGGAAAGATTGGAGAGAATTGAAACATACTGCCAGAAACCGTGCACGTTTGCATTGACATCTGATCTACCCACTGTCGTGTCTAAGGAACAAAGAACTTTGCTTCCAAAACAAAGCGAAGACTTGTAAGCTCCATATTAACAAGGAAGCCAAGCAGATAGTATTTGAGACCAAATGTCAAAGGATGCCTTCACTTCTTTTTTTTTTTATAAAAGTAGCTTTAAGTTCGGAGGAACCCCCTACCTATCTGACGGAGACCAGAAAAGCACTGCGACCTAACAGATCTTTTGTGCCTAGCAAAATACTCCCTCAACTGAATAATGTTGCGATCCTAAGGAAGACCGAGGTCATGATAACCTCTGGATCCTTCCTTCTTTAACTATAGGGTCTTTCATTAAGCGCTCCATCGACTTTTTTTATTCGTTCGAAGGGCCTATCGATGCCATAATGTATGGAATGTAACATCGTTCAAATGTCCGCCGCGGCATCCAAAATGTCCAATTATCCATGACTCTGGCGCATAAATCAGGCTGAATTTGACCGATGGCATGGGTTATGTTGGCTTTGAGGGCCGCTGTGGTTTGTGGCTTATTCGCATAGACCTGCAACTTCAGAAAACCCCACAAGAAAAAGCCTAACGAGGTCAATTCGCACGATCTCGGTGGCCAGTTCACATCACCTCCACGTGAGGTGACCATGCCCTCGAATCGTTCGTACAGAATGTCCATTGTGGCATCAGCTGTGTGGCACTAGCACCATCCTGTTGGAATCACATGTCGTTGGTGTCCATATTTTTATTTTTTTTTTATAATTCACTAGCGCTAAAGGGGTTATGAATACCCTTATGATGCTATTAACACAGCGCTAGTGTTGGTGTAGTGATTTTGAAACTCAGGTGGTATTAGGTTTCAGTCTTTTGCTCCGAGGGTGGTTTCCAGAATGACTGGGGAGAATTATTGGTACCGTTGCCATTGCTTATAATTCGCAGTATTTCTTTCGAATATCCCGATGTCCAATTCGGGCCAAAAGAAGTTGGTAATCATCGACCTATAGGCCTGGCCAACGTCGTGCTCAATGATATATGGACCGATGACGCCGGCAGCCCAAAATCCACATCAAACAGTGACTTTTTCGGCATGCATTGGACGCTCTCGGATCTCATGTGGGTTGGTATCGTCCCAAATTCGACAATTTTGTTTGTTGACGTGCCCATTCATCCAGTAATGGTCCTCATCGATGAAGATGATTTTTCGGTGAAAATTAGAGTCAGTTTCCAACTGCTCCAGAGCCCATTCACCGAACACACGTCGTTGTCGATGGTGGTTTACCTTCAGCTCCTGGGTCAGTTGAAGTTTGTACGAGTGCATGCCCAAGTGACGACGCAAAATTCGCCAAGTTGTGGTTTGCGAAAGGCCGAGTTCTTGTGAGCGACGCGAATTCGACTGCCTCGGATTCTCCTGCACACTCTCACGGACAGCGGCGATGTTTTCGGCAGATCTTGCGTTTCGTCGACGTACGGGTGTTGGTTGATAGTTTACTGAACCAGTGGACTCGAATTTATGCACCACACTGCGAATAATCCGCGCGGAACGTTGCCCGAACAGAACACCCATTTTGATCCGTCCATGATTTGGCAAAACAGACTGAATAAATGACAGTCAATTTGACAGATGTAGCTTCAACAATATGGCCGCTATCAACTGTCAAAGTTCGGAAGTTCCTATTGGAAGACCCTTTATTTTGAGGAAAATTGAATTCCTGGCCGAAGTGTTCTTGCCTGCTTCGAGCTAAGATGGGATATTGGCAAAAGATGAGGTCCTCAGTGTCTTGACATGTGTCGGACTTGTGTCCACCTTAAGTTGATTGAGCCGGTGATGACGTCCCCATCTAGCTTGCTTAATGCGAGACTTCATTGACTTAGGGGGGCTAGTGAATTTTTAGCTTGTCAAAGTTATGTAGTTTAATTTCATTTTAAAAGCTTTGTTTCATGCTTCCAGGAGTGGAACTCCAACTAAATGTAGCTGGTCGATAGAGCACAGAAAGACAGTGAGCCTATAAATGTTGAACTCCTTGCAATTTTGTTGTAAACAGCTATCTGCTCGAGGGTGTTACACAAATCCAGTCAAGACTTGAGTCAAAAAGATAGGAAGATGCCTCCAAAATTTGGTTGTTGTTATAGCGGTTACAAAATCACTTAGTCGGGTCTTCTTTGAACCGCCTGAAATTGATCAGCGTCGTTGGGACGATTCTATAACACTTAGAAGGGCATTTTTGAAAATGTGTTTGTTTTTTATTCGATTCTACTGGCGTACTGATTTAATTTCCGTTCCGGTGAAAATCGTTGTAAAGCCTTGGTTGTGTTTTTTTATGAAATCAATTTCGAATAGAAAATTTAAAGATCATAAATTCCACATGGAATATTCAATGAATCCATGATTTTTATTCTATTTTTTTCCAAAGATTGAAAAAGCCGAACAATTAAAAAAAACATTTTTCAAACAAAAAAACACAAGGACTGCTTGTCATTTATGTGCACATGTGTGCATATATTAATCCAATGAGAAGTTGTTGGATTATTATTCGTGTTAAGCACATATCATTCATCCAGGCAGAAGACACAAGCTCTGCACAGAACTACCTACATACATACGGACAGATCTACCGGAGCGTTCTGGTGCGCGTGCTATGTGCAAATAGGAAACCATCACCACTCCATCGCACATTGAAATCAATCAATGATGCTAATGGAGGGAATAGCATGAACTCGGAAAACATCGGAGTGAAGAACATGGAGGCCTCTTTGAAAATAGATTCCCCATACAAATTCATTTGTCTATGCAGGCTTACAAATATGTTTCCAGGCACTGGTCTGGGTACCATAGACGAGCAGTGCCTTGTGTCAAGCTCCGCATAATGCACATGTGCATATGGGGACAAAGTGCATAATGAATTATTATGTATTTGGTCGGAGAGCTAGAAATACCATCATTGTCTGTAGAAACATCATCATGATTAACATGGTAGTCATGTCGTTGTAGTAGTGGTTGTTGTTGTTGCCCACATCAAAAAGGCAGTCCAATTGAAAGCCATAGGTGGTTTTTGAAGGACTTACGCCGGAGGTAGTTTCGATTAAAATTCAAATAAATTTGGTATCAGTATGGCTTTGGGAGCACTTTAATGGAAGGATACACAAGAGGAATTAATTGTGTTTTCCAAATAAGGCTTTTCAGATGGAGAATGCTTTGAAAATTACATTCTTATTTCAAAATACAGATCGTTTCACATAAAGTCAATCAATTGAAACTCTGAAAGTAACCAAGTCGAAAGTGAATCTGTATTTGATCATGAGCACGATTGAGTAGATTCGAGCATACGTGCGAACTCTCAATATTCAAGTTTCTGACGAATGCATCCTTTATAGACCGAAAGACTGTGAGAATTAAAAATCGTTTACATTGTTGGAGAAACTGAAGCACCTGACACCATTTTTAGCAACATCGGTAATTTGCTGAAGATCTCATTTCCAGCTTTGACGAATCCGCCGTATCCTTAAAAGCTACTCCGCTCATTTTAAGTTTGGACTACATTTCGAATGATGTGGAAACTGTTCATAATCTTGTTTGGGCTTTACTTTGAGCAAACACCATAGAATTGACCATGTGATAAGCAATCCTCCCTAAAGCTCACGATGGCCAAACTTATTGAATGTCATCGCAAAACGGACCTTAATAGGGAACTGTAATCTCGAGTAGCCTCGAGTGGTCTCGATAACATTAATTTTAAAAGTTTTAACTTGCAGCCTGGTAGTGTCAGCCATTGCAAATAAGCGTATGAAATGGGAGACGAGGTGGATTTTAAAAAGTTCCATTGGAAAGTGTTCAGCGTCATCCGCACTTACCACCGATCTTACTAAGTTGTATTCCATATCTGCGCCTTCGAAAGATTAAGCAGACGATTTAACTTAAGCTACATACAACCAGCACATGCACACAGGGTTCATCTAGCGGATATGAAGGCAACGAAAAGGCAGATGAACAAGCCAGAAAAGGCTCTGCATCTACATTTCTGATGCCAAGACCATTCAGCGGCCTCCCAACAAGTACAGCTAAAGACTGTATAAAAAATTCATTAGAAGACAAAGCACAACATTACTAGTCAGAAATGGAAGGTAACAGACAAGCTAAAGCCTTTATACCAACCACCTCCCAAAAAAGAACGAAACAACTACTACAACTAACGAGAAGTCAAATTCGCATCGTCACAGGCTTCTTAACCGGACATGTCGGATTAAAAAACATCTTATGACAATGGGAATAGCACAAGACAACACATGTAGAATCAGCTGAACAAATATTGTGTCACTGTAACTGTCTCACTAAAACACGTCATCGTTTTCTAGGTAACCACTACCTTATGGCGGAAAATATCACCACCAGCTCACCCAAAGACATCGCCGGTTTTATCACTCACTCCGGCATCATGCAGGAGCTCTAAAATAGAGGATATCACAATAGGCGCACTTGTGGCCGCAGTGATAAGGGACTAGTGCCCGCCTCACTTACTGATCGAATCTAATCTAGTTTACCATCTTCAGTTACGCACTTCAAGTTTAATGTGGTCCCCTTCTACTTGTCCGCTCTACCCTACGTGAAGTCTTCTTCTATTGCGTTTCGTCTCCTGGTTGGATTTGAAGACTTTCAGGGCCGGAGTGTTGGTGTCTAGTCGCTCTATATGTCATTGTCATCTCAAACGATCAATAAACAGATTTTGATTAAGTCGATGTCGCTATAAAGCTCGTATAATTCGTCATTCGTCACTTCTGGTCAACGCAATTAAGACCAATGACGAATTTTTCGCTTGAAGCGACCATGGGTTTAGTTTAGTTAGTCGTTACTTCAGCGCGAGTTCTGGAATGATTAAGGTCTTCCATAGAGTTTCCTGACTACTCAATTGTATTCTCGGCCAAAAAAAAAACAGTGATTGGCAAGAGTTATTCTTCAGAGTTAAGGTAGAACAAGACCTTTACTATCGCTGTTTACTGTGACATTCTGTCCGATTCGTCGATGTTATGTGTGCCTTCTGGTTGACAGCAAATACTTAGTTTTGCCCTCGCTAACCGTTAAACCCATTTTGGCCGCTTCTGTCTTAATACTCGCGCTCGCTGAGTTCTGCCGATTATATCAATATTGTAAGGTATCTAGAATTTGTTTTTTAAATTCTCAACACCGACTGTAAACAGACCTCTAATAGCAGCACAAAATCTTTTACTTATCTGACTTCAAAGCCATGTTTAGGCCAAAACAGTGGGTGTAAGGAATCCGTACGATATTATTTCTTAAGACGCGGACTAGGTGCTATTGGAAGGCCAATACATATACTTGATTGCTTCTGATAATAACATGATGCATAACAGAATAAACAATCTTCTTCTAACCTATAAAAGGTTCTTATCTTGAATTCCTAAGAATTGGCGCCATATGAAACGCATTTACAGACATTTCACGCCTAACAACTCGCAGTACAAAACGTGATAGCTTTGACTGAACTGGGTACAGTACATTTGCAAAGAAATTCAGAAGCTTATAAAGGGTGTCCCACCGGGTATTGGCGATTTAAATTCTTGGAAACGTTTGGCAGTTTTTATTTCATAAAAACGTTTAATCGATGCCATTATACGTGGAATGCAATATCTGACAAATGTCTGGCAAGGCTTAGTTTGCAGGCGTGTAATCTTCCAGTTCAATTTTCAACCACGTTTTCGCCTAATCCGGGTCCTATTCCACCAATAACGCGAAAAATTTCGTTCTTCAGCTGTAAAATAGATTTACGGATTATTGACTTCACAAATCCCCAAAGAAAAAAGTGTAACGGTGTCAAACGTCAAACTAGCCGGCCAATTGATGTCCGTTCTTTGGAAACGTCCAGGAAACTTTGCTATCAATAAATCCAATGTTTTATTCGCTTTGTAGTAAGTTGCACCGTCCTGCTGAAATCACATATCGCATAAGTCCATACCTTCCAATTCGGGCCACAAAAAGTCCGTTATCATCAGTTGATTGTTAACGCTCAGCGTTGCTTATTTAAAAAAAAAAAGTACGGCCTAATCACTCTGTCCGCCCAAACCATAACAGCCGTGGATTTTCCTTGCCCCAGATTCGCCAGTCTTGTTTGTTGACGTAGCCGGTGGAAATCTTGTCGGAAATTCCGCATCTGACTTTCCAACACTCAATCGGCTTTCTTTCGTAAAAATTCGTTGCAAAGTCCTTTTTTAAAGGTCCAATTGTTGTGCATAATGCCGCATCGAGGTGCGTGGATTCTCGGCTAAACTTTTAGTCATTGCGGCCACATTTTCCATTGAACGGCCTACAGGTTTACGCACAAAGTGATTTACGTTCCCAATGAAACCATTCGACTCGAATTTATGAACTAAAACTTCAATTGCGAATCGATTTGAACGACCATATCGACCGAATTTTTCACGAATTTTGCGAAATGTCTACGTGAAATTTTGACTATTTTTGTAACAAGTTTTCATTGTTCGACAATCAAGCGCTTCATTAGGTGTGTTTTTTTGGTATTCCGTATGGGATTGGCGAAAAAAACGACATCGAGGACAAGGAATTTGCGTGTCAAATGCAACAACAACTTATCCCACATAGCATTAGCTAAGACCACAAAATTTTCTGGGCTTAACTTTATCCCAGATAAAAACGGTGCTACCAGACTCGAGTTTCTATGGAAACGTGACAACTGACGTGCGTTGATGTCAGTCGAGCGATTCTTTGTTATGAAAAAATGGCTGAACAAAACAGAAAGTCCGTAAAAGCAGAAATGCAATATGCAAAATAATTCGATAAATCTATATTTATTGTTAGCATACGTAAAAAGTGGTCAAGACCTGAGGAATTGGGGCTGCTGAGATGTTATTTAGCTTTTGTTTTGGTTGTCTATCTCACAGCTGTTGAGTTGAAATGTCAATCCACACGCAGTGCTGCCAATTTTTTTGTGATGACATTATTAGTCCCAGATGTCGTTTTTTTCGCCAATCCCATATGGGATACCAAAAAAACACAACTATTATTAAAATGCCAAGCCTTCGTTATGACAGCTGTCATATTTTGTACACCATACGATCAACTGTTTGGAAATGCCGCAAAATTTAAATTGCCAGCAGCCATTGCGACACCCTATAGTTTGGAAATTTGTGTGGTAAGAAAAAATAATCAATTCGATTTCGTCATTGTATTATGTTTTTATTTTTAAACATTATTTTTATTAAGCGGATTTTATGAATTTGTTATTAGTGCAACAGGCGCAAGAGGTACCTATGTATATTGTATAGAGACTATTAGGATGTGGATGCGACTCTATGAGTAAAACACTTTATCAAAACTCCCACTCACACAGGGCACACAGATTGTATATGTTCAACTGGATGAATATATGTACATACATAGTAAAGTGAATAATGGAAGGATCCTTTAGGCTGAATTCAGTCTCATCATCCGCACCATCATCGGCATCATCATCATCATCATCATGGATTGCATTCGGTTGCTCAAAGAGAAATGAATAGAAATGTGCATGCATGCAATTTCCAAAGCTGAAATTACCAATTTCATTTCGCATGAATATATAAATTTCAATTACCGTCTTTGGACAGTAGATACACAACTAGGATTGGGCAATTCAGATCTCTACACAACAATATCTGATGATGATTAAAGCTCTTTTTATGAGCGGCAATAGCACTGGTCCTACATATGCACGATGGATCTATCTTGATGACGACGATAGTGCACTGTGCATTGAAATCCTACGCCCGAAGCTATACATGTCCTATGAGTTGAAATTCCAAATTGGATATACCACATTTCATTATTGATACCCATACATACGAAGCAGATTATAAATGCAGAATTATTATCATTTTGAATATTCAGATACAGATACAGATGCACACGAGTAAGCTAGTATGTAACAACAGCCAATCGGGGTGAAGTGATAACTAAAATTGGCCAGATGAAAGATGATGTTTTGCTGTCCTCTTATCTGTGAGTATTCAAATTACAGTAAAGAATTGAAATTATGCCTTTTTTAAATATTCGAACAAATGTATGTTTTGCAAATCGTTGACAAATAGAGGGTGATTCGCAGGATAGTGACGTACCCATACGTCAGTTTAAAAGAGTTTTTTTTTTTTTCAATTAAGGGTTGAATTTAAAATGAAGATGATTCAATTATTATGTAATATGATACCTATATTTTCCAATTTTTATCAGGACGAAAATGAATTATTGCTGATAAAGGGAATTGAAACGTCACACGTGTTGTTCAATCACAACTAATTTGGAATTTAAATGTGTGCTTCTTTAAATCTAAAACGTTTGAGTTCAACGAAGATACACATTCAGACAGAGGCTCTTTACCTAATCTAGGATCGACTTTTCTCGTATTTAAGCGGCAGATAAACAGATTCACATCTATACAGATGGCTCTAAAACCAATGAAGGTGTGGGCTGCGGCTTACACTCTCACAAACTTAACATTAACCAGGCTTTTCACATCACCCTCAACAAAACACAAATCCGCACCATTATTGGTATCATAACAAGCCAGTGCCTACTAGGACAACACGCCAGGAGACTAGGGGCTCTATGCAATGATTTCTGTAGAAGGTGTAGGGATGAAGAGGAGGAGGAAAGCACCACCCACCTTCTCTGCCATTGTCCAGCGCTCTCCCACGGCAGAGGAAGATTTCTTGGGCATTATCACTTCAATGACAATAGTGACCTAAGTCAAATCCCCCTAAGGAAGATCCTCTCATTCTTCAATAACTCCAAATGGTTTTACTGGTAGAATTCTCCTTCAGGGAATTCTATAGGCAGCACAACGGGCTCTGAGCCTAAGTGAGTCCCATGGGACGCCTATCCACCTAACCTAACCTAACCTAAGCGGCAGATTGTCATGAATTTACTTGCATTCGAGTCAACAACGCCTGCGCGCCATCTTGTGCGGAGCTCTGCAACGCCTTTCAGCTCATCCCAAGTGACCTCAAAACCAATTAAACTCTTCTGCGACACGTTTGCTTAAAGCTATCCACTCTTCTGTCTGAATGAGTGGATTCTATTGTATGTAATCGTCTTCGGGTCGTAAGGTATGTCCGATCCCCTACCACTACCTTGTCATTGCCGTTTTCTCATCACATACTTGAGCCTGGTGTTGTCACAAACTTCCTTGGCATTTAAATTCCCTCATCACTATGATGGTTTTTTCAAAGTCCCATTTGTAGTCTTTTTTTCTCGTCCTCAGATGCACCTTCTGTGTAGGGATAATACGAACTTGTTAGTACTTCGGTCTAGTTTTTCAGAGTAGACCGAGATAGTGGTATTTGTTGGCGAATGGTACTCACCACCGTCTGAGAACCTCCTTTTTTACTTAGGAGTCTTAACCTGAGACACTGCGGTCATCCTCTTCGATCCCGGCCGCACTATTTCCACTTCTCCAGACCAAACCTTCAGTCATCCGCTATCGCTTGATCTTTGAAACAGAGGTACGGTCTACCTTATCGTCTCGACCTTTATTGCCTTTTTTGAAGATGGGCCATACAAAACTGATAAACCAGTCTTTGGGCATACATTCGACATTAACTCCGTATTTGAAAAGCTCCTCTGGCAAACTATCAGAACCGGTTGCTTTGATGTTTCATAAGTTTTTTTACAAATGCGCTTACCTCTTTTTCAGACAGTCAAGCAGCGATCAGATCCCTGGAATCAGTCTCTTCAAATTCATTAGTAGTTCTAGACTACCGATCATCTCTTATAGAAATGGCGGAGCAGTTCAATATTCACCTTTGTTGGGTGCCGGAACAGAAAGATATTCCAGGGAACTGTACGGCTGATGAACTCGCCAAGCTTGCAACAAAGCTTGACGTCCATTCAAACGATTTCTGTAGGAGCTGCATGGACGAAGAGAAGGAGGAAACTATTCCCCACCTTCTTTGTAACTGCCCAGCTCTCTCCCGTAAAAGAAGACTCCATTTAGGCACGGGGAAGAGCCCACGAGGACACGGCCCATTTCCTCTGTCACTGCCCAAGCCTCTGTCAACTCAGAAGCAGAATCCTGGGAAAATTTTTCTTCGACCATATCGATGAGTTGTCAGATGGATCACCGTCGAAAATACTCAAATTCGTCAGAACGTCCGGATGGCTGGAAAACAGACTGTAACACCACGGTAGGGAACAAAACCATGGGTATCACAATGGGTCCACATGGACCTAAGTGTGATGAGGATACAACCATTCTCATCCGCCCGCTAACCTAACCTAACCTAGGCACGGGGAATTCTACCTTAACGACATAGGCGATCTGATAAACACAGATATCAGAAGCCTCCTTCGCTTCATAAAAAGCTCCAATTGGTTTAACGAGTAGGTATGGAGATCAATGTAGTACCACAATGGACCTATCACTGGTCTAAGTGTGCTGGCAGCCACTTCAAACTAACCTAACCGTACCTAACCTCTTTTAAACTGGGACGGGGTACGGCTTCTTCACTGACTGGATTTGAGCTTGGGTTCTCTTCTTGGCCTTCCACTTTCTCTATCTGATGCCTAAAAAGCATGTGCATCTAAACACTGCCTAAATACATCTACGATTCCCTGCGTATCGATGACTAGATTTTCACCACTATTTCAAAAAGCCGACATTTCGGGTTTAGAGCCAGCGGGCAATTACTTTTTTGAGCTGAGGAACGGCGTAGGCTCTTCTTTCCTTCTTCTGACTTAATACTCATCTCTCACTGCCCTTAGTTTGTGCTGCAGCGCTTTTTAATGTAAATCTTCAATCGCTGAACGTGCATACTCATCATCCCACCACCTAACTTCAAGTAATCATAAGATGACAATTTTATACCGTGTCAACTCATGAAGAAATCTAACATTTTTAAGCCCCTATACGCAAGGATCAAGGAACTGGTAAAGGTTCCAGAAGATATCCTTATTCGACAGCCAAAAGCTGTCAATGAAGTTTCCTTCCAGTTTCGAGGCAGATATTTGAAACTTTTGACTGTATTTATGGGTTGCTTCTATTAGGGATGGCCACCCCCTTCGCAAACCTAGGTTATTTGAACTTGAGCTATCTTTTCTCTATTATCGTGAAACAAATAGTAAGGTTTTTTGTGTGAAGTTATTTAAAATTAATTAATTTTTTTTAGATTATTACTTACAACACGTAGGCGGAGCACATAACCTACATAAAGCCTTAATTAACAGTGAGGAGTGAGTCAAATTTGCAATCATTTTAAAAATATTTTGACAAAAGACCCCTCCTGTGCGTGTGACTTTAAATAGAGCCAATGTATGCGAACGTGTCACGTGTCCGCACTTAGACTTCGTTACGTATACACTATCACCGATCGAGGGTGAGATACCAAAAGTAGGCGGTTTCATAGTCCTTCGACACGTGCGAATTGTTAAAGACGCAAATATTCCACATGCTGTGTCAAAGTTAATTCAAAGTCACCTCAATGGAAACCAAGAGATTCCTAATTCAGCCCAGTAGGACGTCTGTCAATGGAAGGTGTGTTGTTGCTCGCCGTTTCGCTAAGGTATAACAAACAGTTGCGTTTTTTATGTTCAATTAATTGACATGTCTCGGTATATGTATTTTGGTTAGGTGTTCCATTCGAATTGTCCTGAAAAAAGTGTTTGATTACATGTGAACTATAATTCTGAGGGGATGAATGTTGGGAAAAATATTGATGAGGAAAAATAAAAAAAAATAAGGAAATCCCAACCTTTGTTACGTGATGAAGCCGATTCAGAAGCCTTCGACGTATGCGTTATTTGATTATTGCAATTGTTAACATAACACAAAAAATTGTAATTTCATAAAATTTAGAATTTATTGTGACAGTTTTTTGTAAATTCTTTTCAACCTTTCATCTTTTATTCGTGGTTAACTAAAATGTTTTGTTGGTTTTTAAGTGATAAATATGTAGGCATATATGTGAGATATATATTTTTGAACAGGACAGTCTTTTGGAATACTTTTGTCTATGTCTTGTGACATACAAAAGTAAGCAGAGAATGGAGATTGTCCAAAGACCAATGCCAGTTCCTAGGAGAAACAATCAGAAAGAACTCGTGACATTAACCGTATTAACCTAAACTAAACTAAAATTTGAAGTTACAGTGCTCCCCGGATAGCTGTCTTAAGAGTTTTTCTGATTTATTTGGGCACTTAAGAGGGGAAGTTACCTATCCCTACCCATTTGCATTGCTGAACATTTTTGAAGCTTAAACAGTTATGTCAGCAATGCGGTTTATGCTGCTAAACGGAGGAGTACGTATCCGGGTATTACTGTTTACCTTAAACTAGGCCTAAACTATCTTAAAGTGTGTATAGGTAACGTTAAGGTAGCCCTCTTTTCCAATGTATCTCCCGAATACAGATTTGTCTAGAACCCGAGACATACCAGATGTTATTGACAAAGGCCCACTCTTTATGTCTTGCGACGCAACCAAAATGCTTATCCCCATGGCCGATGGAGTTATGTTAAAGATAGCCCCTCGAAGACCTTCCGATTACAAACCTACTCGTCTTAAAGTAGGTTAGGTTAGGTAATAGGGTTAACGGGAAAGGAGGTCCCTTATCCGTCACACTTAGGTCAATGTAGACCCATTGTGATACCGAGTCAATCGTTACGTCCTAATTATTTTGTCGTTCGTTTTGTCATGTCATCTCCATAGAAGTTCTGCTAAAGCACACCCCTTTGCAAATTGCGAATCAAGAAAACATAGTTACCTTCACGCAATGGCCCCTAAATAAGGCATAAAGCGAACTAACGACGAGCTTTGAGCTCATGTGGCCCACTACCTACATATGTCACCTGAGTGGTCTCCTCAAGACGTAGGAGCTTATGCAAAAAAAGTGCTCACAAAGTACCAGCTAGATATCCGTACACGTCATACTCCGGTTTCACTTATCGACCACGAAGTTGAAACTATCGATTTTTGCATTTAATTCTGGCAGTGTAGGACTTCGCGAAAACACGGGGAATACTCAATCGGCAAAGATTATGCGAGTCTATTGCGATTGCAGCCATTCGACGTTAGATTTTCTCGTATTACTTCTTAGGCAAAAGGGGATACAGGAAATTCAGATTCGTACTCTTGCCTACAACTCCCTCCGTAGGTAGTGATCAAAGTCGATGTTAGTTCCTTGAAACTTAAGCCGTAGAGTCAAGTCAGATGTGATATCGTGAAAACTGAACTTTCTAACCGTGCTACCAAAGACGTCCTCCTTTCCTATCTTTGACTTAAAACGTCAAGTATGATCTTAACATCTGATCTAGGACATTGTTCGTAGGTTTTTTCGATGAGCTCGCAGCAACAGTTCTTGGTGCTATAACCTTTCTTCTATGTGCCGATGAATGTACGGTTGGTTAACCTAAGACAATAGACTATATTGCACAAATCCGGAAGAGGGACCCAAGTATGCTTCCAAAAAGCACCAAACATGTAATCAATGCCGGAAAGGGCTACTTACCTTATTAACGCTAGTATTAATTTTATTGAATTTATATCGAAAGATGTTCCTGCCGGCGAAGGAGTTCAAGAGTTATAAATATATTAGATTCACAAACCACAAACAGAACAAAGAAATCGTCAAAGAATGACGAATGTAAATTCTTTAAATAACTTACACACGTCATTATTTGTTATTTTTGTATGACAAATATACAACGTGCTTAAGCAATGTGTAACTTTGTATGTACATATGTAGATAGCTTCACATCTCCATAATTTGTCTTGTAAACAAATGGATTTACAAACCGCTAGATTTTATTATAAGAACGTATAACATATTTGAAAATAATTGGAACATGACCGTGTGGCCTAATGGATAAGGCGTCGGACTTCGGATCCGAAGATTGCAGGTTCGAGTCCTGTCACGGTCGTAGCAAAATTCTTGCGGACAATTTTTTTTATTTCAATCAAATATTTCCGTTTTTAAACATTTGTATCCAAGTAAAGAACCTTTAACAACGTTGGTAATATTTATTACAAATTTACAAAACGATGTTTAACTATTATTTGATAATAAGCTCTCGGATTTGCTTCCATTTTAGGGAACTTACGTATAAAGTTTTTTTTAGTGTGCTCAACGATAGAGTGATGGTTTACAACAATCCAAATAACACAAAATTTTCCCGTTTTGATACCACGATTCACATGTTGAGAAAATCGGTAGGTATACCTAAATCCAATATCTTTCTTCCCGATATCTCATTGAAGTCATTGACTAAATAATTTTGTATCATTCCTCTGCGTCAATCTCTATGTACAATTGCTTTGTTTTTGGAATGAGCTGGAAGGCCCGTATTCTGAAATAGGCTTTGAGGAGACCTTTTACCTACCAGAAAAGCACTACGATAATTGGAAAGCAAGATCGATATCATGGAGAAACCTCAGGATCGTGCTTGCAAATGAAGGGTTGACCCATGGTTTTTAAATCACTTCTATCTACATCGGGACATTAAAACAAGATGTGTTCTGCAGTTCCTTGATCTTCCCAGCAAAGTTGGCACTAATGCCTCCATGGAACTAATGCCTCCAGATTTTTTACAACATATTGTTAAAAAGAAAAGAAGGAAACATTGAGGGCAGATCTTCTAAATCGTACTGCTCGTGCACGGGTGCTAAGATTGATCAGACGAATAAACAGGACGCATTACAACGCTACTGTGATTCAGAAATCTTATTGACTGAGTAATGTTATTGGCCCATCTGTGATGGCCTTTCCACAAGCCCAGTCATCTCTTGAGGGGAAGACTGTTTTGATGCTTGGGCTGAAGTCAGGAAATGGTGTAAGATAATCCGTGTCAGTTTCTAGTTTTTCCCTACTTGTGAACTTTCAGTGGCCCATATGGCCCGCTTTCAATAAGTTGGATTATTTTAAACACAGGGCACATTCCACGGTTGTTTCCTTGAGGAAGAGGTCTATTAGAATTAGGGCGAGTATAGTTTCAAAAGCTGCAGTTGTAGTGGTTCTAATAGCGCTAGTGGTGCCTATGTATAATAGTCGGTGAATCTTGGTAAATTCCTTGAAGTGTGTGTGTATTTTCTGTCGATGGACATAAGCCAGGATGGGTCTGACAATGACTGTATGTATCCAGTACGGGTTTAGGTCCCCACTTTTTACCAACGATTTTACTGCATGTACATATGTATAAAAAACGATTGACGCTTTCTTTATTCTTTCAGAAGTTTTATCTTTCCATGTCAGTTTACGGTCGAGAATGGGCCCTACGTATCTCGCTTTTCTAAACTTGGAGAGGGGTTCTATTGAGTCTTAAGGGTCCAAACGTTTTAATCGCTCTTCTTTTTTTTGGTGAAAAAAATTATTTCTTTTCTTGAGGTGTTTGTTTAAGGTACTTAGGACCAACTGTAGTAGTTCGGTGATGGAAATAACGAATTTGCAACGAATTGGCAACGACTAGTACTCCACTGTACCCTTGTTTCATTACTGTGAACAACAGTAGGGTTGATTTGACCCCTCCTTAGCTAAAGCATGTGCTTGGCAGCCTCCCAGTTCTATGCTTATATGTTTCGTTTTGAGCATGCACTCTACACAGTTGAGTTATTTCATTCCTCCCGATTTCACATTCTATGGTAAAGTGATCTTTCAATTGTTGCTACCACTTCATTCGACGGTGTCTCAACTCAACCGAACAGCCCCTTGTGTAGGGTTGTTGACTTGCAATCACATTTGCAATCTAACAAATAAAAATAAAATAAAATGATGAATGTGCTGCAAATAACAACAAAGCAAGGATACATACTTATTATTTAGCTAACTGGGGAATGTTTTTTTTTTTTTTTTTTCTTTTATTAGACTGTAACATTGGGTCAAAACTGAGATTAATAAAAATAAATGAAAAATAAATTAGATTATGACATACAACTAATTTGTGCTTCTGTGATTCATTGAGTCTTTAGCACACAATTTATCCATTTGTTCATTATAAAATGAATTAAAATTAATACGATGAACCAGATTAATAAAACGATCCGATGGATTGTCCGATGCCACATCATTGATTTGCTTTAAAAGTCCAATTAGCAGACCAGTAAATTCCAAGTCGAAACGTTTAACTCTTTCGGAGAATGTATCAGTTGGGGCAAGAGATGATTCCGTCTGTAAATTAAGAAAAACTATTCAGCTATGCACTCTTCTTAATGAGAACAAACTTTTAAGAAAATATACTCAAATATAAAATACACTAAATCGCATGCATAAAAGTCAAAAGTTGAATACCACTCATAATTAAAAAAGAAAAAATACTTCAACCAAGTAAATTAGAAATACCTGCTTCTGACTCGAAAAATCAGCATCCGAATCAGAATTATCCTCATCGTTGCTATCACAAACCATCGATTTTAGTTCAGCATCAAGGAAATGTCGTTGGGATTTCTACAGTTTTTTTTTTTTATTAAGATTTTTAGTACGCAAAAGGATCGAGAGTTAGTTAGTTTATTGTTAGTTAAAACATAATGTATTGTAGTGGCAGGATAGTGCTTGTTTGTGTTAAGTTTTTTATATATTTCTTACGATAAGAATGAGATTTCTTATTCAAGAGCATGCAGTGAGATATGAGAGTGAATGTATATGACGATGAATTTGATTTACACTTAACACTTAGCAACAACACGGCTCCACAATCGTTATAAGGTTGTAAGAGCTACTTAAAAACTTAGCTTTTTCGTTGCAAATTAAGAAAAATTATCTTTATTTAGTAAGCAAAACCGCAACATCATGAAGCGAATTCACACAACGTCGTCGAACCGTTCGTTGATGGCAAATAGGCTTCAGACATACTAGATGAGCGCATATTTAGCCAGACGATTACGACTATTTATTGATCGTGACCGCTTTGAGTACTGAAGGGATGTCACATCTAATGTGCTGAGTTTCTCTCGGCCATAACAAAGAAACCCATGGCTCGACGAAGAATGACAGCAAACACATGTAGCGAAACAAGAGGCTTACAAAGCGGCATTGCAAACAAGGTCCAAAGCTAATAAAGAGCTCTACGAGGAGAACAGAAGAGACGAACAACAGCTTTTCAGAAAGAAAAAGAAAGGAGCATGAGAACCGCACGATCGAGGAAATAGAGAGATCCTACTGCAGTCATGCTTTTCGCGAAGTTTTACCGAAAAATGTCAGGACTACAAAACCGAAACAACAACCCGCAAACGAACAAGGAAGCATAGTGGTAGAAGCACAGTCAGTGCTGAGGGAATGAAATAACCATTTCTGCAGAATGTATAACGGCGACGACGATTCAAATTCCACTGTGAACCTACATGTACGATTCAGTCTGGACGATAAGAATCAACAGTCCGCATAATCCGGAAAAGCCTAGCTGCTAAGCTATTTAAAACAGCAGAATATACATACATAAACATCTGTAAAATATGGTTGGACGAGAAAATGTCCGACAAGTGGAACCTAAGAATTATTTAACCGTTTCTAATGAAAGGAGACCCTTTAAGTTGCACAACCATAGTGTGCTTAACATCGACTACAAGATCTTATCTGCTGCATTGTGTAAGCGCCTGAAGCCTTTTATCAACAACCATTGGATTGGTCCAAATCCGTGTGGATTTAGGCCAGGAAAGACCACCTAGGACCAAATATTCACACTACGGCAGATCATGGAAAAAAAACAGGAATTTCAAATTAAGACATTCAATGTCTAAATTGCCATTCCTTCGACATCGTTTCTTCAAAGAATTGTACTGAACTCACACGCCAAAGCTGGAGGTAAAATCTTTTAATTGTCAATGATCAACAAGGGATATAAAAAAAACATGCTTTCAACAAAAAAGGACACCTAACACCGACGTCTCAGAAAGAACTTCACCTTAG
Source organism: Criorhina ranunculi (assembly GCA_951813785.1). Classification (NCBI taxonomy): domain Eukaryota; kingdom Metazoa; phylum Arthropoda; class Insecta; order Diptera; family Syrphidae; genus Criorhina; species Criorhina ranunculi. The sequence continues at coordinate 16,640,914 of OX638385.1, forward strand.
ACAGATAAAACTTCGACTAAGGCTCCGCTTTCGAATAATTAAAGTGACCCTGTAAAAAACTCTGGTCATCTCAACTCAATCCTGTTCTATGGCACGTAGACTTTGTCAAGAATGAAGATTGTTTTGAAAGAAAAATCCGTCTACGATCCTGCCCGCATAGAGAGTGAATTGAAGAAAAGATACAATGACAAACTTTATGCGCTGTTCAGCAGCATCAATTGAGTCAGAAAAGTCCAGATACAAGGACTTAGATGGCTGGGACATGTAAAGTGGAAGTACACCAGCGCTCCGGCCCACACAATATTCGAATTCAGCCCTGAAGAACGGCGCAGTTAAGGAAGACCGTGACAGGTTCAGCCCGGACTGTTGTGCCATCATCAGTAAGTAAATAAGATCCTTTTGAGAGCTTGACTCTCTAATAAAAGCATATTGTGACCCATCTTCGAAGTAAAATTGATTATAGAGCTTTTAAAGAAAACGTAGGAAGCATGCTCCAAATTATCAACCGAGTTAAAGTAGATGAAAGCAGATCCAACATGTCAAGGTACTTATATAGTATATCTTTATTATTTTCATTGAAAATATCCTACCCATTATATTGTAACAGCTCTTAGTGATATTTTGGTTTGGCAAATCGACAATTTTGAAATGTACACTATTTAAACTTAGATAAACTCTGGAAAAGACTTAGACTCTAGTCACACTACTTATTCAACGACTTCAAAGCTAGGTGCGTAATGAATTCGTGCTGCATTAATAACTTGGGCCTCTACAAGGCAATAGCTTAATTCGGAAGCTTGACAAAAATGATCCAGTGCAAAGTGCAATTTGAAAAAACTTCCTCGTAATTTCTACATGCATACCAATTTTGGCAAGGTACATCTCATCTGATTAGTACATCTCCATGTGATTTTTTTAAACTCATGCTGGAATAGATAATAGACTTGCTATCAAACTGAACTGATAAGCACCTTCTCCGAGCTTATCATGTCATACCTTTCCTGACCAAAATCAAAAAAGCAATACGATGTAAAAGATATTTTGCGCTATACACAAGATATTTTAGAATTGCGGTATACTGAGATTCAAAACAAGATCGAGGTCAGGAACTATCGAGGTGGGAGAGCTATCAACTATGACTACGTAATGTTTGTCTGCTTCGAGCTATGGCGAGACATTTCGACAATATTATTATTAAAATAGTTGAGTGAGCAATCAACTGAGTCCGGTAGTTGAGTTTAATTTTCAGAAATTAATTTGATGTTCTCTTGACTTAAGCTCCACTTTTGTACGACTGGTGGATAAGCCACAGAAGGAAAGCGGGCCTTTAATTAGGTCGAAACATCAAGAATAATAAAAAATAATCTGGCACAGTCATTGGCAATCTGGCTACCATTTAAGTCCTTGTGTTTGGCAACCGCTTAAGAGTATTCAAGCAGCTCCAGAAAAATCTCAACTGAAAACGGTAGGACTTCAAAGGTTGCGTCTGATAGACTCCCTGACGTACAGCTCGGTTACACAGACCTCCATCTGAAGCACAACTGCAAATTATATGCCTTCGCTGTCAGTATGCCACACTGAAGATGATGCAAGGGGGTATTAAGTTCATAGCACAGGCCGCCGGGTTTGAGAGCGACGGCATCCACAGAGGCTCAACTGGATTCTCCGGCTTAAGGTTATAGATACTACTAGAAACCTGCCATCCTTTGAGTTTGTAATTTGAACGTCATAAAGCCAATTAGGCAGAGAGATGGGAGAACTGGACAATGGAAGGAAAGGAATTAAGGAATTAACAGCGGTGTTAAGGAATTGATCACCGTACCATCAGATGGATTTTTCAACACGAATGGTTGCGAGAAGATAGACTCTATTGTCTACCGTGTCAAATATTCATAATTGTATGTACATAGTAGTTTAGTGAGATTTAATCGTACTAAAGCCTACGTCACAAATGTATCTTCACAATTATCGATCGCTCAAGGAAGGATTATCTTGATTAGAAAAAAAAAAAAAATGTTATTCGTATCTCTATTATAATTTGTGTCGAGGCTCTCTAAAGGAAAACGTTTCCAACCAACGTAAGCTTGATTGTTTCAAGCAAGTTAGATATAGTGCACAAGTGCATGGAGTATATTTGGAATAAAGTGTATCGAGCTCAAGGAAGGACTATAAGAACATTAAACCAAATTGCTGTGAAAATTAAGTGAAGCCTTTGTTTAGTATTTTATCAACAACCTGTCATATATATTTATTAACACAGTAAAAGCATAATGAATTCGAAAGTTTGGTTAGTAGATGATAAATTACCTGAATGAAATCACAAAATTTCAAACATATATTGCACAGTTTGAATATGGAACGATTTAATAGCGTGGGATCAGTTAGCATACAATTTTTCAAACATGAATCAAGAAAGTCTTGATGAACGGCCAAAACTTCATCGACATTTTCCACCTAAAATAAAAAATAAAAATGTACATATAAATACGTATAAGTAATGCTTTAAATGAACATAGGGTCTCTCCTAACACCTACCTTTCCCATATTCTGTATAAATATATGCCAATTGGGTTCAATCACTTCAATCATCATGTAATACTCCAAATTTTGTACAGCATTCATCATTCGTTGACGCAGCGTAAAAGCTGAACGGTATAGTTCAGCAGCTTGAGGCGAAAATTTCTTCGCTGTACTATTCTCTTTCCAGACCCTTAATAGAACAATGATGCCGTATTATAAATCAACATATTTATTCGGGGAGTATTCAAACAGAAAATATCATTATCAACAAATATCTCTAGAAACTGAAGGTAACTAACAGACAGGTCAATGAAGTTCTGCCAACAACATAAGAACGAAACAACTCCTACACTTAAACTGGAATCAGATTCGCGTTATAACAGGATTTCTACTGCCAAGTTAAAAAACATCTGATGGCTATGAGGATAACGCAAAACAAAGACGAAGAATCAGTAAATGTAATTTTACCTCGAAGCAATAGAGAGACCTGTGAGGGTACCCAATGCCACAACCAGATCTACCATAAACTTTAAGGTAAATCCTAGATAATTTCCGACATGATTTTGTCGCAAAAAAAAGAAACATTATCTAATCACTACCCAATCACAGTAACGCTTCATACCAATCTAAACTCATCTTAAGGTGCAATGAAATTGCAGTCACGGAAGATTTAATTAAAAAAAAAAACTATGAACGAAAATCAACATGCCACTTCTGCCGTCCTTTAAATGCAGTCAATTTTGGATGGAATAAATAGTTTAAAAGCGAAAAAGTATTTCTTCAACCCTTTGTGCTGTCGAAACTGTCAATTACTAAGGCAAACTACCAATAGATGTAAGGGAAACCTATCTTGCGAAACCTGCAATCTATCATACATGTCCACGGTTCTGAAAACACTCATCCAATTGCAAACGCAAAGGAAATATTAGCAGATATAACAGAAGAGAAAGAAGATTTAAAGGATATAATCCTATTCCCAATCTTAAGCAACTGCAATCATTGGAAATAACCCTAAAGTTCAAGCTTATACTTTGTATCATATTATTGCTGTAAACCAATCAAATCGTATCAACGTTCTAGCATCCGTGATTGCTTGGTCTTGAAAATGGTCGTCTCAAACCTGACGGCTGCGATTATTGTCGTCCATGTGCTCTATATGTTACCGGGTTTTTGCTTTTTAGATGTATCTATCTGCTTCTCCATTCGCCGTCTTCACACACAGAACCACACACCCAAAGAAAGATTTGTTTGGCACCTTATTCTTCATCCGTACAGCTTTATTCTTAGACTTCCCTCTAAATATTTTCCTCTCGGTCCATCATAACCGTGTTAACCGCATCTAATTTATGTGCATTTAAACATCTCCATTTTAAAACATCTCCTTTCCCTCCACATTTCGCAAACATTTTAACCTCAGAATCTTTTCAGACTTTTTACAACCATTAATGATGTTTTCCATTCGAACCTACATACAACCATTATGTGCTCATACTTACTTGCACAACTGCCGCTCAACGTGTTTACAATAAAAAAGTTGTCGAAATAACATTTGGTATTTGGATATCGCAATATGGTTTAAAACTAGCGATACTGGCCATTTAACTTCGTATCTAAATGCAAAGCATTCCAATCCAACCAAATCCAGTCGATCGTGAGATTGCCAATACTCTGCAAAGATTTACATAAAGTTTAATTATTTGAGAAAAAACAATCTAGCTGAACTTACCCTCTTCATTATTAATGATTTTCGACATTTGAGTGACCAAATCGTATGTTAGCAGCTCACAATGCACATCATCCTTATAGGGGTCATGTTTGGCTGAAGACAAACGCAATGTCAAACCCAGGAGATTCTCCAGTTTCATTGGCAAGACTTGATCCACGTTTTTCGCTAGCTCCTCCTCACAAGAGTCCATAAACTGAGTGATAAAATCACCCTGATGCAAGAGTAGATAACGCTTCACAGACATTAGGTGCCCCATTAGATCGTTTTCTTTTAGCAGAACCTCAAGGAGATTTTTCGAGGCAAAACGATAGGCATTTTGTATAACAGTGATATGATTTTGATTCGTTGGAGAAAACTGGAGATTCATCGTTTGTGGTGGGGTTACTTTTTTGCCGCACTGGCGAATTACATTTAAATATTTTCCTGTACGCAAAATTATGTCCGACACTTTCTCTAGGAAACGAGGAATTCGCTCTCGTCGGATTGTATACCTAAAAAAAGTAATAGAATACATGTACATATATGCCAAAAACAACTTTAAAAATTAATTAATAAACAAACGGACAGTTTTGGGTAGCAACCAATTTATAGATTACTAGCTTATACCCGCGGCTTCGCCGCTGTACCTGTTATCCGAGGTACAGCCACTCTGTGTGCAAAATTTGAAGTTGATTGGTTCCGCAGTTATCGTACAGAGGAACAAACAATCAAACGGACAACGCTTCACTTTTTTAACATTAGTCGGAAGTAGGATAGGCTAAATCTCTAACAAAGGACTTGCACCTACGTAAATACCGATAGGTTTTTGCTCGTTTGATAAATAGAATTGTTTAGCAAAAGCGAAAACAAAAATTCCGCAGACTAATTCAGAACGTTTGGCTTGTCTGTATCTTATCTCTGACCCTTGTCCAACAAGTTAATTGGAGATTTCATTCCCTCCGATCCCATTGTGACCTGAGCACTCAGATGCATGTTACATTTTCGAGCTATGTATATACGTTCAGCAAAACCTTAATCATCTAAGCTTAATTACAGCTCTGAAAAATGCTTTTGTAACTGGAGCACAAAATTTGATTGGTATAATAAAGAAATACCACAGGCACCTGAAGATGAATCGAAGAATGTGGAACACTTAAAATTCAAACTACAGCTGATTCAACAATAAGCATATAAAGTTGTGCCTGCGTATTGCATAAAAAAAAAAAATGTCAACGCACTTACTTCTCAAGCCGACAACAAAAAACTTTTAAGAGCAGCACAGTTTATCGATTCACCTAGGAGGGGCTGCAAATACATGACCAACTTGCGGATATATGCGACGATTGTATAATGTTAGCAAGCTTACGACGCGACCGTTGTACCAATATCGCACGTTTTGAATCGAAAACCTGCGGTTATATGTCGGTTGTATGAACACTGCATTGAACATTGTAAAGTGCGTGTGCTATATACAACAGCTGTACCGATATTGTACCAACCTACTTCTGTATATAACGATCGTATCGTGTATTTTTAGCTAATTCGAGAAAACAAGAGTTTTTGAGGGATGCAACGTGTTGTTGATGCATTCGCGTCCGTAAAAAAATATAGGAATATTCATAAGCTCTGGAGTAATGTCTGCAAGAGAGCTCTTGATTCATACCAAAGTAAGATTAGAAAGTAAATAAAAATCTTGGAAAATTAACGTCAAAAAGTCACATACCTCTTCTCCCAATAATCCGCAGAGTAATGTTCTGGAAGTTCTTCTCTCCTTATAACTTCATTGTCTTCCACCAGGAATTCCTGTTGCGGATCGTTTATGACACCCTTCTGCACCCAAAGTTGAAGTATATCCATATAGGGAACGGCAGCCAGCTGCGTCAGTTGTATCATAAACTTTTGAGACTCTTCATCACCTGTCAGGGCACTAATTTTATCGTATAACAAAGTTAAAGCCTGACCGCCACGCAAGTCTTGCTAAATTTTCAAAATAATTTCTTATTCACTTTCAATTAAATAGAACACTATGCACAACTTACACAAACAATGTCTGAAACAGCACCCGCTAGCACCTCCATGGTGTTTAATGTGGGTCGGACATAAAACAACATTTTATGCAATGTTAGATTCTCAGCGATTAACTCGGATTCAAGTTGTGAAAGAAGAAGCTGCTCATTAAAAAAAAAAAATAATAATACAATTTTAGTGGCAACAACTCAGGCAGTACACTTACATAATAGTCATGAACTAGATCCCTCAACGATGCACTTAATGCCTGCAATACCTGTCCACAGTTGGCAAAACTGGCTTTTTGAATAAATTTCTGCACACATGTGTAGTGCGATGCCAAGGGTAGAATCTCAAAAGCGATATCTCTCAACGAGCTATGAATTTGATCTGAAATTTTGAATTTCAAACAGTAATCATTGCCTTTGCTCTCCTCTGGCGTTATATATGATCCACGCATGCCCGTCAAACAGTAAAGTAAATCGAACAAAAAGAGATTCTCTTGACTGGAAATTGGGGTAGCAGCGATGTTACTCTTTTGGAAAGACATCATGTCGATTTTATGAAAGTCCCAAAGAGCATCTGTTCGGTTCTTATCGGAGGCTGGGAAAAGATTTGGCGTGTTGACCACAGCGGCAGTATTGCCAACTGAAGTATTTTGCGCTGCTTTGCTGATGCCGCTGCAAGCAGCTTGTACAACGCGTTCTTTTATCTAAAAATATTTATCGTTAACAAATTAAAAACCATAAATAAATCATTAGCAAAAATATCCTTATGATCCCAATATGTACATATATGTAGGTTAGGTTGTAGGGGTGCCTGCATTTATGTACAGCCTCACTCGTATCTCAATGGATGCAATGAACTTAAAGCTGTGTGATATGAAAATCGGTGTAAAAGTCTTCTTTATATTGGGTCAGAAATGGTTTGAGAAGTTGCAAGTGATATCACATCAAAGTTGATTGTTAGACTGGCCCTTACTTACGGTAAAGCAGCATTTCAGTCCAAATGCTTATCAATTTGGAACCGAAAAAGTTAGCAGCACCAAACGAAAACGAGCCGGAAGACAAAAGAACTTCCAGTAAGGCTATACAAAGAGAATGGCAACGTCGGCGAAACACTTCAACCAAAGGAAGATGGACACACACCGATCCCCAATGTAGAGTTGTAGATTAGCCGAAGACACAGACAAGTAAACTTTTACCTGACACCATTTCTGTCGGGGTATGAATGTGTCCGGGAATATGAATGATGGGTCAATGATGAACTGGAGGCAGCTAGCTAAAGATCGAGCTGGCTGGAGACGATTTTTGGTTGATGCCCAGGTCCACCCCGGACTGTAGCGCCACCTTAAGTAAGTAAGTAAGTCAATGATGTGAACGCAAAACCTAGAAGGCGGAACATGTTATGATGGAAAAAAGATATACAATGGCCAGCAACAGGAAAACTGGCGGCCAAGGGACACCAAGAAGACTTATAACATTCATGTTGACGAAGAGCGAAAATGGGTAGCCTGCAGATGAAGACATTATAAGCATGATGCATTAACTCGCTACAGAGTATCCGTAAGGGATTTTAAACAGAAGCTCAGCGTGAAGTCCTTTATAATGATTCAATCTCAGTATTACCGAACCGTTCCAAAAAAGTCGAGTTGGCACCAGCGTTTTCTTAAAGACTAAAGGTTGGCAGTAAACTATCAGGCATAGTTATTACTGTCATTGAGCTGTGATCTCTCTTATCTAATACAATACAATCTAAAACAGTGAAAAACTGCCGAACGTCTCACTCTGTTTGGTTCCTATTCATTGCTACATCCCAGTGAACTGTACGGCAGACAATCTAGCCACACAAAGCTGTCTTGATACAAATAGAAGACGTATTTACATTGACAATTTCATTACTTACATCTGATACATTTTCTGGTGTTACTGTTTCAAATATTTTTGTCGAACTTAACAAGGGAGTTGAAGTCAGTTTGTCCTTCTTCCTTACAACTTGCATTATATTCATTTCGGAATAATGACTAAGGAATTGCAGCAAACAGTACAATGGGTCCTTCCTTTGAATATAAAAAACTTATAGAACTTAAGCAAGTTTAATTAATAGCTCATACTTCTCTAAATTTTTTGCAGCTTCTATCAGATGCTCCTTCGCATTCGGTTGATTTTTCGAAATAATTTCCAAGATTTGCAACAATTTTTTGTTCGAATTTCTGTCTTTAGTTAGGCGAAATTCGCGTAGAATGTCTTCTGGTAAAAAATTTGCACTTTAACGAAACAAATGGTTATAAAAAAAAGTTAAATTTAAATAAATAGATGCATTGGAAGTACCTCGACCTTTCGATGAGAGCCCGGAGTGCGATTCTAACTGGATCCTTTTCATTTTTCTCGTTCATATTTTTATCTATTAAAAGTGTTGCTATTAATAACAGTATATTTCCAAAATTTATGTTTGGGTTGTTTCTACTTCTCTTGTTTTGTTCAAACAATTATTGTTTCTTATATTTTGTAATTTAAAATGTTTGACGTTTTGTTTTGATTTAACATTTTGACAACGCCATAGTGTTCACAGATGTTTTAAGTAAAATTTCCCTGTTCCCTCTGAAATTCTCTTTTCTTGCCAAAAATTACCCTTTTTAAAAATGTCAGCAAGTAACTTTCATTAAGCAAGATGTACACTGAATCCATTTGATTGGCCAAACAAATAGACTGTTCAAGAATGGGTTTAATAGAGCTGTTATATGTCTGTGCATTAACCCGCAATCAATCCCACTGCTGAAAAACCATTTTGAACCTGACTGAAACCTAGAAACTCACAAAAACATATGTGCTACAGAAGACATCCTAGCCGCTGATCTAGACTATCTCAGCCAAGCAGATTCGTGTACCGACCCTGAGTTGGGCCCATGATACACATTCTGAAGTCATTGTAAAGTCGGGGGCGGGATGATCGCCTCCCTTTCGCTTCTTTGCCATCAATCAACAACAACAATCGATACAAAGCATAAGGTTTTCGCTTCACTTCGACTGTTTAAAAAAGTACTTCTTCGATAGAAAAATGTCAACATCGGATGCGCTAATGTCATGTTTCTTGTTTAGCAAACGCCATCTGACACCTAACTTTCGGTCTGTTTATCATTACACAGCTGATTCAAGAAGTGTCACTTGTGAATAGGGAGTGAACCTAGAACTCAATTTGTTTACAAAAATTATCAAGGAACTTATAATTTACAAAATGATTCCGTATCTTGGTAGTACACGAGTAAATCTTCAGTTATATCAGGAAACTGCTTGTCGGGAACTGTTAGAGATCCTCGAAAAATGTGATGGTTCCAAAGTGATTGTCCTGGACGACAATCTACTTGGTCCGATATCATTGATTGCCAGCCCTGCCCTATTTTCCGATAGGAATATTAAATTGTTACGTTTGCGGCCAGACATACATTTTCCGAAAGATTCGAAAAACATTATTTACATCACACGTCCGGAATTGAAACATATGGACATCATAGCAAGTCATATTCACGCTTCCAATTCGGCGGGCAAATCGTATAATTTATTTTTTGTCCCTCGCAAGTCATGCCTTTGCACTAAACAACTTGAAATCAAAGGTGTGTATGGGAACTTTACAAACATAGAAGATCTTTCGTGGAATTTTTTCCCAGTGGATAGTGATGTTCTCTCAATGGAATTACCAAATGGTTTCAGAGACCTGGCATTGGATGGAGATCCCACATGTCTGTATCAAGCAGCAATTGGTTTGGTTAGCATACAAAAGATATATGGAAGAATACCAAAGATCTATGGAAAGGGAAATTTCGCTCAAAAGGTTTGGGAACACGCCAAGCTAATGGGCACCGAGGACAAAACAATGTTCAACTCAGACAAAGGAGCTATAGATCAAATGATTATACTGGACCGCAGTATAGATCTGATGAGTGTGCTCGCTACTCAGCTCACCTATGAGGGCCTCATCGATGAAATTTACTCGATACATCAGAATAAAGTGATTCTACCGGGAAAAAATTTTGCAAAATCCAATGAAGATGCATCGCAAACAAACCTGGTGGCAGAGAAAAAGATCTTATACTTGAACTCTGGAGAAAAACTGTACGCTGAGTTACGTGACAAAAACTACAATGAAGTCGGTAAGATACTTTCAAAGAGTGCCAAATCGATTAGTTCCCAAATGGATGCGAGTTGTCAAGGCAAATCAGTTCAGGATATGAAGAAGTTTGTTGACAGGCTACCAGATCTCTTAGTTCAAAAGCAGTCGATAGCCACGCACACAACAATTGCGGAATTGATTAGGGAGTTCTTGGATGCGTATGAATTTACTGATGACTTGGCTGCGGAACAAGAATTCATGGTTTGCGAAGATATTGATAAACCTAGTGGATATATTGAAGACTTGATTGCGAAGAAGTCAGATTTTCGGAATGTTCTCCGTTTGATGTGTATCCAGTGTGTGGCAGCGTCAGGATTTAAGCAAAAGGTTTGTATAATTTTCCATAATTACAGCTATGTGTGACCTATCCTTTGTTTTATAGGTTCTGGACTATTATAAGCGGGAGTTGGTACAAGTGTATGGCATACAAACTCTTTTAACCATCAGCAACTTGGAAAAGACTGGTCTTCTGAAAATACAGACTGAAGCTAGACCGTACGTAGTGTTAAGAAAGGTAGGTACACATTTTCAATTGTTTTTTTAAACCCTTGTCCGGTCAAAGAATATTACTTACACAAACGGAACCATGTGTCCAATAGACACATTGCTGAAAATATTGAATTAAATACAAATGATATACTTTTTTTTTGAATTTTTATTGATTATGTAGTTTGTTTCTTGTTTAGTAGATTTTATAAAAAATATAGTTTAGGTATTTAGAAAGTCTAAATATGATCTCCTTTTCGAAATAGCTATCAGAAAAAAAAAAAAAAAAAAACATAAGCTGTGTCCACTAGACACACGTCTCCCGGATAAGGGTTAATACACTCGTATCTTTCTTATGGATCTTTTTTAATCAATAAACCTCATTTCTCGGTCCACATCTGCTTGCCTACACTTTCTAATGTCCACTTATACGGGTAGGAGTTCCTTTAACTTTATTCAACCACACTGGTGATGCATTAGCGAATGTTAAAATAAAGATTATTAAAGTAGAATCAGAGAAGCCAATAGCCATTTTCATACCAGAACCTAGTGACAGAAGTGTTGTTAAGAAACACTAAAATAGTTAAAAACTCCTTAATCCATACTGTCAGTTCTCGTATATTTTTGGTTCTCTGGTTCTTACCTTAACCATATAAAAGTGGTGCCAGGACTGCTGGTAGTTCATTAAGCAACAGCTTAACGGATGTTGAATATCCCTACCAACCTGAGGTGCAAATATGCCCACGTAAGGTATGAAGTATGAATTTACATAAATTCAGATTTCACCAGTGATTCCACATCTACGTGGAAAGTCTCCCTAGCACATTTCGTTTGCTGTTACCGTCTGCCGAGAGGAGCAGAGAAACTTGGTCCCTAATCTCTCTGAGTTGGTAGACAGTAAATAAACCTCAACGCCTTTGTTTACACACATTGCTCATGTTTACCCTTTGAGACTTCTTGGACGAGGCCCTGGTCTGGACTATGGCGGCATCCAAAGTAAGGAAGTTTAACAAATACATGTATATGCTAGGTATCCCAAATTTTATTATTTCTTTTACAGCATTAAATATTAGAATCAATGTTACGTGGAAATTTGAATGCAAGTTATTTTCTTTTTTCTAATTTCAGACACTTAATCTTACCGTGGACGACGTTGTAGAAGTAGCACCCAAGGATATCAGTTATGTTCACAGTTTTTATGCACCCTTAACTGTGCGTATTGTGGAGCAAAGTTTGAAACCTCTCGGTTGGCAGTCTCTTAAAAGTGCTATAAACGTTCTTCCAGGGCGAACATTTGAAGATTTTCAAGCTCAGCTGATTGGAATTAACGGACGGCAATCTTCAACTCCCAGTGAGGGGTCTTCGCTAAATGTTCCACGAGTCGTATTGGTATTTTTCGTCGGTGGATGTACATTTGCAGAGATATCAGCGCTTCGTTTTCTTTCTCAGCAAGAAGATAACAATGTAGAATTCGTTATTGCAACCACAAAACTGTTAAACAAGAATTCATTTTTGGACACTTTAATTGAGTTTGCCTAAACTATAAGAAGATATCGCTCACACTGCTTGCTTATTCTTGTATTTATGATCAAAGTTTATTTGTCAAACATGTGATAGTGATTTTTATGTACACATTTTGCAATATTATTCCACATATAACCATACTAAACATGTATAATAGTTATGTATTCATATTCAAAAAATGCATTGTATTTTATTTTAGTAAATAAAAAACAAAAGTTACTTTCTCTTAAATTATTTCGCAGGTAATTACCTCTCTACCGTTGTTTTCTAATTAGCTTAAGTGCTTACATTCGATGTGACGAAAAACATTGCATTTCACTGGGAAGTAGAATTTGTTTATCACTCGCAAGAAATCTGAGGAATTTTTCCCTTCTTTAAATCATATGCTGATTTGCAGACATTCCACTTGTCAGCTCCTTAGACCAGTTTAATATTATTGTAACACAGCCGACTCTGCTTTTGCAAGTACATACTAGAGAGCCGTGGCTTAGTGGTTAGTGCGTTGGACTGCTAAGCGAGAGACACAGGTTCGATTCTCAAAAACCACCAAACGTTTTTTCGCGGCACCACCTCTTCGCAGGCATGACAAACCTGCAAGAGTACAATCTGTCATGAAAAGCTTCTCAATTCGCCGTTCGGAGTCGGCACTAAACTGTAGGTCCCTTCCATTCGTGCGAAGAATATAACACGCACAACATGAATGGTTGTGAGAAGCTAGGCCTTGGCTCTCCATGAGCTGCCGTGCCAAATGTACATACATACATACTAGAGAGCAGCGAATACGCTATTGAACAGGTTCACTTTCATTCTCGACCTTACTTACTTATGATAGCGCTACAGTTCAGATTGAACCAGGGCCTCGAAAATGAGGTCGTCCTCTTCAACGTAATCCCTCAGTGGTCGAATCGGAGATTTTGCTGGCAGATAGCTCCAGCCATAATTCATTAGATCTTCTTCCTCATGAAGCGTCCACGTAGGTATGATCATAAATTTGTTTCTTTTTTCCCCCAACTTTCTCCATCTCAGCACGGGTCCACACGTACCAGAGATAACACATCCCAGATGACGATACCCAGTGATTATGCTCGGCTGGTGTGTAGGCCAAGTTCTACGCCTGTGGACAGAGATCCTACCACGCTACTGCGATCTAGTCACTGGGACTAATAAGCAATTTTTCTTTCACTTTTGTTTTAATGTACATGTGTATAAAATGAGAGTTCCACCCACTGGCGTCTCTCATAAGCTCATGAGAAAGAAGTAATGCACATACATCGCTAGGCGAGTGGGATTTAGACCACTCAAGACGTTGGGGGATAGAATGCACTGATCACATGATCATAAATCAAACGTTAATCTTTTATCTCGAAAATTCCAAGCGCGCTTTCATCCTTTCACCCGTCTTCTATAGGCTTTTGCCAAATCGTTTTGTCCTAAGGCCATAGTAGCAGCGATTGGCGAGTATTATTCTGCATTGAATCTCCGTGCTGTTTGATAGCAGAGCAGCTTAACTTAGAAAATATTTGTGTTTGCTGGAAGCTCTAAAAGCTAAATATGCAGGAAACCGAACATAGGTTATGTTCTGTGACTCTTTTATTTCCCACGAATATACAAGACAGTAAATTAAAACTAGTCCTGTATTCTCGACCTTTTTTGGATCTTGTAAGATTCGGCAAAGCCTTAAGCGCAGCCTGGTTATCACTACAAACGCAGATACTTCATCTCCACTTGTTTGAAAGAACATTTGCTATAAGTTCTGTTTTTGCTATAAGTTTCTGTTCTTTACAAATTATCCAACACTTATTCTGTCCAAAAAATTACAGAAAATTATGTCCAAAGAATTGGATACATCAACGAGTTCCAAGTCGAGCAAAAGTCTTTCGTCGGTCGACTCATCATCTTTCATCACATCAGTTGCAAAAATTTAAACGGCTGTTTAAGTGAAAATTGCCATGAACAAATTATTTTTACCGACGAGAAAACGTATTAATACCGTAAGAGGGCGTTTGAAAAGCAAAATGACAAAATTATTGTTTTAGATGTGCATTCAGACATTTGGGCATAAAAAAATAGCGAAAAATGCTTTCCGCAAGGTTCGAAGTGTCCATCAGCCTGCTTCGGTAATAGTTTGGTAAGGAATCTTCCATCAAGATACATCTGGTTAAAACTAGCCAAAAGTGTACCAACAAAATGTTCTAAAAACTATGTGCGGGCTTAACCAAGAAATGAGTTTTCCAGCAGGATTCCAGTACATAAAGCCAAAACGACCCAAGAGTTGCGAAGGAACAGTATTCCTGATTTCATTGCAACGAGAGATTTGCCTTCAGGAAGCTCATATTTAAATCTTCTCAATAACTTTTAGATATCAGAGCTGGGTCCCTACTCGGTATTCTGATTCTAAAGTTCGGATCGTTCGAAAGCGGAAATTTTGTATGGATTTTATGAATTGCGGCTGAATTCCAAAACATCAAAAGAATGCCCATCGTGAACATATCACTGCCGTTGTGATGCAATGTTATGATGCTTTCGTTATGCGATGCTTTGACGATACGTTGCAATCTGCGATGTTTTGGAACACTGCAATGAGTTCATTTGTCCATTTTTCTTTCTGTACATTTTATCAAATTTAATATATAGTAAATAATTTAAAACAATAATTTCTTACGAATCCGCCATTTTGGCGGAATGAAAAAAAATCAAATGTAAAACGACATTTGCATCAGATCAGTTCACAATGCGCTGTTTGCTTTTGTTTGCGCAGTAGATACATTCCCAATGCGATTTGAAACGTTATACATTGCATCACCGTAACCTATTGACGATTGGGAATGCTTGACTTCGCAGTACTGCATTTTGGAATTCAGCCTGCGTCTCAAATTGCTCATACAACATTTCCGCTTTCGAACGATCTGAACTGTAGAATCGCAATACAGAGTAGGGGCCCTGGAAAACATGGCCTGCAAGACTAATTACTAATCCTTGACCGAAGCAGCGTCAAAAATGTCAATGGAAAACGAGAATCTGAAAAAATTCATTAACCGAAACAGAGTCAACAATGTCTATGCCGCTAAAGCTCATTGTATTGATAAAGTAAATGAAATAATTTTGAATACGAAAGGTTTACCTGTTTAGTTCTGAAAAGCTGGGAATACGCGACCACTCAAGAATACATTTATGAATACTATATCCGTTGTGGAAAGCAAAAATGAATTATAAAGAATGGTCAGCGAAAAAAGCAAACAACACCCCGAGAATGTCATTCTTGAGTGATCGTGGAAGCTTTACTAACTTGGTGGATATTATGTGGGAAACAAACTTACTCCGTTTGAATGTGCACAGATTCCACTTGGAAACTATAATATGAGGTGACACGTTGTGGATAAAAAGGACTTGGGCCATAGTTTCTTTTAGGTACATGTACTCCATGCACTAATGAACATGTTTATTTATTTATTTATTTATTTAATCAATTTAATTTACGGATAAAAAACTATTTTTTTTTTCGTTTTATGTTTGTTTTGTTTTCTTTGTTTTTTATTTTATAAATTCTACAAATTTATATAGGTTACTCTAAAATGATTGGTGTATGTATCTTTAGGTTTTGTATTTTAATTTGCTTATGCATGCTTTTAATTGAATTAATTTTCTTGTTTTTTTTTTGGAATTTCAATCTTTTCATTGCTGTTTAGTATGTAATTTACCTTGAAGATGTGGATGTATAATATGGGGGGGCGTGATTTGTGTTTAACTCTTTTATGTAATATATATGTTTTATATAGGGGCTGTTTTGCTGTGTTGTTGAATGTTTATTTTGCTTAATTGAAGTTTAACCTTTGAGTTTATGTTAATTTTTTATTTTTTTTTTCTTGTTTCAATTTTATTAATTAATTAATTTACTTATTTTAATTAAATAGATTTATTTTATTATTATTTTACATTGAAGAAAGCGACATTTGTATTCGATTTGCTTCAATGTCGTCTTTTAATTGGTTTTTACCATCACTAGAAATGCGGTAATTATTAGTGTTATAATTTGCATTAAAATTATTTACGTTTATATGCTATAGGGAGCCAGCCGGAAAACTTGTAGAGCTATTACTATGTGCTAAACTAATCATTGATCCTGATAAGCTACCCTCCTCATCTGGGTATGTCTCTCGTGATACCTCGTTTATGGATAATGCACTGAAAACAAAAAGGGAACAACATGGAAGCAATTAGTAGTGAAAGTTAATTTAGGAGCAAGAAATCTGTTAAACAAAATTTAAATAAAATACAAATATTTGGAGCGACAGCCCGTAGAGGACCAATGCCTAGCTTTTCGCAACCATTTATGTTGGGCGTGTCATGATTTTCACACGAATGGAAGGAGCCTAGAGACTCCAGATTCCGAATTGAGAAGCTTCTTCATATAGGAGGTTTGTCAAGCCTGCGAAGAGGTGGTGTCGCGAAAAACACTTGATTGCTTTGACGTGTTTCCTCTTTTTCCACTAACTCGCAGCTTTTACATAATTCTGTTGTTTTATAACCGGTATGAGGTGCTTTTTATTTTATTAAATTTTACTTGTTAGGGAGTTTGACAAGTTCACGCTTCTGCAATTATATTATATTCGCGTCAAATATTTGTATTTGTATGTGAGTGAAGGAATATGTTCAACCAGACTCCAAATGTTTGCGATAAAAACAAAACTTATTTCTTACCTGAAACCCAATCCAGCTGACTCTTCGTCGAACGCTTCCAACTCCTTGGCCTGCTTCTCGTGCTTCATTCTTAACCTTTCGGCCCTTTCTTGATTGAACTGCTGTAGTTCGGCTTCCATCTAAATAAAAAAACATTTAAATGCACAATGAGAATATTTTCATAATTTCATTTATTACCTTGCTCTCAAGCAGACCCCTACGAACGCTCACGCGATTCTCCAGCTCTTTACGTTCTCTATCACGTTGCTCTTGCGCTTGCTTCTTATTTTTAAACTGATAAGCGGTCAGAACTTCTAGTTCATATTCCAACAATTCCTTTGTTCGTTGGCATTCAATCACTTGACTCTCGTCCAGTTTGTAGCTCTGACTTTGAAACATGTCAGCAATGCTTTGCTCATACTAAAACGAAACAAATGATTAACATAAGCCGAGAATCAATCAAGTGGAACCATACTTGATCACCAAGCAGTGTAAGTTTACGGTGTTTCTCTTCTTTTAACTGCTTTATCACTTCTTTTTGATGTTCTTTTGCCGTTGTTTGGAGTATTTGAGCCTTATACCTTTTGTATTGTTTTGTCTGAGTTTTACATGTCTCACGAAACTGTTTACGTATTTGCAGTTCTTTTTGCTGTTCACATATTCACATACATTAGTATATATACATATATATTCGTAAGAAAATAAAATAAATGTACCTTCAAACTCTTTGGCTGCTGTCGTATTTCAAGGGAATGCTTCCGCTCCAAGTCCTTTTTGACCCTATCCATATAAACTTTTTGATTTTGCAGTTCAGTATCATGTTGTTTGTTTATCTATATTATTAATAAGTGTGTTAATTTTCATACTAAAAAGAAAAATAAATAATTAAAATGTCTACAACCATTGTGATAGTAGCACACTAAGCTACACGTAAAGACGACCCCTTCAGTGAACACTCAAACATTACTGTCATATTTCGATTATTAAACTTTCAAAATCGCAAAATTACTTTGAATGAGGCTTGGTATTGGCTTTCATTTTTAACTGTGTTTCAGAATACTTAAAAAAAAAGTCATTTGACAGCGAACATTTATGGGTATCCTCACGAAGCAACTTGACTATTTTCAAAAGACGTGTGTGTTTATGTTTATGGGATGTGGACCTTCAACACATTGGATGCATGATCTACTTTGAGTATTTTTTGATTGCGAAATTTTCTAGATCTCGAATCTTTAATGAAAAGGAACTGCGGAAGTAAAGACATTGCGAGAAAAGTTATTCTTTGGAACCCACAATTCAATCCAGCGCTCCTACAAAAACATGGTGAAAACTATCGATCGACTTCGAATTGGAAAGATCGCAATATTCATGGAACGACATGTGTAGGAAAGTTCTTAACAAAGTAAGCTTCAGAAGCATGATTGATGTAGTATGCTCCAAAGGAAAAACAGGACTACCACCACTAAACACAAACACAAACGACCAATTGATCCAGCGCCATTTTTACCCTACCAGCGATCTCACGAACACTATAAGTACTGCAGTGCTACAGAAAGCTTAACTGACGTTATATTTCCCTTCAATCAACACTTTTCTGACTGTCATAATCTCCGCTTGGAAGTGATTCCAACGCTTAGCTCGCCAGAACAAAAGAAAAATTCGACCGATGAACCAGACCTATACTTCCCACCTCGTATTACGTGAATTTGTTGTCTAGCAACAAATTTTTCAAAAACATTTCTTCAATCTTCTCAGCATCTGCTAGACCGATTTTACCGAAAAACTAATCAAATCTAAGTTTCATGCTGACAAAGCAAAACAAAACCGCATGATCGTACGTTATTCCGTTCTGCAGATATGGAAGGAAAAAAATGTATCACACACAAACAGGCATCATTTCGGATATGGGTGCAAACGATTACTTGTGTATTGAACTGTCAAGCTGTGTTCAAATGTCACAACTTTTTTTCGGCTGCTCGCAATACTTCTCCTCTAGAGGTGGGAAGTAAAATAAACTCCGCAAAGCCCATCATGTAAAAACGTACAGGCTTCCTTCATACATATAATCGCATCCTCTCAAAAGATCCGTCTGATTTGAGTGAAATCCTGAAATGAAAGTCATTCGTAGAATAACCCCTGAACAGGGAATATATATATGATACAAGCCAATCGACTGCTCGACTGGCAATAACCTTGCTTCCCAAAAGGAGATGAAACGCTGTCTAAAGGGTGCAGATAAGTATAAAAATAATCAGCAAGCTGATAAATGTGTTTGACATGGATGGTTGCAGAGTACAGGTAATTTAACAGTAAAAACTTAAAATGGTCATTGTTCAGTAGTTATCTGTTTGGAAAACACTCAAAGCTCATGAAAGTAAAAACAGTGCACAACATCTACAGCGAATGTGATAGCTACCATAACTTAAGCGCTTGTTTCTTCTGAGGTTTGCATGAGGCAGAAAACGGGAGACATTCCAATTATATCAATCTTGAAATATTGCAGTCAGTCAGTATAAATCTACGAGAGAGAAAGCGCAATACCCTTACAAAACTAGTTTCCTATCATTTTTCTCTTTTCCCCCTCTCTCATTTTATTTTTTTAAGTTTTCTTTCTTTACGTCGCCGTAAAGTCGCTGATATTTGGTTCAATAGACACATGTAACGTAGGACATCAAGATCAACTGAAAGCGGTTATTACTCCTGTGATTTTTACAACTTTCGCTTTATCATTGTCGAAAGCACGTCGAATGCAATATAGATCTTTTTGTCTTTCGATTTCAACCAACAAATTACAAAATGAATTACGTTTATATTATAAATGCAGATGAAAACAAAACTAAAATTTCCGCAATTTTAAGAAAGAAAATGATTTACCTTCACCCTGAACGTACACAAGTACTTGCAGAAATACAAGTCAAATTATGGTAAAGAAACAACTTTTCAATTAAAGAAATTCTCAACACTAAAATAGCACTTACTTGATCTTCTCTTAAATTATGTACACTCTTCTGTTGCCTATATTCTAATTCTTGAGTTTTCTCGTGATGCTTCAGCAGCATTGAATGCGCTTGTTCTAACTGGAATTGCTTTTTGCTCAGTTCCTGCGATAAGAGAAATCTATTTAGAACATTTACATATGTGAGACACATTAAACTGACATCTCGCAGCAATTGATATTCCAAATCGTGACACATTATCATTCGCCTTCGTTTGAATTTCCTCATTTCTAAGTCTATATACTGCTTCTGAGCCCGCAAAAGCCGCTGTTCCTCTTGCGCTTCAGCCTGTTTCAAGTTATCCTTTTGCGATTGTAGAGTCAAATCACGTTGGCGCTTTGGTGTCGACTCATCCATAGACAGCTCTCGTTTCCATCGCTCCTTGTTTGCTTTGTACTCTTTCTTTCGATTCAAGTCAAACGCTTTACGATCACCTTCCTGCTTTGAGGAAATATCTTTGTAAAGTTTCTTTTCGGCGACCACATTTTGTTTAATACGTCGCTCCAATTCCTGTTGATGTTTCGCCTATCATAAGATAAAAACATATTATTTGTGTTCTTTTATACAGATTACATTATCGATCACAACTCTTACCTCTAACCTCTCCAGTTCTCTAGTAAAATTATGCAAAAGCATGTCATATTCTTTATCTAAAGCAGCTTTGTGTGCTTCCATTTCAACTTTGCATTTCTCTTCCAACTTCAGAAGGGCAGCTTGATGTTCGCGACGCATTCGTTTGTAGCCAGACATTTGCTCATGCATTTCCTCCTTGAAATAAAAAAGAAAAAAATTAAATAAGATTTTTTCTTGCTTATATGATGGAGATGGGAAAAAAATATTATGAAACCTTGCACTGGACTAATTTTATAAAATTGAGAAAAAAAAAAAAAATGATGCTCAAGACACAAACGCACATGACTTTGGCTATACATATTTGCAGGCACATTAAGGAACATGATTTTGGAACAAAAAGATTATAAAAAAAATTTCTTTGACAAATTTCATGGATAAGCAACCGATTTTGGCAGCATAACAAACAGTGTGTTTTAACTAAAAAGACTATTGTGTGCTTCTTGCATTTGCACAATTAAAAACTACAATCATTAATTTCTCTCTGCATCTCTGCTCACCAATGGGACTATCAAGGGCAAAATTTTCCAACACTTTCTATCTATTGCCAACTCTAGGTGGAAAAGTCTTGCAACTTGTGCCATATCTAGACAGATTTGGCACACCTACAATAAAAACAGAACGAATGACCTAATCAATAGAAACCGCATCGAGACAGCTAGAATCTCGGCAAATAGCACGGACCACTGGCCAATCGGTCCACACGCTGCCAAGTTAGGCATCTCGTTCAACCGCCACTGCCGTAGTTGCGACAATTCACAAGAAAAGGAAACGTTATTCCACTTTCTCAGTGACTGCCCGGCACTTGCCAGAACCAGGCAGCGCACTCTCGGAAAACCCTTCTTCAAGGAACTATCTGAGATTTCTAACATCAAGTTCTGCAACATTATTAATTTTCTGAAAACTACACTCTTAGCTACGACCATCAGCATCCAGGTCACGTGAGTTATGTTATCAAAACGGCACATCCGCGCTACTTGTGTCTCTGGCAGGCTTACCAGTTTCAACCACTTCTACCTACCCTACCTACTCTCTGCATCTCTGAGCAAAATCGCATTATCGCCTTCCGTGGTATTCGTCGGATTACTATTTTATACATAACACCATCTTTAACCACCAACTTCAGCACTCAAAAAACAAATCGAATGGTCTATTGTTGAACGCATTCGCTGATATTTACGTTCGACAGTGAGATTAAATCAATAACTCCATGTGCACCTCGTAGATGTGCACCAACATACTCAGTTAAGAGTTTTCGACAGCGGATAAGTGGAAGCTTAGTTGTGATCCGCATTAAAACCACGTTCTACAACATTAACTTAATATGAGTAGATGCATTTTTTGACGAGGATAATACCCTAGTACACTTGGAGGTAGCAAGAGCCTGCAAAGAGCGCCTCAAAGAAAAGCTCTCGTATACGCCACCACATTCTGGCAACTACATATAAGAAGATGCAGTGAGAAACTATTATCAAAGATGTAGGCAAAAAAATACTTGTGGTATGCTGATGAATGCGCGCAACTAAGGTTCGAATCTACAAGCAAAAATGCCAAACATTCTGTAATTCACTTGTTGATTAGCGTGTAGATCCAGATTGTTGACTACTTTATTAGCTTGTGTAATTGTGTGCTGTTTCGCATGCGCCATCATATAATTGATTCGCTATAGCTTCCTATTCATTTCGATCTTAGAGTTAAAGCCTGCAACGCCTTGACAACAATTTGTATGTTGGTGTGGATTACTACAGGTTAATACTGGATTCCACAACAGTCATCTAACGACATTCAGCCTTTCGGTGTTCCGAAGATAGGAGAAAAAGAGTTAAAATCGGCTGATAGTAAAAAAGGACGCGCCACGCCCGCAAACTTTTTTAAACCCCATGGTATATTTGACAAGAAAAGAGCGAGTCATTAGAGAGGCAAGACATGAATTTCTTAAATGGCAATAGTAATACAATCTTGATGGTATGATTACACTATCTGCAAGCAAGATGACACGAAAACAACAAGAAAATCCATTCCAAACAAAACAAATCACCAACTCTAAACTCAGTCACCGGGAGGAAAAACGTAAACAAAACAATAAGATTAAAAAAAAAACAAAAAAAAACCTTTGGCAAAGGCAATAAATAATAACATACGTTGCAAAGGTCACCGACAGATCGTATTGTTTTAGAACACTAAATCCAATTATGTTATTATAATAAATAAGAACTATCCTCGTTTTTAGCATATTTAGCGCGCGTAAGTTAGGAAATAACTTTACTATAATACCGTGCAGTTACTACTGCCTCCACATAAAGCTGAACAAAGATACGGAAACTCCTATAGAAAATCAAAACAAAGAAGAACAATAGATAAAAAAAAAAGTAAACAGGAGAAAACATCTTGTAAGGATCACTGCGAATAAGGCTACAACTACAACTATGTGCGATAAATGCAAGTCCTTTCTCTCAACAACTCACCTGCATATGTTCTTTCTGTTGCTTGGTAACTATACTCGTGGTTCGAATAGTTGCGAAATTATTTGGCCCATGATCGTTCACGGCATTGGATATTGCTTGCTGTGATGATGCAGCATATACTGCTGCAGCCGCTGCAGGAGATGACAAATATCGGGGTGGTTGCATTAGCATACGATCGCCCTGAGCGCCCATGATTATTCCACTTGATGCGGGTGAACCACCTCCACCACCGCCGCCCGAGTTGGTATTATTTTGCATCATAGGCGCTGGCACAACCGACGTTGAATTAGTTGGTGTCACATTATTATTCATGTGCATCATATTTGGCAATGGTGGAAGATTACGATGCCGTGATGAATTCCGTGAGACAGCTCCTACTGCCGGCAGATTATGATAGTTGGGTGGAGGAGGCGCACCATGATTTGCTGCTGGTATTGAATTTGATGAGGAGCTCTGAAAATAAAAGGGAAGGCAAGTATCAGTGAAATTCATATTCAATTGAGGAATATTGTTGGATTGCTGTACTACTTGACTACTGGCCGCTGACACACCAACCGAATGTATTGAATGTTCCGATGTAATACTATTACTTTTACTACTATCGCCTCCGGCATGTTCGTCCTGTTGATCATCTGCATCGCCGATTGCACTTTCAGTCTCACACGTATCCACCATTAGAATTTTTTTCATTTTGCGATAGTTCAAATTGTCTAATTCACGTACGGCCGCCTTTGTTCTGGCGATTAGTTCGAGCAATACCGTTTCGGAACGCTGTCGTGTCACAAATGAATGCGTTAATAATTTTGTTGACGATGGGCGATCTGTCGGTGACTTTTTTAAGCACAATTCAACGAAGTTGCAAAATGTGTCCGACCAATCCGTTGTCTGTAAGAAATAAATAAGAAATTGATGTTTACTTTGCAAAATAAATTTGAAAAGATAAATGGCGATCGGATTTTACTTATTCTAACTTAGAAAACGCATCCGCCCTTTAAGACATACGTATGTACATAGATCATAGGAAGCAATCATTGTTCTAGAAATATGTTGGATGCTATGGCTTGTTTCACATAGTCAAAGGGACAAAGCTGCAAATAGTCAGTACGTCCCTTTGGACTTCAATAAAAACGTACATGTACTGGGATTAAGAATTTAATACTCTTACAAGTGGACAAGAAACCAAATCTGCACTCACGTTTCTAAGATCAAATTAAGTACTGGAGGAAGATTTTTCACTAATTTATTACTTATAAATTACTCATACAGAATGACTGTAGTGTACCCCAAGCAGACATTTTCGCCGTTGATAGAGCAGCAAAAGTACCACGAAGTTCAGAATAAAATCAGTGAGACTGATCGATCTTTCTTAGAACATTGAATACTTTATGATTCTGTATCGATATTCCTACAAGAACTGTTCGGATGCAATACTTAATTGTGTTGTGTTCGATCTGTTTCTCTGTCAATTGTTGTATATTTTTATGCTAATGGAGAAATCTAAAAAGTGCAAGTATTTGATATCATTGCCCATTATCCTAGTTCTATCCTTCACAGATTTTTGTAAAACTAATCAAGAGTTAAACATTATATTTAAATAATGCAAGTTCTAAACTCCCCTGATAGATCTATTAATAAATGTATTTATACAAGAAATAACTATATTACCGGTAGTGCTGGTGATTCATTCTGTGCAATATGGTAAAGCGCCGACATTGCGTTCATGTTGAAATATGGCGGTTTCCTTTCGGCCAATTCAATGCACGTTATACCAAGTGACCAAACATCCACTTTTCCGTCGTATTGCCCTTCGTCCATAGCGAGTATAACTTCGGGTGCCATCCAGTATGGAGTACCGACAAAACTATTTGCCGGACACTTAATGGCAGCACTACCGAAATCTGCCAATTTAACAACTCCATTGTCTGTCAGTAAAATATTTCCCGCCTTAATGTCACGATGTATTCGACCCAAACTATGTAAATAGCTCAAGCCACTGAGTACACCACTGCATATGGCTGATATTTCCTCCTCGTGTAATGGCTTCTTGTGAACTTCTATAATATCGGACGCCGATCCGACGCAGTACTCCATAACAAGCCATGCTGTTGACTCGCGCAGGTAGCAGCCCTTGTATTCTATAGTATTGGGATGATTTAATTGACGAAGAAAGCTACAAGAATCAAATTGGCTCGTTACTTTTATGCGATATACTTTATCTACATATATAAATTTCTTACCGAATTTCTTTTAAGATGTCCTGCCATTTCTCCAGGCTTTGTTTGCCCGTATATGACATCTTTTTAATGGCCACAATTTCTTTGGTAAGATTACATCGGGCGTAGTAAACTGCACCAAACGACCCATGGCCGATCTCACGGAGATCTTCAAATATTTTTTCGGGATCATGTTTATTAAATAGATCAGCGATTTCAGGATCTTTTAGGCTACCAGGTCGTGCAGAAGGCATTGCTCATTATTTAAGTGAGTTGTTCTTAAGTGTGTTCACCTATAAAAAAAAAATTAAGACGAAAATGTTAATTCTTTAAAATCAATAAAGTGGTGGGATCTATATATTACAAAAAAAAACGAGTGTAGCTGATGAAAAAAAAATATTCGCGATTTCGTTAAAAGCTTTGAAACGCGGTTATAGTTTCACTCCAATGTAAAGTTATCACTGTAGAAAGTGGCTTCCATTTTCTTAAGTAATAATAATAAATAGCTATCTTCTTGGACCAAAAATTAGGTTCAGGGGGACCTCCGACTTATCGAAGTAAAAGATTTGTGCCAAGTAAATTTCACCTACAAATGGAGAATATTGTGATCGCAAGAAAAATGAAACTCCAAAACGCATCAAAAGTACTTGGGCAGTACGAAATTAAACTAAACGACTCCGCCAGTTGCAACAAAGTTTGTTATAATGCTCGAATCGCCGTGTGCTATCCACTGCTGTGTTGAGGATCTTAGAACAGACGCTGCTAAAGCTGCTGGATGCCTGGGTTTAGTTAAAAAATGTAAACGTGTTTTCATTTTCAAGCGTGGCAAAGATCTATAAAGTATTCATTCGTTCGAAATTTGATTATAACTGTCATGTTTGCAAGCTTCCCGACATGCTTTTCAGTTTCCTCGATCGTATTCAGTGACAAGCATGTTAACTTATCGGTGCGCTCAGTTAAACAGTTCCAAACACTCGACGGAGATTTGGGTTCAAATGCAGAAAATGTTATCGTGCTCTTTTCAAATGGTATAATGCGAATTTCCCTCCGAAAGAGATGTTTAAGATCTGCTCGATCTCACACTCTTTCAATCAATGGTCTTTCAAAACCATATCTGGTTTTGAACACACTGAACGTGGCTCACCATTTATGTGTGAGTGACCATAAAAAAACTAGATGGCCTTCATGTAAACGACGACGATGTATGTACTACATCGGTATAAAAATATTTGGATACATTCAAACTCCTGGTTGTTATTTCGAAAAAGGGCACAGATTATACCTAACGGAAACGGTAAGGATTAGCTAATTTTTTTCATTTTTCAAATCATAATTCAACTCACGGGAATGGTTGATTGTAAAAGCAATCTAGCTCATCCCCAGTGACCTCGATTCCTGCTCAACTATTTTGCGCCACGTTTACTTAGTGTAACTCACTCTTCTGCTTTATTGGGTGAGTGGATTTCATTGCACGGTATACTTCCCAACGGAATTATCTTTGAGCGGTAAGATGTGTTCGACCCACTGCCAATTCCTTCGCCGTATTGATTCCTAACCCTTTCTCATGTGGGGATGTTCGTTCAAGATAAATCTTCAATATAATACATAGACACCTACATATTTACGAACATTTGCAGCTTACGACAGCCCACTGCTCTTTCCAAGTACTGACTTAATATTGGAGTGGATCAATCTATGTTTTTAGTGCTAGAAGCATTACTTTTTCAAATTTTTGACAGCATTCCAAACGCAGATTTTGTTTTGCCGATTCTGCTGTCCATATTTAGTTCGGTGTTACCGACGGCCGAGACCATACTTCCTAGATAAAGAAAGTATTCGACTTCCTCAACATTCTTTCCAGCAACGTTTAGTTGACACTTCCAGTTCAAAAGGCTACGGGGCTTTATTTTTCGCTGTATCTATCTACGGCTCAAGTATACCGGATTCTCAGACAGATATCGTTAGTGCAGTCAGTCACTCGCGCTTAAGGGCTTATGAACACCCTCGTGATGTTAATTGAGTAGCACGAGTGTTGATATGGTGAGTTTTTTAAACTCGGTTGGTATAAGGTTTCAGTTTTTAACTTGCTGGTATCAGTACGATCAACTGTTCAAGCCATATGTCATTGTCCATTAAACACCTCAGCTTTCCTCCATCAAAGGTGCACAGATCACTTTATAACCACCAAGAATAGCAGTGGTGAAAGTTATTTGTTTCGTTACTGCCGGAAGATCACAAATACCTTACTAGTTTCCACATTCAATCAGATATCCCTTCATAGGTGGCTTTATGGTCAATCCTTTGTTCCACTTTTCTGTGAAGGGTTTTCTATGCACTCCTCATGAGTGTATGTAGCGCCTCTGACAATTTATTTGGTGATACATGTAAGAGCTCAGCAGGGATGCCATCTATGTTTACCCCGTTGTTTTTCTTGAGGAATTAGATCACTGTTGTAATCTCTGTGTTTCTGAGTGATCCAACGCATAGTTATGAATTTTTCCTGTCGGAAGACTCATTTAAGTTTGAAACACGTTGTCGTCTTCTACGGTTTAGCACCGTTGCGAAATACATACTCGATGAAAATAAACATTGTAAAAAAAATGTTTCAACAACCAAAAGTCCATCCACAAACAAAATACAAATATGTGTTTGACTTAACAGCTGGTAAAGAACTAAGACCTAGTTTCTCACATCCATGTTTTATTTTTCGCACGATTGATAGCGTCCGACTCTGAACGGCGGATTGAGAAGCTTTTTTATGACAAATTATACTCATTGGCTGGCGAGAGTTGGTGCTGCGTTTGGTTGCTTTGCTGACTCGCACCTGTGCCAGCTCACTTAGCAGTACAACGCACTAAACACTGAACCACTGCGAACCCATCACGACATACCCATAATACAAGTTAATTCAGCGTCACAACAGTCACAAATAAACTGAAAGTATTCATATTAATAATGCTTCTCGCCAAAGAAGTCCCCAATTTTATGCAGAAGTTTCCGGGAAACCATGACTAATGTTAATGCTATGTTTTCGCGATAAATTGGAAAATTCCACTTGGTGAAAAAATCGTCATTTACCATACGTACCTTACCGAGTCACTACAAATGATTAACAGTGTAACTTTGGCCCACATTATAACATACTAAATACTACTGCTTTCAGTCACTACAACTATCTTGCTTGTTTGTATTTTTTTTTTTTGTTTTCGTATAGCAGACACAAGGAACAAAATACGTCACATATGTATGACTATTGATTTTAAAATTCGCTTTAATGGTTATAATTACTTTTTGTTGCGGCTCAATGAAATCAGAAATATCGTCCGAATTGAACATCAAAACTAAAAGAAACAATATCGCCTGAAGTAATTTGTGTAAGATATCTATAAAACAAAAAAACCACAGTTGATTAGACAATTTCTTTTGGCACACGTCCCTGATTATAAATGAGTGTGTAACGTACGTACAGTGTATTCAAAAATGACTTGTTAAATGCAATAACTAGGCTCGACGTAGAATAGGATAAGTCTTGGAATATGTTATATACAAAGATGCGAAATATATGATACATTCTCAAGTGAATTGGAACCAATAAGACTTTCTTTAAATATAATGACATGTTCCGGATTAAGGCGCGTTAAAAGGATAGACATGAGCAATCTATGAAGACACAGGCGACGACGACGACTGTCTACCAACTCCTACTCCTATATCCAATCCAGGCAATGAAGCCAGGTGATGATAGTGATTCTACCAAGACTCTCGTTTTTGGATCCAGGAGACAACAAAAGTAATCTCCAGTTGGAATCAATAAAGGCATCTATAGCAGTTCCAGTTTCAATTACACTTAACAAAGGGTCGCTGTGGCTCAGTGGTTAGAGTATTGAGCAAGCTAACATAGGCTTGAGTGGCAGCGAAACAAACTGTTTTCGTTGCATACCCCCAAGAGTATAATTTTTTATGAAAATATTTTGAATCCACTATTCGAAGGCAGCGGAAAATATGATATATGTATGCATGTAACAAAAGGAATAATTGCGAGAAGTTAGGTCTTGACCCTCTCTGGGTTGGCGAACCTGATATTTTTTTACTGAGTTAAGAACTTATAATGGCTACATACATATTTGAACGTCACCCCTCTAGTTGGTAGCTCGCCTATAGGAGAAGAAAGACGGAGAAGAGTTGCCATAAAATACTGTCAAATAATTGAGGTTAAAAATGCATTCACACTAGCGAACTAGATGCATATCCATCAATAAATGTATTACAGCGATACTCACATGTTCAGAACCAAGTTGCGGATTACTTCAGGAACAAGATTTTGTTTTACAAACAAGAGTACCAAATCAGATATATAGCTGGTAAGGTTAATTTAGGTGGCTACCCCCACTTAAGAAACAGCAGACTTAGACCAGAATGAACGTCCATTATGATACCTCGTAGAGTACCGGATTACTAGTACCAGGAACCTTGCGGGATCGTTTTCCTTGTTTTATAATGGATATTCTATGGGTAGCCGTATCGTTGCAGAACTCTTCCTGTACCACACGTGTGGGTTTAGATAAATCTCGCTATATTGTAAAAAGCTATGATATTATTTGCAGAATATCGAACCAGTCCAACCAAATTTGCAACGAGACTAGTAGGACTATAGTTTTTTTCAGTTGGCATTAGCCCGTGCTGATAACAAGCAGAACCAATAAAGCAACTTTTTACTCATGAACTATCAAACAAA
Source organism: Criorhina ranunculi (assembly GCA_951813785.1). NCBI lineage: Eukaryota > Metazoa > Arthropoda > Insecta > Diptera > Syrphidae > Criorhina > Criorhina ranunculi. The sequence goes on from OX638385.1 coordinate 16,671,039, forward strand.
TCAACAAAAAAATTATCAAACAAATTAACAAAGAAGGACACCCAACACAGACGTCTCGGAGAGAACGTCACACTTTATAGATATAACTTTGACGCAGTTTAGGACTTTGTCTTCCTAGGCTCCGCTATAAACGCTGATAATGACATCAGTGCTGGGATCAAAAGAAGCATAATTCTTGCCAATCGCTATTTTTTTGGGCTGAGAATGCAATTGAGTAGCAAAGCCCAGATACAAGGACTAAGATAACTGGGACATGTGAAGCTAAAGCACACTATCGATCTGTCCCGGAGAATCTTAGAATTTTCCCCCAGTAGAAAAATACCGCGACTCAGGTGGCGCGTACAAGTGGAAAGGGACCTCAACCAACTCGGCATGCAAAACGGGAGGCTGACTGGAGACATTTATTGGTTGAGGTCCAATACCACCCCGAACTGAAGTGCCATCATAAGTAAGTTTATACGGAACATTTTGATTTATTCTTTTTGATTGGTCAAAGCGAACTTTTTAAACAGTTTTCGAACTTTTTTTTAATTTGTTAAAATTGCACAAGAATTGATCGTACAAATGAGTACAGTATCGGATACATTTGGATCCACAGCATCAGAACTATAATTTACATAAAAATATTTGCTTTTTTTTTTTTATCGAAAACACGAAAATAAATTTGCTGTCAGACGTGTGGCATAAGAAAAGGCAATTTTATACAAAATATTACACATCATCATTTTCGATGTGGAAAAGTGTAGGTACTTTAAGCTCGCCAAATTGAATCCTGTCAGAATGCACCACACAAATATACATATATTATGAATTCAACCGCAGAAAACTTATTGGAGCTCAGTGCAATTCGAAATGCACGATGAACGATGTACATGCACCCCATTTGGAAAAGGCAAGAAAAAGTACATACACTGCGACACTCATTCTAACGTGCGCACATAGTACATACATACATACCTTAATCAGATAAATATATTTTATCAAAAAATAATTATGAAACTACCAAAAACACCTCAATACCAAAAGCAAGTAATCGAAAAGAAAGAAAAAAAAATAAAAACTTGAAAAGCCTTCAATGTTTTCAGCTGCAAAACATTATTATCGTCTATTTTGGGTGTGGATACTACACATTCATTCGTCGTTGTGTCGTAGACCCTCGTTTGTCGTCCACCACACCGTCCACCGTCACTAATGTCGCGTATTTTTATTATCACTGTTCGGTTTTTTTTTTTTTTCGTTTTGCAAACTATGATTTTTTTTTTCGAATTTTATGCATAAGATAATCACAAGGATAATCCAATAAAGAATCCCAGAGTAGAAAAAAAAAAACCGAGGAGAATACCCAGGGGTATTGGTATTCTTCACCTATTGCGGCCACATGAAAACAAATAGTTTCCGACATAATTTCCAATTTCGATTTCGCTGCTGCACTCGCACGACCAGAATAAAACATGGAATTTTCGAAAGAAAAAGAAAACTTGTAAAGGAAAAAAAAATTTGTCACTTACATTCCTTTAACGGGCGACAGAACAATGCAATTGCAATGAAAATTTCTCTAACAAATATCGTATTCTGAAATATTTATTTTTTTCGAGAGAAATTAATAGACAGATGAATGTAGTTCGTTGATTTACTTTTGTAAACCCTCGTATTCAGTTTTTTTTCGTAGTTTTGGGACTTTTTTTTTTTGGTATGGGTCTGGTGCTGGTGCTGGTGATGTCTTTTCGACCGACATAAAACCATTTCCCTTTTTCACCACACTAAATGCGAAGACATTTTTTTCTTCTGCTCCTTACTTCTGAGAGTGCAAAACAAAAATTTCATTTTTCGACAGAATAGGTTAATCACTTCACATTTTACAGGAATACAAATTGCATTTTAACGAGATTTAGATTTATAGGTGGGGAGGGGGACAGTTTGCCACTAGTATAACTTTTTCTTCGGGGACAGATTAGTGGAAAAACTATTTGGACACAGAATAGGTAAAGGCAAACTCCTTTTTCACATTGGTCACTCACTATTTTATTTTACTTATGCACTCAGTGGTGGTGGAGGTGAATTTATGAAGCGGAAAAAGAAAATGGCGAGAAATCGGGGAAAGTGATGCCAGAACTAGTTTGCAAAACACCAATAGGGAAATTATTACACTTGGGATTAGCGTTAAGAAATGCGTACCAAGTGTTTTTTTTTTTTGCCCGAATATAAAATCGCTTATACTGCGGATGAATTTTAATACAATTTTGATAAATAAATGAAAAATCAAAACGTAGTGTTCTCGTTGATATATTGTTTTTCTTTTAAAAATGTCTCCCGTTCATCAACTACTGCAATCATAGCCCTCTCCCGATTCTATCGTTTCTGTGTTAATTTTTGATTAAGCTTAAAAACATGGACAAGACTTCATCACTACTCTTTTTCGTTTTAATTATTTTTAAAAAACAACGTACAACTTGTTAACTACCGCTTTGCTAAAGTTTCTTTTTCTGAAATTTGGATACGTGTTTCGGTTATGATTTCAGCATAACCAGCGGAAATCGTTTTACTTACCGATTTCATAGTTAAACTCAACGAGCACGACACAGTACATGGTCATTCCGGGACAAAGTGCTGTCAATAAATTTCCAAGTTTGGTTTTCTCCTAACCTAACCTAGGTAATTTACTAGTGCTAAAGGGGTTATGGATACCCTTATGATGCTATTCACACAGCGCTAATGTTGGCGTAGTGATTTTGAAACTCAGATGGTATTAGGTTTCAGTCCTTTTTTGCTCCGAGAGTGGTGTCCAGAATGACTGGGGAGAGTTATTGCTGCTGTCGCTTATAATTCACAGTATTTCTTTCGAACCGCCTATGCAGTAGATTTGACGTCAGCTTTTTTCGCAGTTGATCGACTTTGGAGAAGCAAGCGCTATTGTTTATCCTTTTAAAGTTCATATGCCTCCACCTCTTTTCCAAGGTCCTGACTGAGTCCTAGATATCATCCGTAATGATTATATCGATCGCCTTCCCTAGTCCCACAGAGAAAATAAGTCTGTAGAACGGTTGCGTTTGAGTTGCGTATTTTATTGTACAGTGCTCCCCGGATAGCTGCCTCACAAGTATTTGGTCGTTCACCCTCTTCGTACAACTAGTTGATTGGGCAAATATCGATAACGTATTTTTAGAGCGTAAAAGTGGAATCATCATTCAATAAAAAGTCACTTTTTATTTGGAGCAGTAACTCTCACTTAGTTTGTTTTACTTTACGTTCATCGTTCTACCCTGACCAAAGTGTCTTCCTCCTAGAAGCTAAACCTTAAGCTAGCAAGCAACTGCTGGAAGGTCCGAGCTAAAGGAAAGGAAGTAATAGTTGGACCATCCAACGTTGCAAGCTCGAGTGTTCTCTTCCAAGGAAATGTATATTGGATTGTAAAAATCGAAAGCTGTAGACTAGGAAATGGACAAGGATAAATGAATTTATTTACATAAGGTAATGTCGCCTCCAACAATCTGAGGCTACTTCTCTAAGATATCCAATTTCGAAATACATTTTTTGACTGTTCTTGACACTGTTTACGCTTATAGCAAAAGTTTAGTGGTTGAATGTTTCGTATCTGCCAAACGTTAAGTGAAAAACAAATTGTTGAACAAGTTTTAATGTTTTTTATTTTCACAAAGAGCAAAATTAAGAAAGCGCTTGCAAATAATAAATAAATACAACTAAAAACTTTGATTAAAAAAAAAAAAAATCGTATCTTAGAACATTCTCTGAAATTAACTTCAATTTTGACTAAAAGTGGAATCGAAACTCACTTGGTTCGCACAAGTTACAAGTGCATTTACCGTACCGATACCAAGAAAGACGGCACAAGTGTTTCGTTTCATTTATTAATTCCAATTCCAAGAAATTTCGTCCGAGAACAACTCTCTCCCTTCAACTTGCACCATCAGTTAATTCGGTGATGGCAGTAGTAGTTTTGTAAAAAATGGCGAACGTATACGGTGCTACGGCAATTGGATTATTAACATTCATTCTAATTAATTACAGTTTTTGTGTGTCATTAGAACTTGAACAAAGTAAGTTCTATTATCATCTCTAACTTGTTAACCAATTGTGTTATTTAAATGTGCCCTGATTTGTTTACAAAAGACAATTAAAATTCGTACCACCACAATCAATGAAAAAAAAAAAAAAAACTTTCATAATGGTGGATAGAAAAATTTAACTGCTTAAAAATCCCAAAGTAAAGCCAAACAAATGAACAAAATACATTTCCTTCTTATGGTGGTAATATGTCAAGACGCTAATTTTCACATATTTCCGAAAGAACTAAGTTTTGGGAAAGTGTATAGAGGTGATTGCGCGTTAAAAAAAAAAATATTGTGTCTTGCCTGCCTGGCACACTCTGCTGAATATGGTGACCTGATGACCACCAAATCATCGTCATCGTCCCAACAAATCTGGATTTAATAGGGGGAATATCACCGTGTGTTGTAATAAAACAATTTGATGCACACTTTGTATTGAGTGTTTCTGTACGGCACAAGGGACGTGAAGTTTTAATCGTGCTTTAATTATGCATGACTGCAGAAATTGTCTTAAATAGTTGTTGCTTGGAGTGCTGGAGAGTATAATGTTCAAGTGATTGACTAAATTGCTCTGCATGTACTTGTTTTTTTTTATACATACATATATACATATTCTTATACGTATGTACATATATACACTTTGAATTATTGTTAAATGGGGATAGATGAGTTGTGTTTCCTTGCTACTTCGACCTCTGATCGTCATCATCAGAACCAGCAGAACAGCCTTCGTGTATGCATTATTCATGTTAATTTTGTTTTTGTTTTTTTTTTTTATACTAAAAACAAATCTTGGGAACGTAATAACTTTTATTTATTAGAACAAACAGAATAAAATGGAAGAATGTGAAGCACATATAAGGAAGATAGGTGTCGACGAAAGTCTGTATTCACAGATAGAGTCCGATGGTTAATAGAAGAGTAGATGGTGATAGCGATAGCAGCACTTTGCCGAATTAGAAACAGTGTCGGGAAGAAGCATATTTTCACTATAATACCGAACCGCTACAGTGATGAAGTGCTTGGGCTATCAGCGCTCAACACGTCACCGCCAAAGATCTGCAGTCTATTGCAGCCTATTCTACTTGAAAGTTTGGATGATAATTCCTATAACAAGTAACATTTGTGTCTCCAGAGAGATTGTAAAATTCCTGAAATTTCCTAAGGACTTGGCGAAACATTGGGTTGATTTATCTACATCCGGTAAATTCACCTGTCGCAGGCTCGTGAAATTCACTTCTGAGTCCTAGCTTGATCATCAGACATCACATATCTCACAAGGCTATTGTGGCAATATTCAAATAGTTAAATCTTCCGACTGAATGCAGAAAAGTCCAGTACGTGTGCGTGTAGCACTTCCTCCGCTTCTTTTTGCCGCTGTCAACGAAAGAGCGCTGCTTTACGCATTTGCGTCTCCGGTTGCCAATACCCCTTTACGCAGAACGATCGTCGACTTCTTCATTTTCTGGCTCTGCATCTTATATACTAACTGTAGATCTATAGACGTACATAAATGTTTATTAATTGAGTGAAGTAAAAGGTGAATCACACAGTGAACTGAGAGATCTATTACGCTATTCATCCGGAGATACATATGTATAGTAAATATTTCCATTAGCTCGGAGTCTCTGATAAATTACAGTGGTAATGGTGTAAATTCCAGTCTGAGACACCACTAGTGGGTTAGAGAAGCGATTAGCACACGAGTGTCTCGAAGCCATCTTTCCGACTTACGCACATGTTTACATATCTACGTCCTACAATTGCAATGTTGCAATCAAGAACATTGCGTCACAGGCGTCAAGAAATATTAATAAATGTATGCTGTAATTTATTCCTCGTCAATTCCTTAAAATATTGTCTCAATCTCTAGGCCTCAGTAGAGAATACAAAGCCTGTTTTGAGTTAAATTAATGGACTATTTGGATCTTTTCCGAGAAATATCTTGACCTAACCTTATTAACAGATTTTATTTCAGAGTTTTGCTTTTTCGTATGGAAGTTATAGTTTTGAATTCCGCAGAATGCCTGTAAATAGGGTACATGTCACGGTATTACAAGTGGCCAGGGACCCAATGCAAAGTGACTCCGATGTGAACTAAACACTTCCATACTGAAAATATTCTTCTTTCTATTTTCAATTCATAGTAAAATATATGTAAATACCTTTGGACTTCCCACTGGCGTTCCCATGTTAACAGATTTTCAATTTTAAGTTCAAAGCTTAACTTACACGATGAGTAATTATTGAAGGTACTCGCTTTATGTAAGCTTCACTTCCAATTAACAGATTCTATCTTTTTTCGTTGCTCACGCTATCCGGGTGTTCAAACAATGAAACCTATGTATCGGATGAGTATAGGGCTTGTCGAAAACCCATAGATAGATAAGATAAGACCTTATACAACTAATTTTATAAATTTACTTGGTTTATATTTTCAAGTTTTTAATTAACTATTGTATTTGTTGCCTTCGTGTGATTGTGTGTCATGTGATGGACAGTAAGTACACTGCAGTGACATGTATATATTGCACATAACTAAATCAAGTTTGCAAAAGTAGGTTTGATAAAATCCATTCCCTAATAAATGGCAATGCAGGCATTTTGAGCTGAGTGTTGCTTAGTTTTTTTTAACTATTGAGAGACTTTTGGTTTGCACTTCATTCGTTCGAATGCTTATCAGTTCGTAGTTAGGTTAGGTTAGGTTTTAGGGGTGGTTGCGTTGTGTACAACCTCACTCGGATCTTAATGGATCCATTGTGTTCCCCGATGTGGTGTGGGATACCTAAAATTAAATAGAATAGCGTTAGTATTTTCAGTTGGCCACCCTGAACCATCCCGAGTTCCGAAGGAATTGCAGGACGGTTTTCGGTGGCTTGCTTGACAGTTCGCCCAGATCACTGAAGAAATGTTCTCCGAGGATTGTCTTTCGGTTTTTGCTCAGGCTAGGGCACTCGCATAGGAGGTGGAATGTGTCCTCCTCGGCATCTGTGTCGCCACATCCTCTGCATAGTTCTGTTGTGTTCAACCGCATTCTCTTTAGGTGGGCCGCTAGCAGGTTGTGACCTGTCACAATACCTATGAGAAGTGATAATTGACTTCTGTTGAGTGCGATGATTTCCTTTGTTTTTTTCTTATTTAGTTCTGTCCAGAGTGTTCTTGAGATGCGGCATGTTGTGAGTGAGGTCCATCTCTCATTCGCGAGTTTCATGGATTTCACGGTGATGCTGGACTTAAGAAGTTCTATTGGGGGCAGGACTGAGTCATCGGCCATTATTAGATCTCCGAGCCTGTTCTTGTGAGCTCGTCCGCCTTTTCGTTCCCGTGGATGCCCTTATGTCCCGGGACCCAGATGAGTGTGACGTTGTGATTTGCGCTAAGAGCTTTAAGCTCGTCGTTGCAGTGTTTCACAGTTCTGGATCTGATTGTTGTCGATGTGATGGCTTTGATGGCTGCTTGACTGTCTACGAAAATGTCAATGTGACTTCTTGGGAGTGACCGTTGTGATAATTCCCGCGAGGCCTCGGTGATTGCTAGGACTTCCGCCTGAAACACGCTGCTGTGATTCGGAAGTCCTTAAGTTTCGGGTGTACCATCACACAGAGATTTTTTCTTAAGATGTACATCACGAATGTGAAATGATCTACCTAGGTACCTCCTTCGTCTCTCGTCTAATTTCTTATAACTCGACTATCATCCTCAATTTTTCAGCTTAATTGATTTGACAACTGCCGGGACAACCCATGTTGGTTGGTTTATGACCGTATAAGTCAGTTCAGCCGAAGTATTGGTCGCTGCTTTTAGGAGTTCTGCAGGAATGCCATATACATATGCGGCCGATAGCTTCGTTTTTCTTTAGAGCTTTGAATGCTGATTTGGCTTGAATTCGAGAATTTGCTTCTATGGACGACTCATTAGGGTCGGAGAGAAGGTGAATTTTCTCTAGTCTAGACGATTTAGAACCTCATCTGAAATTAGCAGTGAATCGTCTAGACTTTTCACAGGGTCTTGTCTTGTGCTCCAGTCCCAAAAAACTATTTTTACAGTATTTCACTGTTTGTCTCTTAATTGTTGACAAAACGAAACTGTTAGTATTATACCCGATTACGTGCAATATGACTAAACAGCTGTTTGTAGCAGATGTAGAATGAATATACTCATAAGATCGTGATCATGTATCATGTTCCACGTTTGTTGTGGAAGTCTTTCGGACAATTAATAGAGGTTTAACTTATCGCCAAATGCCTGTCAGTTGAGGCCCAACTGATCTTGTGGGCGACGTAATGCCTCCAATAACAAGTTTTTGTTATTTCCGGTATCCGAGACTGCGTTTCCCCGTTGCATGTTCGAGCGCGGTGATGTCATTGCTTACCTCGGCATTACCCAGTTGGATGTAGAAGTTGTTCTCATCCTAATTCGCGAATTCTAGTGAGGCGTAATATGATCGTAATGTTTTCTTCTCTATTTCCTCGAATTTGGTCATCAATATCCGATCACTAAATAGTGTTCAAGATGTGAGATGGTGTAAACATTAGTCCAAGGCCTAGAATGCGAATACTTCCAGTTGGATTTCCAGAGTAGAGCAAGACAGTATTGTTTGTCGGCGAATCATACTCAGCAGCTTTGTCCACAGGACACGAAAACTTCAGGTAGCATCTGAAGACGTTAGGTTTTCTAGAGGTGGAGACGACCCTAGCTACCAGAAGAAATTATATTTTCGACTGTCAGAATAAGCCAACATACCATATGTCTCGATATATCTCTCGAAACAGTATATGTTATAAATATATATGTGGTTCAAGAACCGGGGTTTGTAGAAATGGACAAAAATTGTCTTGTCCAGTGTAGCATAGGAACTGTATCACTGAAGGTCTCCACTTCCATGGCGATCGACTCTCGCTCTCCAGTCTCAATAATTTCAAAATCTCAGGCATATTCGAATATCGTTGCCGTACTTTCTCTTGGTCCTTCCCTGCAAACTGTGTGTTCAAAGGGGCATATAGCTGTGAAAATGATTGAAGGATGGTGCACCGAGAATATTCTTTCAGTTAACTTAAAACTAAAGTTGTTCTCTTAACTTGAAAGAGGAAGTTTGCTTGACTGACCCACTCATCAATGAACCCACTTAGGAGTAAGTTTGGTTTTTCGTCGAGACACCTTGAGTATACTGCCGGCTTTCTGGCAATAAAATCAAAAAGAGCTTTGTTACTAGATTCCCCAGAACGACTTTCTCGGCTGCACCGGAGTTTTCCCCAGCACGCCTAGTTCTGCTCCAGATTAAGGGCTTAACACCCCACCCCTTGATGTTTACATCACGCGAATCTATTAAAGCCCTTTTTCGTTAAAAAAGATTTTTGATAAACACGCACTGGAATTTTGAAGCGAGAAATATCCTTTGACTCAAATCTTATGGATAAGCCATCGGACACAAAGCGTAGATTTGAATAATAATGGGCTTTTGTCAGTCTCTGAGCCGGGAAAGAATGTCAGTGTTTTATGAATGCACTAGTTCAAAAATGCAGGACTACTTTGAATTTGGTTGGAAGACTATATTTATTTCAGCCCGTTCACTGAGGTTGTTAAAGAACCTGGCTCCTTAGTATGCTCTTCTTCGATCTGAGAGGGCTGGACGCGGACATGTACAGAGAAGGTGAGGAATCGTCTCCTCCTCCTCCTCATCCATGCAACTTCTGCAGAAATCGTTGAAGTCCAGCCTATAGGCATGCTTGTCGATGGTGCAGTGTTCCCTACTAAGGTGCTTATTAGCAATCTTTTTCGTCTGATGAGACAGTGAGAGCGTTTGAGATCCAGCTTTGGACAGATCTGCTTGGTGATGAGGCAGGTGCTACCTACTGTCCATCTGTGATTGGCGATGTTGATCGCGTTTCTATTAAGTAGCAATTTGCAGGTAGCTTAAATTCCCCTTTTCCTTTGTTGAAAGAATTGGTAGAGTTGTGCCCCCGCTGTCGAGTTCGTCCGCCATGCAGTTGTCTGGAATGTCTCTGTGGCCCGGCACCCATATAAAGTTTATTCTGAATTGCTCAGCCATCTCGTTAAGAGACAAGCGACAATTAAGGGCTGTTTTCGAGTTGAAGGCGACAGATTCCAGGGATTTTTATCCCCAGTAGACAGTACATTACACCTCAGTCACTATAGGGTTTCCTTGAATGCCATTATCTCGGCTTGGAAGACACTGCAATGGCCAGGCAAACGGAAAGAGATGCTTACGTTCACATCCTTTGAGAATACACCCCCGCCCACTCCTGATTCTGTTTCAGAGCCATCTGTGTAGAAGCAGATGAATTCCTTTCGTTGTAGCTCAAAATCATCCTTCCAGTCAAGTGGTAACGAAGTTTTTATCAAATAGGAGTCGTTGAAGGGTGTAGACGCTACTTTGCGGAAGAAAATCTCAATCTTTCAGAATGGTGGAGTGTCCAAACCGCAGGTTGGACCAATGGTGAAGTTCTTTGATACGTATGGCTGCGCTGGCTGCCACTTATTTGCTGTAAATATCTAGAAGAAGCAGATGGAACAGAGTGTCTAGAGTCGCCGTGGGGGTGTTTCTGAGTGTTCCACTGATACATATACAGGCCGATCTTTGCACTTTACAAAGATGGTTACGATTGGTGGCTTTGTCCAAGGCTTTCCACCAAACAATTACGCCATATGTTAAGATTGGTCTGATAACAGATACGTAAGTTATGCGTGGTTGTAGGCCCCACCTACTTCCTATTGCGTTTTTCTAAACGTGTTAGGCTTAAGTAAAACCCCTGTCTGTGGTACTTGAGCCTAGGGCGACGACACTGCAGAACACCTCGTATGTGATCACTGAAGCTCTTATTCGCTTTTCTCCGAAGTACGAAGAAAACACATTAAAAGGGTTGTAGTTGTGCCTGCTGGTAGTTAGTATTTGTTACAATGGGAGTGCTTTTGTGTCTGAATGATCTAACGCGGTGTTAAAACACCCCTGCAAAAAAATTCATCTACTAAAACTTTCGAATAACATTGCTTTAATATTATTAATTTATTGCTATTGATCCGACCGCATGCTCCTCATAACCTTTCTTGTTCTTCTCTCTTTTTTTCTTTTTCTTATTTATTGCGTCTTTCATAAGTAGGTACATAACCGATAAAATTTCACGCAGAGTGAATTTTCGTCTCAAAACGTTGCGCATCGCAAGTTACATTTAATATGTTAAGTAAAGTGAAAATAAACCTGTTATACTAATCAAATCAACTTACATACATATGTATGTATGTACATATGTTTTAACCTTCAATACTGTACTTGTAACTTATTCCAAGTAAAGTGTACACATCAACTTCTTGTATACACTGTAGACCAAAAGTCTGAGACTGAAATTATTGTGACGTCCACACCATGTTTCTGTAGAAATCCTTATAATTCTGTGCTAAGGACAGTTCTCTTGTTATAAGACGAATCCACATCAAAATATTCGTATGCTAGATTGCGTGTCTTCCAGATGCTCCTTATACTGCTCCTTCATGATTCCATCGAGACGAACCAAATCTTTTACGCCACTTACAAATGTACCAATCACCAACTCCGACGAAGAGTCCAAATAGAACGCTTAAGATGGCTGGGAAATGTAGAGCGGATGGATACCAGCACTTTGACCTGAAGAGTCTTTAAATCCAACCCAGAGGAACGTCGCAGCTTAGGTGGGGTACACAAGTCGAAAGGGACCTCAACCAACTCGGCGTGTAGAACTCGAGGCAGCTGTCAGTTGTTTATATAGAACTACCGGATATCGTTCCTCTCTTCGAAATCTTCGATTTCCTTGAGTTGGGCGACTGCGTATACCCCCTTCTTTCTATGTAGGATTTTCTTTTCCTTTCTTCTTTTCACTCAATACTTTACCCCGAGCTGTTCTTCTTTTGTGCTCCAGCGCCACAAGATGTGAATATTTAATCGTCTCTTTCCGGTAGATGGACAAACGACATCATACTACGGGCATCTTAGTGGGTCTGCTCTAAATCTAATTTCGTGGACAAAATGACTTCAACTCAAATAAACAAAAAAAAGGCCAACAACTCAGGATCAAAAACTCAACCTTATAATGCAATCTCGACTCCATTTTCAAATAAAGGCCTCCAATTTTTGGGCGCGCAATCTTATATTGTTTTCTTTAAACATGCTATCTTAACACTTCTTAAGCATTATAATTAAATTAACAGCTAGATATTTATTTGATTAATATTGTTTGTTAATTTTATTTTTTGTATATTTATGACAAATATACTATAAAATCTTTTGTGTTGCCATATTTCCTTTGTAAGAACGATAGCGTAATAAAATAAATCATAGATATTTTTTATTGATTAAACCTTTATTCATAAATTTATGCCCACATGCAAAACGTTCTCATTCGCAAAGTGATACTTAAATAAATAGGAGCAAGGCAATCACATTGATCTTTTTCCATTTTAAAATTAAGAATTGTTAAATATTTTATATATTTTTAGCGGTTGAACTTTTGACTTGTAACTGATTTAAAAACAGAAGAACAATAAAGTCCGTAACTTCCTGAGACGCTAACCAATAACAAGTCACAAGTAGGTCGATTCGTCGATCGCGTCCCTCAATTTTAAATATGCAAAAATTAATATTTTTTTCAATTGGAGTATTTTTAATACACGTACACGTTTTTTTTTTTTTTTTTTGTGAACTATAAGTTTGTTTTCTTACGAGGGCGAATCAATAAGTCCAACGCTCTAAAAACCACTATTACAATCTCTGTCATTTCTTCATTTGAACAAAGTTTTTGGAAAATTCTTGTTTAATGATAATACCTACTGCTCATGCCGTAGGTTTCTAGGAAGATCAGCTCACTTGAACTCTTATCAGTTGCTGTGATTCTTCCTCAGCTATTTAGTCCTATTTACTTACTTTGGTGGTGCTACAGTTCGGGATGAATCTGGGCCTCAATCAGTCGTATAGTTCGTCGTTGAATTTCTTCCTCTAAAAACCTATTTTGGGTGCTTCTACTCCAACTCTTGTGAACTCACCAGCTCGCTGAGTTCTGCAAATGATGTCAATATTGTGGTCGCTCTGACTTATGAAAGATTGTGCCTCTGATGTTGTGATTTTCGCACAATCCCACCAGGTATGATGTTAAATAAGTCGCAATTTTTGTCTAAATTTTTTGTTGAGGTCACTGGGCGCGTTCCGATATCTAGATATCTGATATTTCAGATAGACTAGAATATGGAACGCTGAAACTTGACTGAAAAACAAGGTAACGTCAGATATGACATCAAAGTCAAAATTACAGTTTTGATTTCTGTTCTCGCATTGGAGTTGCTTTGTAAATATGCGCACAATAATAAAACACAAATTGCTCGTAAGATAACATTTTATGAAAGAAATACACTCATAAGCTTTCCCAAAGGCAATTTACTTTTATCACAGGTTAAGTGTAATCATTTGAGCTCAACAATTTGCTGATTACTACAAAATTAAGGGATTATACAACTACAACTACAACTACTTCCATTGAACTATAAAACTGTATTTTAATTTAAACCAATATTCATCCAAGTACAAAAATAAAATAAAAATACGTTTGGCATAACAGCTGATTTGTGACAATTTTCAACAGACAGACAATTTAAAAAATTTCAATTGAAAGTGAGACTAGAATTTTTAGACCAACAATCCAGTCCACTACCTCACACAAATTTGTCTTGCTCATCTGTCAAATTTCATGCTGTTGTTGTCCAATCAGAACGCGCCCTTCATCTGAAATTTCAGATGATCTAGAAATCGGAACACGCCCATTATCGATCTTGATGGGGCAGCAAACATCTTTCATCATCATCTTTCACAGACTGACTGAGTTTAGTAGGGGTGACAAAAACTAAACATGGTTCTATATAACTAGTCTCTATAAAAACTGTTTGGCAACTAGCTGATTAACAAGAGATCGAGAGCTGTGCTAGAGAGTACCAATGTCTCGTGCGTGACGGCTAACAGGAAATAAGTTTTCTGCGTACTATTGGTGCTAGTAGGAATCTCACTATGGATTCGCGCGACTTTCCAGCGGCTCATCCTGTGTGCATTGCCTACAGTGGATTGAGAAGCTTTTTCACCACAGATTATACGCTCGGAGGTTTGTCATTGCCTGTCAAGAGATGGTGCTGCGAAAAAACGTTTGGTGGTTTTTTGCTTCGAACCTAACCACCACGGCATGGCGACCTCTCGAAAAAAGCAACGCTATAGAGGAAAATCTTCACCGATCAACATAATCTGAACACTGCACGTACGGTCGATTTAAACTGTTACGTAAGGAAATATAAGTGATTTCCGACCCGTGCACTCAGTGGTATCGCAATGGATCTACTGTTGGTCTATGGAACACTCCAAACTAACTAAGTTTTTCGGTTGCGCAGCACGTTACTTAGTCTTGAATTAAGGCACTAGACCACCGGAAATTAAACCTACAAGGGAAATGATGTCTCCATTGAAAAGAGTAATGATGAGTCACATGCCTTAGGCAAACATTCAAAGCGAGGGTGTGGTAAATACGACGTAAACGAGAATACTTTCAACTTACTCTCAATGACTTGGCAGTGGCCACAAAACCATTCTTGGAAACTTACTTTTCAAAGATTTTCATGATCAACAGTCAATTCCAGCAAAATAAATATTATGAGTCCTGCTTGGACTGCCCTCTAACCTAATTGTCGTTTTTCTTAAAATCTGAAACATTCCAGTTATTTCAATTTAAACGTTTTTTCTTTTTTTCTTATCTCCTAACGTTTTAATACAAAGTCACACATTTAATATACACTGGTGGTCAAAGAAATAGGTGTGAGCCATTTTCTTTAAGTAGTTTTGATTTGATACTACTTAAACAGTTATTTTGGCACTGCAAATAGTGCAGCAACATGGAAATTTTTGGAGGTTGTCATTTTACCGTTACAACGCCACCAACATCATTTCAATTCTCTCATGTGCTTTTTCGGGTTTCGCTTGATTAAGAGTGGTGTTGATTTGATGGGCTCTGAAAGTCGGTCAATAAAATAGGTGCGTTTTAATTAAAATTGAATTTATGCGTATTATTTAATTAGTTTAATACTAATTGTGACAAAGTGAGTTTATTCTAATTAAACCAAGTACTTTTAGCTAATATTTCGTTTAAAAAGCTTTTCAGTATGGGACGAAATGTTCATTGCTCGCAAGAAGAGCGAAATTTGGTTCAACGGCTAAGGGATTCGGGCAAAACCTACAAATTCATAGCTGAGGCATTGGGGCGGTCTCAGAACTTTGTGACGAATGCTCTTAAGCCATTAAAAGCCAATGAAAATCGGGGGAAAAAGAAAAAAACCTCACCGATCACTGACCACCACATTTTGGTATTGTCCAAATCCGACCCTTTTGCGTCTTCAAGGACGATTTGCGCACAAATCGGGAATAAAGTGAGTGCGCGCACAGTTCGTCGGAGGCTCCAAAATGCCAATCTCCCAGGAAGAATCGCCAGGAAAGTTCCTCTTCTGAGAGGCAAAAACTTACAGATCCGGAAACAATTTGCTTTGAGCCACAAAGAATGGAACGGACCTGAAGGAGTAAAGAAATGGCATAACATCCTTTGGAGCGACGAAACAAAAATAAATTTGTTTTGCTCCGACTCTCAACGTAACGTGCGGAGACCAAAAGGGAAGGAATTCGACCCCCGATACACCAAAAAAACAGTCAAACATGGAGGGGGCAATATCATGGTGTGGGGTTGTTTCTCGTGGAATGGTGTTGGTCCCCTATTTCGAATCCACAACACCATGACTCGATTCGAGTATAGGGACATTTTGGACGACATCATGCTTCCATATGCCGAGGAAAACTTACCTCTCCGATGGCACTTCCAGCAGGACAATGACCCGAAGCACACATCGGGCCTCGTGAAGGATTGGTTTCGGGATCATGAAGTGTCCGTAATCTCGTGGCCCAGTCAGTCCCCTGATCTCAATCCAATTGAGAACTTGTGGAATGATTTGAAGCGGAGATTAGCGGGTCAGTTTTTCTCCAATAGGGACCAGTTATGGGAAGCGGTCCAAAAAGAGTGGTACGCTATACCTTTGGCAACATGTCAAAAACTGGTCGGTTCTATGCAACGAAGGATCGAAAAAGTTTTGGCAAATAAGGGTGGTTATTCAGGATATTAGGGTAAGGAAACGAAAACCGTTAGAATTTTCAAAAACACTTCGACAAAACCTAATTTTTTACTGTTTTAGGTCAACACACCTATTTCATTGGCCAATTAAAAAATATGAATTTCCACGATTTTGTTATTTTTATTTATTTATTTTTAAATTTAAGAATTCTTAAGTTCCGAAATTTTTGTTTACAAAGTCAAAATTAATTTAAGTTAAAAAAAAATTAAAACTACTCAAGCCCTTTTGAGAAACCAAGTTTTAAAAAAAATTTTTAATTCGCACCTATTTCTTTGACCACCAGTGTATGTACTTTCATCAACAAAATAAAATATAATTATGGATTGTTTACATGTTTTCATTTTAAGAATAGATGGTAAGATTCACCGCGTCGATTATGAAATGGCCACATGTACTAACTGGCACGATATTTACGAACAAGCAGAAAAGCGTAAACAGAGGGATGTGCCGGGGAGAAAGCAGAGACTGTTAATTGATCTCAGCTTCTTACATAGTTGATATATATGTATGTACATACTTTATATCTTTCTTTTTAAATGCTTGCGAGTTTTAATTAAGTACTCAAATCAACTACGGGTTGTTACTCTTTCAGTAGTTTGAACTCTTGCCAACTAATTTTCTAAGAAAAAAAAAATGGTTAGGATTTCCCTCATCTCTTATGTGAACTACATCGACGTAGTAGCTGTGGACAGTTGTCAGTGCCAGGCTTTAAGCGCATGATTTTTTTTATTTCTCAATAGTATTCTAATTGATTTCAAGATCAATATTTTTTTAAGATTGGAACGTGCGCGATGGTATCCATTATGTCGTATGAAGCCAACAAGACGGACTTATGTACTTTCAAAAGATCTTGACCTCGGCTTTGAGGCTGCTGAAGTTCGACAATACATATCAAAAGAGATTATATGTGCATATGTTGTGCAATTATTTCAGTAATTCTGAGTAAAGGCAACCGGACTTATCTGCCGAGTAATTTGACCGAATAACCTACATTCAGAATTGAATTGGAAACAGAATGTCAATGAAAGAATTAAGAAGACTAAGGTAGCTTTAGTTTTATCAATTGGGGCCTCCTTAAAACACACCGAATCCAGCATGCATTTTAGAATAGCCTTCGACGGCATGGTTTGCAGTTGGCCCGGGTCGCTAAAGAAGCATCTAATGTTGTGTTCCTAGTTCTTCTGAGGCTTGGGTAGTCGCAGAACAAGTGCGTTGTGTTCTCCTCCGCGTCTATGTCGCCACAGAGGTCGGTCGTACTTAGTCGCATTCTCTTTAGATGGGTCGCCAGTAGATTATGGTCTGTGAGGATGTGGCTACATCTTTCGGCATGCGGCATGATGGGAGTGTAATCCATCTCCCATCGGCAAGTTTCCACAAGCATAAAAGTATGTCTTGTTTCAGAACCTCTGATCAGAACATAGATCATAGATAATCTAAACTGTTTCATTTTTGGTTTCAGGAGTAGATAAGGGTTCCCAACCCAAGTTCTGACAGTGATATCACAATGAATCCACTTTTGGTCTTAATGTGGAGGACCACTCCAAACTAATTAACTAACTTGAAAAGTTGCTTATATGCAAAATCTTATAAGACGACGCTGATAACAAATTTAAAAACGCGTAGAAAAGTGAAACAGGCAAAACCTCTTGAAATAATTATTAATAAATTTCCAATGTCAGATTGCCTTACCATATGTTTGTCAATCACTTCGTCATGGGCAATTGCAAAAGTTTAAAACTTTAATCTTAAATTCTCACAAGATGCCGTGGAGAGTTTTTTTTAATATTTTTATTTTTAATTCATCTGCTTTCGATTATCGTCGATACGTTAAGTGCTGATGACCACTTGAGATTTCCCATTAACGTGAAGAGATAGATTTTCTGGTGAATGTACACTGCAGGCCAAAAGTTTGAGGTCACAACAGACATGACATGTTTGTTGTTGTTTACATTGCATTCAAGAAATAAAAACGGTTGAAAAGAAGTTGGCTGGACTGACTCTTCCAGTGGTCAGAAATCTAACCACAATCTTTTGTCAAAACACGTTGAGTCTAAATCAGCTCGTGCATTTTTGCCTTATAATGCCATTCACACAGCGCTAGTGTTGGTGTAGTGATTTTGAAACTCAGATGGTATTAGTTTCAGTTTTTTTTGTTCCGAGGGTGGTGTCTAGAATGACTGGGGAGAATTATTGGTACTGTTGCCATTGCTTATAATTCCAAGTTTTTCTTTCGAACATCCCGATGTCATTAGTACGATCAAGACTTTCAAGCCACCCTACTGCCAGTGTTTTGCCTATGCAGTAGAGTTGACATCAGCTTTTTTCGCAGTTGAACAACTTTTTTTTTCGGTATTCAAACCTGGAACCTTCAGCGTGACAAGCGATGATGCAACCACTACACCATGGCCACCCTGTTCTGGCAGTGTAAGGGCGCTTTTGGGGATTATCACAGAAAAGATGTTTGTGACCCTATAAGGCGATTATAAGAATATGCCTTTAGAATATGCGTTGGTTGTCTTTCACACAAAAATATGGGTGCTTTTTTGACTAGACTCTTAAAAAAGTCCAATGGGCCTGTGTCTGAGAGCTCCTGCATAGCATTCCAACACCCAGCTATATTATAGTCCAATATTTACGAGCTTCAAAAGTAATGATAATTTATAAAAGCCTCGATGAGAAGTTGAAGACTTTTGAGTCTTACTTTCTTGTTCCTTGATTGAGAAGCGATCTGCAACCATCACTCTCCATAACGAAGGTAAATCTAATCTCACTGAAAATATCAAGGTATTGCCTTTATTTTACCAACCAGTGATACACTCAGAATGTGAGTTTTAAGGACAGCATACACATTCCTAAGTGAGGATAGGATTAAGACTGAAGACAGCATCAGAAATTCGAGGAGAGCTGGATCTCGGTCCAAGCCTGCAACCCTTAACATCATGAAAAGACGTTTAAGAGAATCTGGACTCTGTGAACGCAGGCAAATTGATTGCCAGATTTGTCATTGGTAAAAATAAGTAAGAGTGGTTTTTATGATGAAAAATCAGCTTAAACAGTTTAAATCTTACCACAGAGTCTTAATATGTACTGCACACGGCCCTAAACTTGAAGCCTACAGTGTACACCCATACATGCTTTGTCCTCACATGATTCACTTTTTTCTTTATTGAACAAGTATATGTTTAAGCATAAATTGATTTCGCGAAATATAATATTTATTGCTAGTTGTACCAACCACCGCGTTAAACGGGGAATTGGTTTTTTTTTTTTATAACAATTACTGACGCAATGAATATCAGATGAACGACCATGACGAAGGTTGCTCTGTGTTGCAAAGAAAAATGAGATATACTCGTAAAGTAAAGGTGTTTTTGAGAACCCGTGAAATAACCTGTTGCCGTCTCGCGGGCGTTCGAAAAGGCATCACAACAAGTTACCAGAATATGTTATTTCTCCAAAAATGTCGGAATCGATATTGTTGTTTGTTCATTGTTGTATGTATCTTGTTTTGTATGTGAGTAATACACACGTCTTGCCAGTTCAATATTATGGATATAATTGGCTTAGTGGTGAGTGAAGTGTAGAACGTTCAAGTTCTACTCAGAGCTTAGCAGATTATTGATTTGTTTTCTGACTCGACAGGGAAATAACACACTTTCGCATGAATAACACAATTACTTGCAACTGAATTCAGGTTTTAAGAATTTTATTTTTATTTTATTGATTCTTTAGAAATTGTTTAGTGTTTAGAAGTGTTTTAGAGTTCTGTTAGGTTAGGCAAGGGTAGAATTGCATGCAGGGCTACATGTTTAAACCGTGGCCATTTTGTTCATCGATTCCATTTCGTTTCAAACATATCATCTGATAGCTGGTCTTTATACAAACCAATTTGAACTTTAAACAATTAACGGACTGAGTTCTCCAAAAAGTCTGTTCTTCCCCATTTAGCGAAGATGACAGGTGTTAGAATTTGCTTAGTGAACGAAAGTCCATTGCTTGCTTGTATGCAGCTATAGCGACGATTGTGCAATATCCTGTTAGGATATTAGTTTCTTTGTTATTGCTTGCCATTATGCTCTTTGTCCTCATTGTTAGCCATAAGCTGCTAAGTTAAACACAGGCACCTCTCCAAGACCAAAAGGAGTTGGCTGGTTCACATCTATGGTACAACTTTAAGCGGATTTGGCCATGGCTGGATCTGAAACGCTCTAAAAATTTGATTTCTCTCAACAGATCGCATATCAGTTCCATAATAGGTGTCATCACGGGACACTATCTAATAGGCAAGCATGCAACAAGCCATGGCGTCCATTCAAACGATTTTTGTAAAAGCTGTAAGGACGAAGAGGATGAGGAAACTATTCCCCACCTTCTTTGTAACTGTCCAGCTCTCTCCCGAAAAAGAAGACTCCATTTAGGAGAATTCTACTTTAACGACTTAGGTAATTTGATAAACACGGATATCAGAAACCTCCTTCGCTTCACTAAAAGCTCCAATTGGTTTAACGAGTAGGTATGGAGATCTCTTCAGATCCATGTGGTATCACAATGGACCTATCACTAGCCTAAGTGTGCAGGCTATAACTGACAGCCACTTCTACCTAACCTAACCTAACCATGGTACAACTTTTATTTTTCCATTCTTCCCTGCTCGTACGCAGGATGGAAAAAAGTCTTATGAAGTCTAGGCAAGTCCTTCAGAATTATTTAGATGTTTAATCTACTAAAATCTAGAAATTTTCGCAAGTGCGGTTTTTGTGGTTCTTCTAAGTCTTAAGCAGTCATCTTCTCTTCCGCGTCATCTCGCTTAAACTTCTGCAGAGGTCCGTAGTACTTTGTACTTCCTGTTACATGGGCCTCCAGTAGGTTTGTGACAAGCGGCATGATGACAGTTCGCTCCCTCTCTGCGGCAAGTTTCCAGTCCATGTTAACATTGTGTTCTATGTCTGGTTTCCTTTTGACCCAACTCTTGAAACTTCATTAGCATTTTCGTGGCCATTGATTCCTCTGTATCCCGGTAACCAACAGAGCGACTGTGTATTGAGTTTAAGTGGTGATTTTGTTATGACCAGCTAGTTACTTGAAGCTGTACAGTTCCATTGTATGAGCATATGTAGGGAAGCTGTGAGAAAGCGCAGAGTGAATGCTAGTTTAGAGTTCCTGCCGGAGATACGAAGATCAGGTCCGTTTAAGGTTTGGTTATTGGGGATTAGACCAACGTTGTTCTATGTAATGCGTTAAAGGGGACATTAAAGCAATAATTCAAACAGACGGGTTCTTAAGATGTGCAACTAGGTCACCAAATTTTAAGTTTATGTTGCAAGCTGTGGCCGATCTCCTAACTTTCCTGTGTAAGTTAAAAAGGCCAAAGAGAGCTTTTAAAGCTGAAGTCGGTGCTCATAGCACTTGTGATTTGATTCCTTCCAGATTTGTTTACGATCAATAATACATCCAAGGTATTTGGCAGTTTTCAAAGTTTGGAGTTGTGTTTCATTTAGTATGAGGGGCTTAAATCATTTCACCTTTTTTTTCTGAGAAGAGTAATAGTTCCGTTTTTTTGGGTTTGTCATTAAAATGACATATCTTCATCTTGTATTAAGAGGGATTACAACTAACTTCCGTCCAACGTGACCCTCGACACGTGAATATCATTTACAAATTTCATTTTCTGTAATCGATTTTCTTTACGTAATTTTTCAAGTTTTGTTATTTCGAAGTTACATACACGTGTGTAATTGCAGCCCTTTGCCATTGGATAGTTTTATTTTGTCACGAGAGATATGTTGTAGGCAAACCTTTCCTCGATGACATTAACGAGACATCCGTCTCGCAAATGAACCTATTCGTAAATGTCATAGTATGAAACTATTGTGTTGGCCAACGCAATAAAAGTTTGAATATTTTTAAGTCTTCATATGTATAATACATACGCACTATGTATTCTTTTGACAATTTAAATAGTGTCCCTCTTGAAGAAAGTTTGACGTATGTATTTGCATTGCAGGCATTTAAGGACATTAAAAAATGTGGTAACTAGAAGGTTACAAGGTCAGATAAATACGCTGAATGTGGTACAAAATCGTAGCGTTGTCTACATGAAACACGCCATTACGATTAATGGGTTCCGGGAGCTGATTCTGATTGATTGCTTCCTTTAATCTGGACATAGGACATTAAGAAAAATGCCTTATCAAAATCTATAGTCTGGTTATATGGAAGGAGTTTATGTTTGTTGTGTAGCTCCTGCATTTATCGAAAACCGGCCTAATTAGCACTAAGATGCATTTCGAGACCACGACCTCAAACAACGTATGCGAAAGCCGAAAAGGAATACATCGTAAGCGATGCCTGAAGGCAGGAATCTTGAGAAATTAAAGAAATGCGATATTTTGATGAGATAACCGCTGGCCAGATATTCTATACATATTTTTAGGAAAGGGTGCCTATCCTGCGTTATCTAGTTCTAGCCAGTGCCTTTCTCGTCTAATTTCTGATAGTTACGGCAGCGGTTGTTCAAGGGAATACCCAATTTTCTTGTGTGTTCGCTAATTGATCAGTGTCCCGCACTGCCTGCTGTGATTATGGCTATGTCTGTATCAGGTTCATTAAGAGTGGAACCATTCCCCGCCAGTTTGTCAGCTCTTTTATTACCTTTAATGTTTCTTTGACCTGACACCTACTTACAACTATCAGGGAATGCTGGCAACTTGGACAAGTGAGCTCTGTTTTACACTGGTTTACCAGCTGCTTTTTGAGGACTCTTTGAAGTTCGCCAGGTTAATTTACTGAATCCGAGAAATGCGCATCGCTTGGCTTGCTTCTCAAGTTCGTAGTACTCGATACTTTTCCAATCCCACCCAATACCGAGCACAATCCTGTTCGGAGGGATGGGTAATTTTCGGAACCCTTTTATGTGACAGTATGTCTGTTATCACCGTGGTTGTATAGCCTACGTTGTTTCCGATTTGAATTTTGATTTGGTCGGTAACTACCTAAACCGTTCATTTAGAGCCTGGCATGAAAACATCGGAATCAATCAACAGCCTTGCGCATTTAGAAGCCTTCTATATTCCCTTTAAAGATCCCAATGGTTCGGCAAGGGACCCATTCGTATTAGCCCGCTGGGCAATGTTTTACTTGTCTGTTTGCGAAGATGGTGGTCCTTGATTTAAATCACTGTAATAAATGAAAGTCATTTTCTTTGTGAAAGCTTATCTAGTGCAATGACTCGTAGGCAGGACAGCACAGACTACAAGCACTAATCAGGCAGTGCAATGTAAATAGAAAACAGTGTGGGAACCCAAGACGTGTCGTTTGCGTTACATATTTGTTTGCATTGTCACATGTGAGTAAACCAACGGCTACGATAACAAAGAATTTTAGTGGTCAAGTGGCCTGACCACCAAGTGCACAGTAGATACATTTTTAAAATCTTCTATGTATGCGTCTCCAGGGAATAAAATTGTGGTTTTCGCTTACCGCACTTGGGATTACATAATTAAATCGTACATACTCGTGCCTCATGGGCATATCGGGTTGTAAACCGATTGAACGACGAGCCCCCTCTAGTCACAAAATGAAATCAAAGTTTTCGTTGTTTGCTTTTCCCTACTGATTACTTTGCAGTTGATAGATATGCCTTATGGTTGCTAGTACCTAATAGGAATTTAATCTACATACGTCGATGCATGCTTAGATGCCCATTGTATATGGCATTCGTCAGAGAAAATCTCAACGTTTTGCTTTGCCTACTCAACTACTCCATCGACAGTCGTTATAATCAATTACTTACCTGACACCCCTGGAAAGACGTAGACAATACATATGTTTCAATGTGTTAGATTTTTTGCAAGCCTTTTACCCGGAGGGATTTTGTCCTACGTTGTGCTCATCGCTAATGTCAATCACTATAAGGAAGAAGAAAAAATGTGTCCTTGTGGCACATTAGTTCTCTCTTATGTTGCCTTGAAAATAATTAGTTTTTTGGGAATACGTAAGGTATGTCAAATAAAAGATTGGTCAACGCTCTTGAAAGCTCTCTCGAAGTAGATAAAGAACAAGTAAATCAGAGACATGTGCTTGATGCATGTCCATATCGATCGATGTATCGTAGAAATATCTTCCTGTCGGATGACACTCAATTAATCTTGTGGAAGACTTACGCGATTTGTGTTTCTGTAATTTAATAACCATTTGCCATACAAAGACTGAACGATCTTTTTCTGAAAATTTTGTTTTTATGAATGTTGTGGCTTAAATTCCCTGTCTGTTGCTACTGGATGAAAAGTACAGAGTGTGTTCAATCTAGTTCCACTTCCACCTGTTTTGTATGCTTCCTCCGTGTGCTTCTGGTCACTAAATCTTCTATATTCGACATGGTCATTTATTTTTAAATTTTTTATTTTTTTGCATTTCCAAGGCTTACTGTATGGACTTGACATTGGACTCCTCTGTTTATCCTTTTCGACGAAAATGTTTCCTTCAAATGAGAAAACGGCACGACATTTTTGCCAAACCACACATCGATTAGCTTGCTGCATTTTCTCTTTAACTGACCTGTGCAACATGCATGGCGCTTACTGTCGACGTTTCCATAAATGTCCGCATACTCGTACATATGCTGCAATTGCATTTTCGGTTGAGTTGAATCCGAATTCATTACATGTAATTCGATGCCGGATATATAACTCGTACGTGCCACGCTATCGATATAGGAGCATTCGAAGCATTCTTATTTCGGAGAACCGGTAGATAATAAACAGTATGACAATGTGTTGCGCTACAAACTCGCCAGAGTCAGCAAACTGACCGAGAACTAGGCCATATTACCACAGTCATTTGGTTGCAGGCTCAGCAATAATGGTGAACTATGAGTTATAATTCATTTGTCCAAATAGAATTGTGCCGAATCATTGATTTACAGACAATCATTTCTTCCTAAATACGCAGTATCTGACCCATTATGAGATTAAAGAATGTTTTCAGATCATTTGTCGTCCATGTTCTTGAATGTAGATATCAATCTTCTTCACAATCTTAGTTTTGGAGCAGTTGACTCTAAGATATTGTTTGCTCACAAATGACAGTGCGTGATTGAGCCTTTTGCTGAGTGTGGGGAGGAATTTGTTTGGTTCTCTAATGTTCAAGAGGTTTAATAAACTCATATATCACTACAAGGTAGATTAGTGAAGACAAACCTTCGTTTGAGGTGAGTCGGGCGGTGTGCAGGTTGTCTTAAATCGTAGCATTATTTATGTTATGAAAAACTCTCCTTCGAAATGCTTTTGCTAAAAATATGCCGCCCAATTCGGAGAAAAATATTTAACGAGGACCCAAAGAGTATATCAACCACATCACGATCACGATGTGTTTTTAGTGTTAGGAGATCTATCAATTTAAGGTCCTCGTAAGGCGGTGAATTGTATTTGCCCTCTCAGCAAAACAGACAAATATGAACAGCTTCAATACTTTGAGACTAGATGATACTCTATACTTTTGGCATACTCCAACATTGGTCTAACAATGGTAACGTAAAGGGATTTGGTAGCGTATAAATCTGAAAATTCCAGATTCAGAGATAATGCGCACTCCATGGCAAACTCGACATTCGACACACTCGACGTTTATTGTCAATATAGAGATCAGGGGTCTGAAATATTTGCCTTGTGCTGCGATGTTTCACTTATTGAATTCTAAGAGAATTTTATCAAGAACCAAGTTCTTTGAGACGGGTGATTATATGAGATAATCAGTAGCCACGACAATAGCCAAAGTACTTGAAACAAATTCTGTAAGGTAACCAGTTGTAGACCCCTTTGTTTGTCTGCAAAATACCACAGTTTTAATAACAAGGCATGCATTTGAATTTTTTTTTGTTTAACACGATTTTGTCTAAGACATAGTCGAGTCAAGTTGGAACTGTTATCTAATATTGATGCAGACACAATGCATCCACGGTGTCAAGTTGATGCCCCTAGCTTCAAATAATAACAAAATAAGTCCAAAAATAGAAAAATGTGACGCACTCAAATTACTCTGTACGAATTTTTTATTTTTATTTATTTTTTCTTTTTAATTGTAAATCATACCGACAGTTTGTCATCGAGTAAAGGCAAGCTTGCATTACTTCAAACACATGTACTCTTCCGAACACAATTTAAATATGTACAGGCTAACCAAACATATTTATATTTGATGGGATCAAGTGGAACGACCATTGATAAATGAGTCAACAACAACATACACTTCCATTGCGAAGAAACCGACTCTCTATTGCTTTATCTCTTGTATTCGTCTTCATTTTAGTTATCTGTCTCGTTACGTGTTGTTTTATTTTTCTTTTTGTTTTTCCTTGTATTACAACAGTTATGGCGCTAGCGCTTCTTGTTGCAGTCTGATTAATCAGACACAACTTAGACTCATGCAATTAGTGTATACAATTTGTTGTTCCAATGACCTTTTGCAAAAAGGCTACAATTCTGATATACGCTGTTTGTAATCAGCCTTCAGTGCTCTGTGACGCTGGTGTTGACTGATTATTTGTTCACTTTCTAGTAAGGTTTGGTAATCCAATTTATTAAGTGGTAACAGTTAATTATATCGATTACAGCATTTAGGTAATTTCGTACGCAGGTATCCACCTTATGACAATGTTTTACCGCAGCGCGAATGGAAACACAAGCCACAGTTGTTTCAAGGACGCACAATGTACATATGTATCACAATGAATAGCGAAATATAGGCTGACTGTTGGGTGGTGCTTTTCTCTGACCATGTAAGAGGGCCGTGTGAAAGGTTTTCTACGAGTATTTCCTCTTATTGTTGTTTTTTTTGTCGCGCACAGCAATACCGTTATTTGCTTAGCTAAGCAGAATGTTATTTGCTTTTGAAGCGGCTATCAATTCAAGTTGATGTATCGATTTTTTTCTTTTTTTTTTGTTTCATGCCTAACGGCATTAGCACCCCTTAGTACTTAAAAAAAAAGTTGCATTATTTTTAATTGCCTATGGGAAATAAATGGTCATAAATTATAACGGAATAGCAGTGAAAAATAATGTATTCGTGTTAAAATTAGTCGTAGAATTCCATAAACCTGGCTCTGTAAATGTCAGACTCTGTATATTTTAAAATTCAAGGATTATGCGACTGTAACATGTAAATTATAAGTGCTTGGAATGGTTGTTGTAATTTAAATATTGGGTTTTGAAGCGCCTTGAGTTCCCCATCTGTTTCTATCCGAAAATACAGTAATTGTAAGCAATTTAAAACAATTTAGCAATCGCAGTAAGTCATATCGCACCTTATTGACTTTTCCTTAAATTGTGATGCATACTGCCTCAGGATCTCACTGACGACGTACTGAATAAGGATGGGCTTCGAGGTTCAAAGCACATTTAAAATCCTACCATTTGCAAAATTCGTATCCAAGAAAGTCAAATTTTTCTGTCAAAAACAAACAAGGCACATTTATGTTTTGTTAAGATACATGTGCAGTAACTAAACATTGTCTTGCATTTCTTAATCTAAATTATTTTTATTTGCAGAAAATGAATACGATGTTTTATCAGATTTACCCAATCTATCAAATTCAGGTTCCTATTCGATAGTCAAATTAAGAGAAAAACGACAGACGGATTCAAAAACTGAATACCAGAGTGTATCGCAGAATCCGACCACATCTGTACCATCATCAAATCAATCCAATAGCAGTACAACAAATGTTGATGTAAAACAAGAACCACCAGGCAATGCCACGCAACCATCCACTCTTACACCATCAATTATTATTCCCATGGATGCGAATGAGAAACCACTCCTCGGCGTAAACGGTACCGGTCAACGGAAAGAATATGGTGATAAATCCACTACTAAACCAGCTGTCGTTTCCGAGCCGATTCAGCCAGGTTCTAAAAAACCAACGCTGTTCCCAAAGAAAGCCTTATCGGCTGCTGCGGCAGTTCCGGCCATTCTAGTCTCTACCGAAACACCACAAGAAAACACAATGGAGGAAATTGTTGATAATGTCGATGTACCTGAAAATGAAACATTACAAGCTCTGCAAAATAGAAACTTTACGGTCAATCAAACTTCGGTAATAATATTTTATATTTTCTTGTAACCAAACTTGTTTGCTAATTATTTATTTACAGGACCATCATGTATACTATAACAGCACGATCTACATAAGTAAGGAGAAATCGGATGCATTCTGGAATTCTTTTAAAAATGTCAGTCCAAACGCAATGCTTTCGGCATCCCATCGACGAGCAATGGTAAATGCAAGCCAATATCGACCAAATGCTTTGTTAATTTATTTTGCACTGTTTCTCAGACTGTAGAACTTAGTTTCGATTTTCCCTTCTATGGTAACCCAGTTAGAAATGTCACTGTCGCAACAGGAGGCTTTCTGTACACCGGCGAGTACGTACACTCATGGCTAGCCGCTACACAATATATAGCACCATTGATGGCGAATTTTGACACAAGTTTGTCGAATGATTCATTTGTGAAATTTTACGATAATGGTTTGTTAAACAGAAAATCTAACATATTTTTGCAAAACCAGACTTTAACTAACTTACTCTGTTTTTTTTTATTTATTTATTTTATTACAGGCACCGCATTCACAGTGATTTGGGAAAAGGTATCGTTGCAGGATAAACAAGATGTTGGCACATTTACATTTAGTACCACGTTGCATAAAAACGGTGACATCGTTTTCACATACTTCAGCGTACCAATACTAATTAATTCGATTCAAGATGATAAACATCCGGTTAAAGTTGGCTTGTCCGATGCGTACATAATTGACAAAGTGGTTTTCTGTAAGTAGCATCCTTTAATTTTGCCAAAAACATTGTAGAATTTTATGATATTCTTATAGTTGCGAGAAGAAAAACAATTTACGAATATCACCGAGTAAACTTTGGTAGTTCTGACATCAACAATTCAACAATTATTTTCTTGAAAGCCCTGCCGACTTGCTTGAGTTATAATGATTGTGCATCATGCATACAGCATGAAACTTCATTTGAGGTATACCTACACACTATTTTCCTAGCCTCATACGTAAACTATTAATATTTTTATATCAATAGTGCGCATGGTGTCCAATTTTGAACAGATGTTCAACGGGGACGGATAGAAAACGTCAAGACTGGCTACATAAAGGTAAATTTGGAATCAGAATATTCTTGAATTAAGAAACTTTTAATGAGGAATGTAAAATCTATTTCCAGGTTGCGACAGAGGACAAATAAATTATGTTGCATCATGTCCACCTATTGGTCAAAAGGGTAATAATGCTGCGCAGACTGCTAATAATACTTCTGCGGATAATAGCGAAAACATTCATACTGGCACCAATTATTACCCACCTAAATCGAGTGAAGAAAGTGCTGAGATACCACATACATCAAAATCTGTGCTCCCGATGAATAAGGCGGCCGCCACTGATGCGTCCACTGATGAAGAAGGGGAAACGCATAGCATGGGCGTAGTTCTAGGATTCCTTCTCCCAATTTGTTTGGTTATGACCGTCCTTGTTTGGATTCTGTACGCATATCGTAATCCACACACAAAGAGTGGTCAACTTCTGATTCAGGTAAGTCGATAACGAAAATCTACAGTTGATGTATTTTTGCGAAATGGAATACGAATCGAATTTATTGTTTAAAATGTTTATCTAACTCTTTCATGCAGACCAAACATCTACAGGTTTGTATATGAGTAGAAGTTAGGATTTGGTTGAATGCAGTTGGTTGTTTCTTAGCACAAGTTGATTATCAATGCCACTAAAAAGTTAGAATTTTTGAAATAATGGTAGTCGTAGCTAAGCTACGAGTGTGTTGGACTGTCCAAGTCGATTATGTGCAACGACAAATCTCCAAAAATATAAAGCGCCAGTGTAGCGAAACTTTAAAAGCGCTACAAGAAAGGGGTTCCGATGCACGTTGGCTTTGAATACTTATAGATCGTAATAAGTTGGATACACCGACAACATATTCATGTTTTACGACTCAGCTCTGCATTTCATAGTACGTCCAAAGATAGGCTTTCGGGTAATTTGATGTACTTCCAGAAATTTCCTTTTTTGTTGTAAAAAAAAAGCGGTGAAACATGGAGAGTCAAGTAACGTTATGAACGCGCCGTTTGTCATCCACACATAAGCACCGCTGCGTGCAAGAGTTAAAATTTGCGCTTGAATGTGTACGCTTTTTACCAAGTGCTATGCTATGTCTGCCTAAGCGGCAAAAAAATCGTTGAAAATGACTCCCGTTCACATGGCCTACCTAACAGACAATTTCCAATGATAAATCCTATAGTGATGCTTATGTTCCTCATATTTATAGAATGGAGTTTCTGGTTATGAACATGTATTGTTCCACCTATTGTTTACGATCTTTAAAGCTTGTGTAACCAGACTAATTTCATTTAGAGATTCGCGGCATTGGACTCGCGTCTCTAGGACTTAAACGTCTGCCTGATTATCCATTTATGTACGAGTACATGATGAGAGCTTTACCATTTATTTAACACAAATAAGGTTTCTTCCACTCGAAGTAAGGACAGGTGTTTTATTGAGTATATCTTTCGATGTTTTCTGTCCATCTGAGTAGACCATAATTGCAGATTCCTTGAGAATATTACCGTTCTTCCATTCAGTTCTGTCTCTGATGATAATATTATACTTAATATTAAAGTCATCGAAGGGAAAAAAATTATCCGTTTTACTAAGAAAATTATTGTTAGGCATAATTCTCTTGAGGTCAATAACTTCCCAAAGATATTAATTTGGGTTGCTAGAGAATGAAAAATAAGCTGATATAACCCAATTATCAGACGATCCTGTAGGCGGCAAGCGTCGACAGTGTATTTGTCAGGTCGAGAGGTAAAAAATAAATCCAGGGAATGCGTGTGGGATTAGGTTATTTACCAATGCTTCTCAATCTGTTTATATGAAAAAATAACATACACCTCCAGAATGGTTGCGAAGATATGTTGTTGATATGTTGATATTATTATCAACTTGACGCCATTCCCAAACCTGAGATTTGTAATCATAGCCTCAGATACGTATACCATTTTTAATTACAACCAGGTCATCTGGGTAGCCTTGGATTAGTTGTTTAGCCAATACTAATGAAATCAAATTCGAAGGTGGGTAATTTATTTCTTACTTTTCTATCTTTTTAGTGGCACAAGAGTTTCCCTTCATGTAGTTCCATTCGTTTTATTTGGTTTTCCATCGTAGATTCGTTAGTTTATCATGTAATTTCTTCACTATCCTTTTATATACATTGTTTAATTTCTTTTAGTTTATTTTATTGTTATAAGTTTGTTACAAAATAAATATTTACGTATTTTGTTTTCAGTACCGTCCAAGTCAATGGTCATGGAGACGAGGCGAAGCCAGATACACAGCAGCTACTATACATATGTAAACTTAAGGAAAAACAAATCTCTAGAAAATTCAAATATAAACAAACTAACTTTTGTGGAGATCGTACTAAAACGGTTTGTGTTAGTCAAAAGAATAAAATTGTCAACTGAAATTGTTCATATAGTAGATACACATAAGGGAATGCCAGCTTCTGATATATTATTTTTCCACAGACCAAGCAAGCATGAAAATATTTGTTTTGTTTCCTTATTTTGTTCTTTTCTGTTAATAATAGAACATAAACCTAAAAATTAATGTTGACTTTCTTTTCTTGATAGTTTCTCCCAATAGTTTTCTAGCTTTCCAATCAAACAAAAACTGGTATGAACAATATTACTTGAGCGAACAAAATCGAACTCCAAAAAAGAAGAAAAAAAACTTAATAAAAGACCAGAAAAAATAAAAAGAATATAGCTGTAGTAGAAAAATAAGGTAATTTTTAGGAATTGTATTTTTTTAAAGTTGATTGTTTTTTTTTGTAAAATAATATTAGGGTTATCACTTCATTGTTTTTACGTTTATTATTATTTTGTATTTAAAGATTTTTGTAATTAAATAAAGTAAAATTATATAATTATTTTATTTTATTGTTTTTTTTTATAATTTTTTCTCTTTATAAACGAACATACATAGTTGCAAATTGAATTATATTTTCCAGTTGTTCCGTTTTATCTAATAACTTCCGTTCCCTATAACAAACTTGTAGGTAGTGGTGCATATATATGTATTCACACCGAAAGGGGTATTGGCACTCCTAACGATTCTTTAACCAATGTATCTTACCTAAACTATGTTAGGAATCGTTAATGATTAGAAAAAAAGAGAGATCGTAGAGTTAAGGACTATTAGAAGTTGTTAAATAATAATTCAAATACTTACGAATACTCATTAAGTCTAATCTTCATCTGCGCCCATATGTTCAGAAGAAGTCAGTTGGTGTTAAAACTGCCATTGATCAAACTTGTACAAGTTTGTGTCCTTTCAATAACTTTCTTATGATGACGCTACAGTCTGAGGTGGACCTGGTGTTTGCCACGTGCTTTGTGATTTTGTCTTTCCGGCCAGGTCGGAGGGCTGGGGTGCATCCGCTCTACATGTACCAATCCCAACCATATTACCGGGTATATCTGAACTCTTTTGCACTAGGTCGATGTCAGTATAGAACTCATCATTTTATCTCCACCTCCACTCATCTTCTATGCAGATGGAACCAAAGATCACCTCATCCATTCATTCTTGACAAAGTCCATGCTTCTATGCTATAGAGCAGGACTAGGATGATTGCTACTGAATTACAGCACTAATGTCGTTGGCTGAGTTTATAGCGGAGCAAAGATGGATACAGTCTCTAACTACCTCAATGTTATATCTGATTAGTGTAGAGTTCTGCAACGACAAACCTGGAAACAAAAGACTTACAAAAAGCGTAGAGAATCAAACACGTCTCGTCTGAAAAACAAGAAGTATATTGTGTTTTCGATTTCGAATGGTTTTTATTTTCAAACGCAACTAAAGTATTGGGGTATATGTATGTAAGTTGTTTTTAATTTGGCACTTACTCGCTCTTTCCCGGTAATGACGTTATGGGACTCATGTGACACCTAATCTAAGCAAAAATTGACAATATTGTATTAGGTAAACGCCAACGAGTGCAACGAACCTTTGTTAAGCTCAATATTTCTCCCAAGAGGAAGCTACTGCCGAGATTTCTGCTTGTTTCAAGCACTAGTAAAGAGTAGTTACACAGTGTTGTCAAACATATTTAATTTCTTCCTGGTCACACAACAACTTCTACAATATAATGTGCTTAGCGGTGTGCTGGCTTTTGAAGAATTAATTTGCTTTTTCGATGGGATACACCTCCCAAAAATACATTACTTATGTAGATGTCTTTACTTCATCCAAGTCGATTAAACGGAATTCTTGGCTCACGTCGTGACCTCTAGATTAAATGGTACATTCTGATTGCCAATGGAATTCGAATTGTCATCGCTGTACTACCTAAACTCAGCATCGACTGCGTTTGGGTTCAGGTTTTGTGTTCTGGACTTGTTCCTTTAATCATTTGGTAAAATTTCCGCACCTTATTTTTACAGTAGCATCTCTCTTTTTCCTTAATGAAAAGATTTGAATGCTTCTTCCTGAGAAGTTGGTGTGTTCGTCCCTCATCTTCATTTTATTTATAAAGGAAATTTCAAATCCCAGTTCTTTTTACCTCAGGCAGAACCCTCTTTCAGGTCTAGTTGTTGGAGAAACCCAGATTTTGTTTGTTTCTCTTTTTATTTTCGGTGTCTGTTGCAGTTGCCCGACCGCGCTTGAAACTGCACAGGTCAAATCACAGCAAACACACCACCCACTACACCATCGCCACCATAAGTTGCTCGTAGCACTCTTGAGCAATTCTGGTCCTTTTATGCAAAACCGCTCTGGATGTCTCTCATTTGGTTTCGTTCTTCGTCGAACCAGATAAATAAAATAAAAAATAATTGAAATAGAAATATTTCATTTTCGTGGTCAGAAGAAACTCAGCACGCCAGAGGCAACAAGGATGTTTGTCACTGTTGGATAAAAGAGCAACACAGCACCATATATGTACCATCAATAAAATAATTAAAACTAAATTCATCGATAAATTGGTACAATCTCAACAAAAACGGAAAAGAAAATCCATAACAAAAATCCCTACTGGTAAATGAAAAATGTAGCTTATGAACATTGGTCCAAAAAAACCCTAGCTATACCTTTTTCGATAAGTGTATATGCATACATGTACATCTTTTCAGCCCAAGAACTAAACGTATACAAGAAGTTTGTACCTAAACTTTCGATATTTTTTAATTACTTTTACTTACAACTTTTTTATTTTGAGCAATATTTAAAAAAAAAACAATCATGAAAAGTAAAACCAATGTATTTTTATAAATTATACGTATAAACCCAATTTTTTATAAAAAAAAAAGAAAAGAAAAGAAAACCTAATTATTTTCATAAATAAAAAGGTAGATTGTCAGCTTTAAGCATGCCATAAATAGACGACAAAAATCACATTTTTAAATCGCAAGCCTGACAATCTACTCGTAAGGCATCTTATATATGTATATTTATACAAAAAGTAACAATCACCGATAGATGAAAACAACAATATTATAACTTGTGTTTGTGAAAAAAAGAAGGTATATATATATTAACAGATCAATTAGTGATTCCCAAGCCTTATATAATAATACATTAAACGAGGATAAAATTAACGTTTAAACATTTTGTACACGTGTTAAATACTAAATAAATATGTATACAGAGAAATAAATTAAGATAAAAGCAACAATACTATAAGAAGCCTTTCTACTATAAAACAATACTACTTCTCCCTGCACTAAGAGTGTAGATTATTACGTTTCTGGAATAACATTGAAAACAAATTACATCTAATTTTTTTACACAATATATGAACTCACTTAAAAGCCCTTGGAATGTATCTCCAGATTTGAGATTCCTTCTTGAAAGTGACACTGTTCAAGGTCATGAAAGTAACGGATTACAGTCCTCATGGCCGCTCCATTTGATCGGAATTTCTATCCAACCAGTTAAATTGAATAAAATTAGGTGAATACTGTGGTTATGGTTGCAATGACTTTGTTCAAGCCTTGCTGAACGATAGTACTTGATGAATAGGTGCATTGTCATAGTGGAACGACAGCTTTCCAGGATGTTTTCGTAACTTTTCCACTGTTCGAGATAGCTCCTCCGATCTCCTAAGCTCTCATCATTATTAGGTACGAAATCTCAGTAGATTTTGCTACGGCTTGTAATAGCTCCGCTGGAATACCATCAAGTCGCACCGCTTTGTTGTTTCTGACTGTTTTAATCCCGGTTTTGATCTTGTCCTAAAAAGGAATTATGTTGCGTATTCAGCACATCACCGGTTTAAAACCGTGTTTGAACTGGCCTTATCCAAAGTATATGTACATATATGCATTTCTTTAAGTCCTTCGCCAGATGTTAGTTGGAGCTGTGACCACCGACATAGTACATATCTGGCGATACATATTACATCAGCGACTGACGGTTAAATGACGAATTTTGTTGGACGTTATTTTCGAATCAATTGACATCCAGCTGATTTGATGGTCGTTTTCGTTGTCGTTGCCATATTTCGCGATCGGTCTGAGGCAAAGTAATCGATCAGAAAAACTGACGTAAGACCAAGCCAGATAGTTGTATAGTATTTGTCTTCTTCGGAGTGAATTCGTCTTAGAATCCTTTAAAATAGTTTCTTAAAACTTGACTAATTTTCGGAATCGCTTGTAAAATCGTTTTGTAAAAAATAATGTACCCGTCCATTAGAGTAACATACAGAATATGGTTATTCCGAAAACATATTAATCTGCCTCGACTAATCCCATCTTAATTGTTTCAACACTCTCTACATTTCATCGATATTTTGTAGCTACATATATATGTAGTTGTCCTACTCATTCGAAATGAAAAATAGTTAACATTTATTGCTCACCGTATACACACGTTTTTATATTATGTATGAAAAAAATATGTATAGATTTTAAAGATTAGTTATATAATGTATTTTTTTAATACATACCTACTAATTTTTTTCAAATGATTTTAATTGGATAAGGAGGATAAATAAATCTAAATAAAGCAAATGGAAGAAAGAAAAAGAAAGATTGAGAGTTAAACATAATTTTATTTAAATTTAGAGCCCGGTTGTGTACCTTGGGCCAAATCGTTACCAAATAATAGTGTATTCCATACAGAGACAGACAATGTCAAGTAATGTAAGAAGTGGCTCAAATATTAAGCAAAATCAAGCCTTCAAAAGACCCAACACAGCTGCAAAATCGCAATGATACGGATTGAAGAGATGTCCTGGGTATGAATTACTCTACTGCCATTGAAAGTTTACTTTTCAAAAGGCTTAAGGCTTTTTTTTTTTTTTGGTCGAAAGCAACCATCGCGTTGGTTGATGCAACAGTTCACTTTTCAGTTTATTTATAAATGATCTTGCTGGTATCATAAAATCATGTTTTCATTTGTGTGCTGATGCTGTACAAAACTATAGTACAGTTGTTGTCAAAATAGCCAACTTATCTATCTTAAACCCGAGCAAGTCGCACTTTATATATAGTATACTGCAACAGAAACCTCTCTTCCAGTAATATAATAATAGAATTGTTTGACTTAGCCAGAAATTACATTTTCTGAAAAACCAGAAATTAGGCTCGGAAGGGCCTTTTAGCTACCTGACCAGATTTAAAAGCAGAGCAACTTAAAAGATATTTCGTGCCGAGCAATGGTTTCCTTCAACTGGAAAAAGAAAGAAACAATGACGCTCAGTAAGATCGGGGTCATGAGGGAATCTCAGGATCGGGCTTGCGGATTAATGGTTGTTTGCGTCTGGGGAGATGAATTCTTCAACGAAGTGTTTTTCCCTGCTTTAAGCAATGACGGGAAATTCGTTCAAGATATGCTCAGTATTTTCTTGATCTTCCAAGCATAGACGGAACATATCCGAAGGAATTATGCCCATCTTGCTTAGATGGTTGTTTAGTGAGAAGATTCCGGTGAGGAGTTTTGTTAGCTTGGCGGCAATGGAATATACCTATGAATGTTAATTGAGCTCTCTGTCTAGCGGGCTTATCGCTAATCCCATTGCCTTCAATACATTTGTGTCCCGGAATCCAATAGACGAAAATCAGGGGTCGAATTACGGCATCAGTGATCGAGTAACTCGTCACGTAAAAATGAGGATTATTACGTATAAACGATCTTTCCGACGTAATAATGGTGGTTTTTACGTGACGAGTTACTCGATCACTGATGCCGTAATTCGACCCCAGGTTGTGAACAGCTAGCTGTCTGATAGAGTCGAAAAGATAGGAACTCAGAGCTTTAAACGCTGCCTGCCTTAAACACCTCTGCTTCAAAAACAGAAGTGGATTAACCTCAAATGTTTGCTAACTTGAAATTGGTCAGTCATTCCATTCAGTCCGTTCGAGAATCATGATCTTATAAATGATAGGTAAATGAAAAGGGCCAGCAAAATTTGTTCAGATACCCTGATTCAAGGTGATCAGTATTGCGTTTACGATCTTTAGATGTCAAATCATATCAATTTAGTTTTTGACCTAGAATGTCCCCTTGTAACTTGGCTTTTTTAGCCTGTACAGATTGTTACCTTCCCCATACCTCATTTATTGCATACTGTATAAGGCTGATCAAAGTCAACATGGTCGAAATTCCTACTATCTCTACTTGGAGAGTTTTGTCTGACTAGTTCGTCAGGCGTCTTCGACTTGCAAGTTATTATGGGGTTGTGAATGTCAATGTCTTCGCAATAGATAACGGCACCAATTCCACCAGCTTTATTACAGCCACCCGTAAAGAACGAGATAAACCAATTGTCTTAAGGTCATTTTCAGCATTTAGGGTAGAACCACTACGAATTGACTTCAATCAGAACTAAATCATGAATGTGTAAGAGTAGGATAGGGGGCTTGATATATTAATTTTTACAGTTCGGACCAACTACAACTATATGGAGGTGAGGATGGGAGTTATTATTAAGAGATTTGGTTATTGCTAACTGCCCATAACATGCTAAAATATCACATGAAAAAACTACGTCTGAGTGACGATGACATCTGCAGAGGATGCGGTGATGAAGAGGCTCATGAGGACACGCCCCATTTCCTCTGTCACTGCCCAAGCCTCTGTCAACTCAGAAACAGAACCCTGGGTAAATTTTTCTTCGACAATATTGATGAGCTGTCAGATGGATCACCGCCAAAACTACTGAAATTCGCCAGAACGTTCGGATGGCAAGAAAAAATACTATAATACCACGGTAAGAAACAAAATCATAGGTATCACAATGGGTCCTAATCGTCACTAATAGGGGGGTTCACATGATCCGGTATACCGGACCGGCTTGCAGTATGGTTACCGGACAGACCAATGTCATTAGCGTTCGAATGTTCCGGCCGTGCCATCAGACTTCACTTTTCAAGTGAATTTCAGAGATGGTGGACGCACTCGTAACTGCGCTTCTGATAGATACAATTTCAAAAAAAACAAAAAAAGAAATCGAAGAAAGAAAAAGGAAGCGAATTTGGGTGGATTATCCAGCGGATTACAGAATTTTCCCGAGATGGATGCGGAAACGTATTATAAATTGTTGGCGAAAGTTAAACCATTTATTAAATGACAAAATATGAAAACATAAATATGAAATATGAATATGAGAGATTCTATCTCACCCAAGGAACGACTTACCACCACATTGCGTTAGTAAACATAACTTTTTTATTGCAATTGTTGCAGTGGTCTCAATTGATGAAAATTTCTTTACAAAACCCTCTAATAAATTCAAAAGATTCCTTTTTTGTTTCCTTCCAATTAAATAAAAACGATGCACCCAATTTACATCATTTAAAATAAATACCCACATAAATACGCATTTTGGTAAATACCCTCAGTATTTACCCTCAAAGGATATTTAGCAGGTATATGCTCATCACCCGGTCAAACACAAGTTCGCACGGCCAGCCCTTTTAATTATCCGCGCACAACCGCACGCTTTGAACAATTTTCGAATATGAAATTTCCTCCAGGCCGGACCGACACGCGTTCGAATGGTCCGGTATGTCGATCCATCCACCAAAATATCAAAAAATTTTGAAAACCATCCGGTAAACCGGACCGGCCGTCGTTTGTTGCGTTCACATTGAAAAAATTCCATCGTTCCGGTACACCGGATCATGTGAACCCCTCTAACCTAACCTAACCTAACCTAAGAGTTTTGGTTTTAAAAAGACCTTAACAAACTAGTGCTTTCTTAAATGAACTTATCTACTTCCATCGTTGCCACGCCAAATGTTTGCATGACGGTCCTCAAATTCTGTGCAGGCACAGAATCTGACTGCACTACAAGAAAGATCCATCGAAACAAAACCTGTGTATGATTTCTCGTTCGTATTGTGAAGTCAAACCTATTTGAGAATAATAATTTAACTGATCTATACGCTGTCTATCTATTTTCAAACAAAAATAGTGGTGCAATGCGCTACGGGTGTTGGGCATACAATTCGTGGGTCATATCTATTATCCTTTTTTGACGAATAGAGGGACTTACAGTTCGTTTTGCCATATCCGACCTTTTATAACAAATTATGATCTTGGAGACGTGTAAAGAGTGCTCTGAAAAAGCTTGTTAGTTGGATGTTAATTTGAATCAGCACTCCCAGCTCAGCCCAACGCATTTACACTTGAGAGACAGTGGTTACTTTTCTTGGTGTAACGGCGATTCAGTTGCAGCGATTTACATATTAAACTGTTAACTTAAAACGTTCATACGTTAGCACGTCCTGTCCGACTTAAATCCCTAAACACACTTATCATATTTTATTATTTACTGTACTGAACACACTTATTGCGTTTTGTAATACACACGTTGAACACACTTATTACCATGACAGTTGACATTTGACAAGTTTATTTATTTATTATTATAGACTGATGTACTGGAAGAACTATCATCAAATTTAGAGTTGATAAAAGTTATAGGGTCCCAAATTTATCACAAATATCGTTATTGATTCAAAAAACACCATCAGTATATAATATAAATCTATTTTTGACGATCAGCTAACTTT
The DNA here is from genome assembly GCA_951813785.1 of Criorhina ranunculi. Taxonomy (NCBI): domain Eukaryota; kingdom Metazoa; phylum Arthropoda; class Insecta; order Diptera; family Syrphidae; genus Criorhina; species Criorhina ranunculi. The sequence goes on from OX638385.1 coordinate 16,711,409, forward strand.
CCTCTTACTCGAACCAAAATGAGTAATTCACAGGATGAATTATGTCCACCTCCTTCTGAAGACGATGAATTAACATTACCACGAGCTAGTATTTATAAAATCATAAAAGAACTGGTATATATGCAAAAACAACTATCCCTTGAACACTAAATTACTTTTCATAAATTTCCTATAGGTTCCTTCTATACGAGTGGCGAATGAAAGCCGTGAATTAATTTTAAATTGTTGCACAGAATTTATTCACCTGATAAGTTCAGAAGCCAATGAAGTTTGTAACCAGCGAAATAAGAAAACTATCAATGCTGAACATGTTCTTGAGGCTCTTGATCGTTTGGGATTCAAAGATTATAAGAACGAAGCCGAGGCTGTATTGAATGATTGTAAAGAAGTTGCCGCTAAACGCAGACGACAAAGTACGCGACTTGAACATTTGGGAATCCCTGAAGAAGAACTCCTACGGCAACAACAAGAACTTTTCGCAAAGGCAAGAGAAGAACAGGCGAGAGAAGAGCAAGCTCAATGGATTAGTTTACAGGCCACAGCCGTCCAACACAGTGCCGAATTGATGCATAAACAAATGAAAGCTTCTCAAGGAACTCCTGAGGATGAAGACGACGAAGATGACTATTGAAATTAAAATTAAAATAAATTACGTACACTTATTAAAAACTTGGACTTTTTTTTTGAATTTTTCAAAAATTCTCCATTTTCTTCTAGAGCCTAGAGACGACCCTAGAGATTCCCTCTCATACCAAAGGCCTGGGTATACCTAACGGTACAGTGAAACTAATTATCACACAAAATATAACAAGAGAAACTAACTTTAAGTGGAAAGGCGGTCATACGTGTCATACCACCAGACTTATATGGTCTGTAATTGACGACCATAAGTCAAGGGAGATCATCACCCTCAACAAAATACAAATCCGCGCCATTATTGGTGTCATTACAGCCCACTGCCTACTAGGAGCTCTACACAATGATTTCTGTAGAAACTGTAGGGATGAGGAGGAGGAGGAAAGCACCACTCACCTTCTCTGCCATTATCCAGCGCTCTCCCACAGCAGAAGAAGATTTCTTAGGCAATATCACTTCAGTGACAATAGTCAAATCCCCCTAAGAAAGATCTTCTCATTTATAAATAACTCCAAATGGTTTTACGTGTAGAATTCTCCTTCAGGGAATTCTATAGGCATCACAACGGGCTCTGAGCCTAAGTGAGTCACATGGGACGCCTATCCACCTAACCTAACCTAAGGTGACAAAAAAAAAACGCTTAAAGTCAACGTCTTTCCCTTTCGAAGCAAAAGTACAATTCTTTTAGAAGATACAAATATTGTTGTGACTTAGGTTTGTCCGGTTTCCCCTCTACAGCCTGGGCACCGGAGCAGCGTTGTCTGCTGCGGCAACGAAAAAGTTGAAATATATGAAATTTCGCACACACCTTCCAGCTGCGTTGCCATCAATGCTCGGCCTGTTCGTCACTCTATAGCCCAAAAAGCTTATTTTTTTAAGCAGACTCTTAACACGTGAATGACCTCTGCCTAAGATACTGCACCCTTCCATCTTCTTCGATCCGAGTCAAGCTGTTTCTACTCCTCCAGACTGGCATCTGCGATAGCTTGGTCATTAGGACAAAGGTTCGGTTCGACCTTTCTCGTCATCTGGAACCTGGGGCTGTGATTTTCAAATTCTCCGTTTCCAAATCGCACATAGCACCGCGTGTTTTTCCAGCATCACGCGCCACATCTGGATCAGTTTTGCCGAGATCCCAAATTCAGCCATCGCTCTGTAAAGCTCCAGCTGTGCTAAGTCGTGGGCGATTCGCAGCTCCTTCTGGTTGGACGGTCAAACTCTGAATTGAGCTGCGACCAGATAATGGTCAGAGTCGACGTTTGCTGCTTTGAATGTTAGCACGTGGTTGATTTGATGGAGATTTAGGAACCCAGCGCTACTTATAACCATATAGTGTAGTGGTGTTATTTTTGTTTTTTTGTCAGCACTCGCACTTACAAGTTCAGCACATTGAGCCCTGATAGAAAGCAACTAGGATCCGATGGTGCCCAGTTGATGTGTAGTCTCAGTTACAACATTGGGCGTTCCCAGGTTAACTCCAGGTAATACCTACCATATTTCTACAGCATCCAGCCATGAAATAGATCTCACAAAACAAAACATTCGATCAGAATGCACTTCTATCCTTTGATCTGAGCACACGAGTGGTAGCTTCTGCGTCACTATGTAGGTTTATGCAAAAAAAAAACACGCTTAACAATTTGTATGTATAACACAAACTTTATTTCCATATATCTGTTTACAAAGTATTTTTATATATATTTTTTATTTTTTTCAACAATGACCATTTAACATTTATAACACTTTTAGAATACATTTATGTATTTGGACTTCTTATATCAGTATCAGTAAATATATGAGACGCAACAGGACTCCTCATGTATAAAATTGTATTTTTTTTAATTTTTTTTTTTCTATTTTTTAAATAACATACAAAACGTTCACAAAGTTAATTATAATTTTTTTTTTTTTTTATCCTACGTTACACTTTATATTTATTGTTACACATAGTAAGGGGGGAGGAATACCTTTAAAAATGTTTGGTTCACATACCCACATACCCAGAAGATGGATGTGCATGGGTGCTTTTAGAACAACCCTTATAAAGATCCTGTATTTTCGTTTTGGGTCTTATGAGACGATTAGTTGATGACTAACCCGCTGCGAATGTTTTAGCATATCAGTATAGTGAGCTTTGAATAAGAATACGATTCCTAAAAACACAATCGGTGTTCCGAGAAGCGAACAAATTAGCTCTCCTGACACGGATGGTGACCAGACAATCGCTACATCTGTAAAGAGGATTTGATGTGAGAAAGAAATTGGAATGTGATATATGAATACTTACTAAGGCCATTTTGTGTATCCAATTTGTAAAAGGACCAAAAGAGTCCAATAAACGGAAGAGTCCCTGTTGCCATTGCCACAGTAAATACTGCAGACTGTGAAAGACTTAAAGTGTTGAATAGGCACGCTACAAACCCCACATAGGTACAGATTAATATTAAAGCATAAAAGCCACTATTATGGCTACAGTCTACTTTAATGTTTTTATGTCCAACAGTTTTAAGATTGCCAGACTTTGAAGGCAGATGATTCGAGGTCGTATTTTTGTACTTTAGAAAGGCATTCTGAAATGAAAAATAAAAAAATTATTATAATCTAGTCTTAAAGGCAGGTCCTAGTCCAATCCAATTTGTTCATAGTTTGGATTATAAGACCGTACTAGTTTAAACGAGGGCAAGACCAAGTATATGCTGTCAACAAGAAAGGACACTCAACACCGACGTCTCGGACAGAACGTCTCCCTCGACAGATATAACTTTGAGATAGCTGAGGACATTGTCTACCTAGGCTCCGCTATCAATTCAGACAATGACACCACCGCTGAGATCAGACGACGAATAACCCTTGCCAATCGCTGCTTCTTTAGGCTAAGAAGGCAATTGACTAGCAAAGCCCTCTCTCGAACAACAAAAGTGACCTTAATAATCCCAGTCCTGCTCTACGGCGCAGAGGCATGGACTTTATCAAAAGTGGATGAGGGTGCTCTTGGCTGCTTCGAGAAGAAAATTCTTCGGGTGATTTTCGGTCGCGTCTGCATAGACGGTGATTTGAGGAGGAGATACAACGATGAACGGGCTGTACGGGCTGTACAGCGACATCCACTTAGCCAGAAGAGTGAAGGTCCAACGACTGAGGTGGCTGGGTCATGTAGAGCGGATGGACACCAATTCTCCGGTCCGAAAAATCTTCGAATCCGCCCCCGAGGGACAGCGCAGAAGAGGAAGACCGCGACTCAGGTGGCGCACGCAAGTTGAAGGGGACCTCAACCAACTTAGCGTATGAAACTGGAGGCGGCCAGCTAAAGATCGAGCTGGCTGGAGACGCTTGTTGGATGAGGCCCAGGTCCACCCCGGACTGTAGCGCCATCTTAAGTAAGTAAGTAGTACTAGTTTGGTGTCATTCGTCAAAAAGCTAAAACTCTATGGGTTTGGATAGGGTATTTATTGGAATCATAGACGATATGCATGGCATCAACATGTGCAATGGACGCGATTCTGGAAATGCTATCTCTTAACTACATTGAAGCACGAACGAATAGAGCTCTACTCAGCATTGAATAATGTATCAGTCATTAATTCTAAATGTGCCACGACAAAAAAAGAAAGTCACGATAGCTGGATGGCGTCTAGGCGCTGTACAGATCCTGAGACATCCAAGGAGAAAAGTTTAGCTCGAATTCGGAATTAATACTTGGAAGATGACTTCCACTGTTAGACATAAACACCCCTAAACAGTCTACTTATTATCATAAGAACTTTCTGGTCAGACAGTAAGTTTAAAAAATTGTTTCACTACAAGCGGTTACCCCAAGGAAACATGACGTAGAACAGACGAGAAGAAATGAATTTTATTTGGAATGAGTTAGAGAATATTGAATCGCGTTGCTCCTTATAAAGGAAGGAAACCAATAGTTAAAAAAAAGGTTGGCTTGAAAACTTAATGCTACTGTTGGAGTTTAAAAATGTTATCTACTTACCATGTGTGAATTTTTGTGCAGATGCCTATTCGCATCGATCGGAGATGATCTTCTTGTTCTGTTAGGATGAATGCTCATACCCTTATGGACATAGTCGTCGTCATTATTATGTTGTGAAATTGAAATGGAGTTCATTATTGTCGTTTGCATTGAAATACTTGAGTTGTTATCTAAGATGTTGTCCGAGGAAATATTTAAATGACATTTAAATGTGTGTTTTGTTTCCGTCCAATGCTGTGAAAATGTTTTAATCTAAAAACAAAATTGATAACTTGCGTGTAAGGATGGAAATAAGTCGAATTACTTACTTCAGTGCCTGAAACTGGAAAAACATCCACAGTGCCAAAAAATATAGCAAACATTGTTCCGAATATGTGTACCCACATGGCAACGTGCATGGGATGCATATTCTTTTTACCTGTTTCCAATTCAATGTCCCTTTCCCTTGGTGAATCATTTAACATCTTTTGATCATCATAGCTGGATACAAATTTAGATATTGTCTTGAGAAAAGTTGTTTGCTTCGATGTTGATTCATTCTTAAAGGGGCAAATTTAATGTAAGCTTTAGTGTCGTCTAAGTATTTGAAGTATTTATGAACATCAGCTAAGGGTCTGAACAATATTTTCTTTACTAGATTCGAAAAAGCTTTTGACCCTGCAAGAACCTCGGCAAGGCTCCCAGTTTGTCCTCGTCAATGGCTTGGGTTAAGAAAGTGGATGCTTAGCGACTAAAATCGCTGCTTACGTAGACCTATATTTGAGTTCATTATTCGCATTTATTGCTAGCCTTGGAGCCTGAAAGAGAAACCGATTGGAAATAGAAATCTCTCCAGCTCAATATTACGAACGTCTACCAACTCATAGAAGAAATTACTTCCAAAAAGTCGCCAAAATTATTTTCCTTCTTCGTCCTTGCAGTTCTTACAAAAGCCGTTGTAAAGTACCCCGAGCCGGCCGACGTGAATACCAATGGCACAGTGCCCAGTAATGATTCCAGAAGCGATTACGACTGCTATGAGTCTAAATTTTATCAGAGTAAAGGCTTTCTTTTTACAAAGGGCTGCCTAAAATGCTCTGGCTAGCTGAACTGCTGAAAAGTACATATTCAAAAAGAAGATGGAACGACCGATATATTCCGATCCTTTGCTCACAAGTTCATCAACTCTCTCATTGCTAAGATGTCCGTCATCATTTAGGAATCGCTTACAGAGTTACACTAGCCTTGATTTTACTTTTAAGCCCCAAGAGCTTTAATAACCTCTCGGCTGTTGACATACAGGGTGATGGCTTTTCCGAATATATTATATAGCTTTGCTGCCCTATACTTGAAACATACTACGAGAGGGCTTCAGTTCTCAGCTATCTTGTCATTGCTCAAATTCTCGTTACGCATTGGAGGTCTCATTGTAGTTATTTTCAATCTTGCAACTCAGCGTCATTCTGTATAAAAGGACGCAGTGGAGCTTAAGATCAATGAAAAGGTTGTGAAATTTATAGACAAGTTTGTTCATGCTGCATGCCGATTCATCTCCTACCGCTTTGAATAGCTCTATTCATACCCCATCGAACCTTTAGCTGACGTTTCATAAAATGTAAATCTAATAAACTTACAGTATCGACGAAACATCCTTCAAGTAGTGCAATATGTAGCGACCACAATAGTATACCAATAGTGTAAATAAGTGCCCAAAACGCCCGTCCTTGCCAACCGGAATGAGGAATTTTTTCTTGAAAGGGAATCACATTTCCATGGCAGTGGAATTCATCACAAAGCCCATAATCGACGGATATAAAAAGACCTACAACACTTGTTGTAGCTGAGAAAATTTTCTGCAATCCCATCACTAGACAAAAATTTATAAATAAATGAGGTTTTGTCAAAAGATCAAATGCTACTTACAGTGTGTACAAAAGAAAAAATAAAATAACAAAGCCGAAGCTAAAGCGGTGCCCTTGAGTGGATCCTGTAGATGACATGCCACTCTTTTGTATGATCCCACTATAAATAACGTTGAGGCAAGTCCAAAGCAAAGAGATATTAAAAACAATCTGAAATAGAAAGTAAAAGACAACATTTTTTATATTTTATTTATATTTGTTTAACGGTATTTCAAAAATAATTGAAGAGTGATCAAAAGGTAGATAGGTATGTTATGTACAATCAAGAGGACACCAGCGTCCGTAGGTTCCCCCAAATTAACCCCCGTCTACCAACTCCTACTCTCTCCTCAGTGTCATGAACTCCTGCTTCTTGCACCTCGACAGAAGATAGAGTTTCAAGTCTTATGGAAGGCTATTGATGGCAACTGACGTGAAAAGTGTTCGAGTGTTTTCACTAAGGCGATAGCAGGACAAGTCCCAAGATGGAATCATCGGTGGCGTCTATAATTCCAAGGCCGAGCTAATTGTTGAACACCTTACACGGACTCCACTGAACTCCTTTGTGCAAAGACTTTTACCTGGATCAAGCCGTCCAGCTTGATGCTGTGCCAACGGAGTAAATGCCCGACTACGTAAAGAGCATCTGTGTTAGATTCCAACAACATCACCATACTGTTGACGATCCTAGCAAACAAGACAACGATCTTCGGATGTGCGAAGTTAGGTATGCATCTCGCTACATGTTTTAGTATTTTCTTGGCCAGTATTCATATTGTGCTAAGTCTCTAGACCGGTGGCCAGCAACAGGCGGACCGCGGCCCGTTTCCGGATTTTTTTTTCTGGACCTCGATAATAGTTTTCAACCGTGTCTGGACCCCACTTAAAATTACTTGCCGACCCCTGCTCTAGACAGATCTGAAATAAGTTGGGTCGAAGACGCTTTAATAGATTGGTTTTGTTAAAACGATCGCGGATCAGCACCGTCATTCTCTCTTAGAGAGATTGTATAGGCATCACAATGGGCTATCAGCCTGAGTGGGTCCCACGGGACACCTATTCACCTAACCTAACCTAGCATCGTCATCAGTATCCTCACGAAAACCTGTACTATAGGTCTACATGCTGGAAGGCTAGTCCACTTTTCAAATAAATTTCTGTAGGAGCTGTTTTAAAAAAAACTGCGCCATCTGGAGGCTCTTTTCTTGGGCTTTTGCGGGCTGTATAACCAAAATCCCACTGTCAGGTAGAACAAACCATTCAACCTAGACGATAATAGCCAAAACTTCCATAAATCTAATCAAAACGAAGTGAAGTTAACCATATCAAAGCTTAAGCCCAAGAAGACTGAGGAATCTTACTGCTTACTATACTGGCCGAAGTAATCAAAGCAGTTACAGATGACTTAACATACACTTACATATTTCTTAGATTTGATCAGACAACTGTATGCCTGAAAAGGAAATCTCAGAATATTTACCCGATCGACAAGAAAGGAGAAACTTTAACCTGCAACAACTACAGAGGGATCAATCCCCTCAGCATCGCGAACAAGATCTTATCTGTAATATCGTCTGGATCCCTGAAACCTTTAGTCAACAGTCTGATTTGCCTCTATCAGTAGGTTTTTGAACCAGAAAAGTCCACAGTAGTAGTAGGCCAAATTTTAACACTTCAACAGTTTGTAGTGAAAGCCAAAAAAGTCCATAGCTACCTTCTCTTTATCGTTTTAAGGCCGCCGATGACAGCATTTATGGCCGTGCATAGTTTTGGCATTGCTCCCAAACTCATCCGTCTATGTAAAATGACAATGGTGAATGCCCGTTGCTCCATCAAGATCCATAACACCCTCACCGAGATCTTTGATGCTCAAAAAGGATGCACATTCCCCTCTGGATATTTATAGAAACGAAGGGAATACTAGTGAAATTTTATGCTAATGAATCGAATTATTTCTGTGTGTTCTGGGAAAAAGTCATGGTCATCTGTAAATAATAGCATGACACCGTAGCCTATACCGATCGACTGACCCTTAATTTAGGAGTCCAATGCCAGCAGCATCAAATACCAACGACACCATTTTACACAAGGATACCGCGACAAGAAAGGAACTCGTGGTTTCATAAAAAGTGTATGCTGCAAAACATAAAGCATACAAGGTGACACTGTATAAAAGGATAAGAAGTACTCTCGAACTCTAAACGCAAAAAGAAAAAGGAGCTCGAAAGGTGCACGATGGAGGAAAAAGGGAAATGCTACTGTGGGAATGATCTTCAAAGTTTTATCAAAGAGTAAGAGAACATAAGAGGACAGCAAAGCCCAAACAAATCCCTACCGAGGTGAACAGGGAGACTTGGTAGTAGAGTCGTAGTCGATGCTGGAGGCTTACTTAATAAACTAAATTACTTTATACGTACAAACTTATGAGTACTAGGTATGTACTTACTTTTTTCCAGGAATCGAAGGTAGTTTCAGCAATCTGATGTTCCATTTAAAAACAGCCGAACAAATTATTGTTGTTAAAATTAAAAACAACGTAGCAAGTGGTTGTACAAATAAAAGCATTCCATGCGAATTATTTGTCGTACATTCAGCGTTAAATTGCGACTGATAGAGTGGAACAAGTACCAGCAACGAAAACGATGTCGCCATTAAACACACACCAAAAGCTAGAAGCAAACAAAAAGACCGTTTGGTCCTTCGTACCGCATCACAACTCTGTTGATATTGTTGCTGTTCGCGAAGCAAAAAATTAGGACTCCTTTCCATCTGTAGTAAGGCATCGCAGTCATTTGAAGTTTTCACCAACGATATCGAGATTAGCTCTTCCGTTTCCGCATCCAAATGAATTCGATCTGAGAAAACGTCTTCCTGCTCATCGTCATCGTCGTCGTCGTCATCATCATCGTCGGCAACAGAAAATAGATTTTCAACAAGTTCTTCCTGATCGGACTGGTTGTCGTAGTGATTTCTCATAATTTTTTGCAATTTACCCACAAGCAATCTGCAATAAAAACAAATACACCCACAACGAGTCGGTTATTCATTATTTCACAAAAAAGATTTGCGTTGTTGTGTATTATCTATGAATGGGGATGCCGAGGCCCACTCTAATGGAACAATATATTGGCGCCACAGTGGCGCATAATAAATCCATTGTATATACAGTGTCTGGCGCCAGCACAATATCCTCAATACACACCCATTCGCCTCCATGCATGGGGCAGGCAAGCCACACTCAAAGGCTGCCCCAAATACCATTTCTAAAGACTCCACCATTCCACCATCATTGTGGGCATCATATTTTTGCAATCACAGTGCTTGCAGCTTTTTAATATAAAAAAGAAATATGTACAAACACTGGAGTTCCGTACACAAAGTAAACAGGTGAAAGAAATGTCCGAGCGGAGTGAAGGATGAAGGCGTATCACCGCAAAAGGCCACAGGGAACGGTGGCTTCATTTAAATGCCAAGTGTATATTATATTCTCATTCTTAGCAAACAACAATATAGCACTCATAAAGCAATTAAAAAAAAAAAAACACACACTTTCTCCTCTTTTATGCATAAAATCTGGCCAAGGACAAGCGTTGTGCCATCAAACAATTGATTGAGGAAAACCTCTCAATCGGTATGCATGAGACAGGAAATCCATTTGGCCCAACGTTAAAGATGCTAAAGTGCTCTTTGCAACGAAAGGATACTCTATGAAAAGTATGTACGTATCACACAATTGATAAGAAGAAATTCGATTCACTGTAGCGGATAACAACTAGTTATTCAATTTTTTTTTGTATTTTTCCTAAGGACACACACCTTCACTTCCTCCGATTGTCGCGACACGTTTACGACACGCACAAAAGGTTTAACTTCACTGAAGAGGACTTGTCTCCGAAACGGATGCAAATGGTCCAAAAGACTGTCGCTCTCGCAAAAAAAAAAAACACAAAATGTTGCGGTTTGAAGAGTTAAGATGAGATTTTTATAAGGATTTCCCCAGGTTCACTGGGATTCGGCATAAAATGGTACGAGTACGTCAATTTCTAAGAAGTCTCCTCTCAGACTGAAAGTAATTGTGATGTGAATGATGCTAGGGGTTGGATGCTGTGACGTGATGATGAAAACCCTCTATTGTGTTTAGATGTTTTTGAATCTGCGCAGTGAGTACTCTGCTCCTATGGGGGTTCACAACGAGAGTTCATTTCGATTCTAAGTGGAATTCATTTCAGGATTTGTTGCCGGGGTGATTTAAATTTAGAACAACAATCTCTTTGCTTCCAGGAAGGAAGAAATATTTAACTCCAATACTTACAGATCGGGTTGGAGAAAGCCCTAGCTACTATCATGAATCTTTGTCATTAATGTCGTTTTTGACTTCGACGAGGGAGAAATTGAAACACGTATTATTATGTTCCCTACCCCATCTCCACTTCTGTTATTCGTAGCCAATGACCCGCAACCATTCTACCCTTTAGGTAGATATTTCCTTAGTGCTTTTCTTGATTTCTTGAATCGTTGACAAAAAGTGAAAGTAATCATCATTACAATTTAAACTGCCTGTCTGTTTCTTGAGGAAATTTCTTTATTTGATTGTGGTAAGTTCCAGATATCCGGGACTAATGTACCACAAGGAATTAAAATTTGAAGAACTCTGGTAAATTTGTGATACTTGAAGACTCTAGCATTTCGCGTGCGCCCATCATTTAGGTCATTAACCTCAGCGTCGTTCCTGTTTTCATCACAAAATTGGATAATGACCGCAAAGTTTTCGATCTTCACACGCCTAATTTGTGAAACATATTGAGGACGATCAAAGCAGCAGAAATGTTTTTAAACTAAATCATGAGAAATATTAAGGTACCCTGATGAATTTCCAATCGACCAAAGTGCCTGAGAATCAACTTGCATAGATGCCTCCGATGGAATTCTCATATTAAAAAACATCTGCCGTAAATGTGTCAACAGTTTAGGGACCACTTTAGCAGTGCCGAGCATAGAAGAGCACTTGGACGCTGTAGAAAATATGCTTGTTTCCAGAACAAAAAGTCGGGAGAGTATTAAAAAGCCAAAGCAAATGGTGTTCTTTAGTAATTTTGGACAGTCGAGGTAGTAGAGGCCCAAGTCCACCCCGAATTGTAGCGCCATCATAAGTAAAGTAAATAAGTTCCTAAATGGAAAAAAAGTTACAGTTAAGATAACAGCTTACGCCAACACCCAGTTTGGTTGGCTTCAGATGATTATCAACCACATTATGGTTAGATTTATTGGCTAGAGTCAGAATGAGATATCAGGTACTTACCCAACTCATAGCTCCAACAAAGGAGTCGGGATCAAATCTCCCGAAGCAAACAAAATGACTTCGTTCACTCAGCCCTGACCCAAATAGAGGTAGTTAAACACAATAAATACTGATGGGAAATGCAAGGTATTTCCATCAAATCGCATATCGAAGAAACTGTAGTCATAATTATATGTTCAATTATAATAATTAATAACCACAACGTTACACTCTGGTGGATCCCGGGACACAAAGGTATCCACGGGAACGAAATGGCGGATGAACTGGCCAGGAAGGGCTCAGAACAGGACCTATCACTGGTCGACCATTTAGTTCTGCCCCCCCTAGCTCTCGTTAAATCGAGCATTGCACTAGACTTTCACAGACAAGCTGATGTGAGATGGAGCGCACTCTCTGGACAAATATCGACTAGATAAAAACGGGGCACATTCTCGCGCTAAACAGATCAAACTTAGCTCTCTTCATAGGAATGATCACAGGCCACAACCTACTAGTGGCCTACCGCAGAAGAATGCGTCTAAGTACAGACGAACTATGCAGAGTCTGCGGTAATACAGACGCGGAAGAGAATACAACCCACTTCCTGTGCGAATGTCCCAGCCTAAATAGAACAAGGAAGACGGCCCTGGGTGAATATAATTTCAACGACCTGGGCGAGCTGTCCAACAAGCCACTAAAAGCCATTTTAAAATTCGCCACGAATTTGGGATGGTTCAGGGAGCTGCACTCATCTAGACCCTTCCTTCTTATAATTTCAGAATGGACACTGCAGGACAGAGGAACACAATGGATCCATTAGAGATCCGAGTGAAGGCTGCACCACGCGATGCATCCACCTCTTTAACCTTACCTAACCTAAGCTTTAATTACAATACAGCAAAAAGAAACGAAATACTGACGCTAGCCTAACCCTCAGCAGAACCAAAAAAACAGGCTTCCTGTGCACATTTCTTCATCAGTCCTGTCAAAGTGTCGAACTGCCACCAAAGGCCATGCTTAAAATTACTCTGGTAGCTGGATGGAGGAGGAAGCCGCAGGTAAATTTGTGTAATTATCGGAATCCCTCAATAGCACGATGCATCACGCCGCCATCTGTGCTATAGTCTGAACAAAGGAAACCAGAGCGAAGTTCCTGAGTAGAGATCAAGTAATAAAGAAATATTTGACTTCCGTCCTTCTAGCCTGCGACACCTATTTGCAGAGATCGATTCCTGAGCTTTTTTGAAGTTCGCCGCACCCCATTATAAGAGCGACTTCTTTTTGTAAATACATACCACCACCACTGCCTGTAACTTCTACTCATGATACCTGACATCAACGATAGCTGGGTTCTTATAAATGAATTTATAGTTGTATCGAACCTGAGGACCTCCATTGGAAGATTCTCTTGGCTGGAGGACAAATTAAATCTTAGCCCCTCCTTCCAAGCGAAAATAATGGCAATTAAAGAGCCTTGTTTTGACCACTAAGGGTGCTAGCCTTAAATCTCTATAATCAGTCTCGTTTGAAAAACCAATCAGTATGTCTATGATGGATGCCAATGCATAGACATAAGCCGGTTAACTGTTAGGCTGATGAGTTTACCAGCGGGGGATTACAATGCCAATTTCAACTGAAATTCCAAATCCAGGTATTCTATTCCCTATTTAGTAATAGCTTGCCCTAAATGCAATCAGCAGGTCAAACCTAAGACCAGAACCTAGTGCCAGACTAAAGTATAGTAGGTTTGGGCCCAAACTGAATCAAAACCGCTCTTAAAGTTTGACCAAACACCAAACTTGATTATCACAATAATTCCTTTTGGTCTAAGTGTGCTGGAACATGCAGGGCCTGGCTGTCATTATAACCTATCTTTACCTAACATTACATTTTCTAAACAATAAATGAGTGCGTACCGATTTCTAGACCAACTGACATTTCAGATATAGAGAGCGTTCTGATTGGACAAGACCCTGAAATTTGACAGATGAGCAAGACAACTTTTTGCGATCTAAGTAAAATTGCTTTACTTTCATTCAATTTGAAATTTGTATCTGCAGAGTATTTGTGCGTTATTACTATGCGCAAAATTTAAATTTATAATGCAAGTCCATTGCGAGAATAGAAGGTAAAAATGAAATTTTGACTTAGATGTCATATCTGACGTTGTCTTGTTTGTCTTGTTTCGGCGTTCCCTATCTGAAATTTCAAATATATAAAAATCGGAACGCACCCTTTCTTTATAAGTTTGTAACAGAACAACATCGTGAAGCACGGGCTTTAATTTTGAAATACTGGTTTCAACGTACAATTTTCTTTATACAGCCGGTATGACATCCCTATGAGCCTTGGCAACTCTGTTCCCGTGTTTTTACCATTGTGATCTAGTCGTCGTTTTCAGATCGGTCAACAATCAGTCGTTTGTCAGATTTATCCCACTCGCGTTTGAAATGTGTTTTTGTTTTTGTCAGCGACTTTGGATTGTTCGTAAAAAAATTAAAAATGTCGCATCGATTCGGTCTTAATTTCATATCTTATATTTCTTCTTTTGGTGAATAGAAAAAGATCTAACGAAATCTGCAAAAATCGGGGTGAAAACGGAGATTTAATTGTGCCTACATTTGTTCGCAATTGCATTCTAACGGTAGTTTTTTTTTGATAGGTAAAACTCGTTTGAACATGAAATGTTTTTATTTTTCTTGTTTTAAAAATATTGATAAAGTGCTTGGACTGAACTGGCGATAGAGGCATTCATGAACAGCATTTTGAAGCAAGAGTGTTAACTAAAAATTCAGGTAATTCTTGTTCAATTCAAATGTGAAAGCCCGGGATGTAAAATTTGTTGTTTTCTAAGTCACCCGTCCGAATAGCATTCAATGTTGAGCTCATCCACACTCTTAAATGACCAATGTCTTGTCGAATTTAATAGCTGAAGTCCTGGTTGGTAGGAGAATTCATTGTCGGCTTTCGAAAAAAAGTCGGAACCTTTATCAAGTTTATATGCGATATAATTACTCAAGATATCTTCGTTCTCTCATTATCTACATAGGGGCACTACATTCTTAAAATCTAATTGTAGCAAAACTTGTATATCCTTGACGGCTTTAATCAAATTGACTGGCCCATATTTGAAGTAACCTGCTCTCAAATGAATCGTGCAAAGTTTATCGGCAGAAATTAGCCAATTTCTCCCAGAGCCCTTAGGTAACAGCTGTTCCTGTTTAAGGGCTAGTTTTCTTCAAATCCTGTCAGCAATCTTATTCATGAATGAGCGGCATTGGTGGCTCACGACTTGATCGTGATCTGACGATCTAAGTGTAGAACAGTAGCACTGACTTTACAGAAACACACAATAGTGATTGGGCAGTTGTGTTAAATTGTTTACCGGGTGGTCCTGCATCCGTAGCATAAGTTTCTTTAGATCCATCTGTGTATATCCCAATCGCTCCTTCTAGGAGTCCTAATTTTGTGTTTAAATTTTTTTTTTTACTATTTATAGGTCAATCCGTCTTAGAGTCTTCTTTAGTTGGCTTGTTGGGCATAGTGTGTCCTCGTTTTACTTATTGGAGCGTCGAAACCCTTTGTTCTTCACCTTCAGTTTACATATGTATATAGATGTATCCGATTCGATAAGCGGCTTTAACATTTCCACAGTCCCCCAAGGCTTGGTGTAGCGTGGCTACTACTTGGGTGGAAATAATGTTTTTCTAGAAGTTGCTTAAGCCTGGTCTGACTTTTCTTATTGCATGCTATGTAGTTTAACTAGTCTGTGCCGCTTAACCCTGTTAACAAATTTGCGTAAATCAGCCCATAACCAAGTTTCATACTCCACCAGAGTGTGCCTCTCGGATTCATACGGTTCAGTTAATTCCCCATTAAAGTTCTCTTCAGTGTGTTTTAGTTCTGGAAGGATTTGTTGTAGCACGTTTTTTCGGCACGTGAGCCCCTGGACTTTTCGATACCTGTAGCGTTCATGGTTTCCTTTGAAGTCAATGCTTTCAGACCTCTATCCGATGGCAATAACTTTCACTATGACGACCTTGAGGGCAGTGAGCTGCTTCAAACAGTACAGTTTTGTGAATATTATTATTTGTGCAGTACAGCCATTGTTATAATCTTGCCTGTTGGCGTAGTTTCGATTTGGACTGGCAGCAACTTCTTCTGTGGACATGGTGCTTAGAATCCTCTCTTTTTTGCCAACTATGCTAAAGTTGTGGTCTGGCTACAAATCCGGTGGGCACGATCTCATTATGCGCTTGATAAGAGAAGTGGCAGTGTTAAGTTCATTGCTTCTTAATCAGGTGCACATACTGGATCTATTGGTCCCACATAGTCTAAGTTAGTCGTTGCAGCTTAAAGTTCTGCATCGCGACAAAATGTCTACTTCAATCAAGCGTTTGTAGTATTGTGGTTATGGAAAGTATGCTTACTAATACAAATGTGCGTCTTATATTTTTCGCACGAATGAAGGAACCTACAGTTTTAATACCGACTCCGAACGGCGGATTCAGAAGCATTCCCATGGCTCTTGCAGGTTTGTCATGCCGCGAAAAAACGTTCGGTGGTTGCGGGGATCGAACCTTTGTCCACCAAACTACCCACTAATATACGACGACCAAGAAAGTATGCTTGGGCGACCAATTAATTATCTTTTATTCGAGCGTGCTTTCTATTAGTGAAGATGGTATCACAGTGTTCCACGACTTAATTCTTCAACTAAACCGTCCCCAAAGTACGCCCAAGACTGGCATGGTGTTCTCCACACAGCAGGGCTTTCATGTTGAGCAATTACAATAATCCAAAGAATGTGAAAACAGAGATTCCATTTGACTTCCCTTTTCCGAACCCCTGTAGGGTTGTTTGCAGATGTGCGAGCAAAAAAAAAAAAAGAATCCATTCTTACGATAGAAATCTACAAAAGTTAACATGACGCGACATTCCTTGTCGGAAAACAATAAATCACACCGCCTACACATTCAAAACAATGAGTTCGAGTAAACAATCGATTATAGCCATAGGCCAGTGCTACTACTGCTGCTATACTCCTATTATCATCCTAACATCTAACTCGTCATCGTTGTTATGTCGCTTCTAATTCAGCATCACTAAGTGCACTTTCACACCTAGTCCTTGTGCAGAAAATTAAAAAAAAAAATATTAGGTCATGCATGGGTTGATGTGTGTTCCATTGGATGTAGGGG
Organism: Criorhina ranunculi; assembly: GCA_951813785.1. NCBI lineage: Eukaryota > Metazoa > Arthropoda > Insecta > Diptera > Syrphidae > Criorhina > Criorhina ranunculi. The sequence continues at coordinate 16,728,386 of OX638385.1, forward strand.
GTGATACAATTGTACGTATGGGGAGGCATTAACACAAAGGGTTGGTGGGACAATATAAACAACAAGACAGACGTTTTTGAATTACACACATACAGATTTCGAGGTGAAGTCGAGAGAGTGTCGAAGCGCTCATATTGTTTTGGTCTATATGACCATATGATGTGACATAAAATCCACAAAACAACTTTGCTTTCGAAGAAACCAGAGGTACTTCCATCCATTTGTGATAATGTTCTTTTGAGAAGATTGTAATTTTATGCAAAGGTCGCGGTTCTTTGGTTTTTTGTTAAAATCCCATCGCACTGTCTAGATGATGTTAATTTTTTATCCGAGGATTGTATATTCTTTATCACTCATGGTTGATAAATTGGAGTGGCTCTCAGTGTCCATTATAGAAATCTTGCGTGGGGACAAGGAGGATCTCCCCGCACAGTCTCCCTCGACTGCATTCCTTCAGAGTCTTTAATAAAGAGTATCAGAATTCTCTCACAGGCTTTAAAATAAATCAAGTCAAGTCTACGGAAGTCCCTCCTGCTTCTGTAGGGGAGAGTGTTAGGTTGAGGATGACTGCCTCATTACTGACGTTTGCCTTCCTGCCTTCTGGTGGTAAAACAGGCAGCGGTTGGTACCTAACTAGTTCCACTAGCAGAGAGAGAGCAATTGTCCTGAAAATGCTAACTCAGGTACAAAATGCAGCAAATCACACAGATACACACATCGTTCGGATTACGCAACAGAAACTGCAGACCCTGTGGAAGAGGCTGATGAGCCAATATTGAGAAAAGAATGTGATGTCCACTAGTTTCTTTTGCAAGTTGTATGGCGACATTTTACGTACAGTTCTGTAGATAATTGTCCTTGGCATACTAGCTTAAGTCATTCTTTACCCAACTAGTCGGTAGAAAGTATGTGTCAGATTCATCGGATTTCTATAAGCTTCTAGAGGCTTTTTTTATCAGTCGGTTTACCGCTGAAATCAGATTGCAGGGCCCCTACCGTGTATTGCGATTCTAAAGTTCAGATCGTTCGAAAGCAAACATTTTGTAAGGGAAATTTGAAACGCAATTCATAAAATTCATACAAAATTTCCGCTTTCGAACGATCCGAACTTTAGAATCGCAATACAGGGTAGAGGCCCTGTTGTTATGGAGGTGTTGGTACTAGTATCCCTATAACTGTAAGTGCGACTACTCTGATTCCCACAAGAAGTTACAGTCTTGTATTGTGGAACCTCTTTGTGACACTCTTTGTTAAAAGAGACTCAAGAACTACAAGCCCGGTAGATGAACTCGGACTGAATTCCGTTCCCCCTAGACTTTGAGTTATCAAGGTTGCACTGCAGTTAATTTATGAAACTCTGTTTCTTTGAGTGTTATTGGTTCGGTAGACTATAGCTGTCACTTCAAACTCTGCATGCAGTTTCTACTAGCAGATGTTTCTCTACCCGACACTACTGCTTTGCTATCAGGGAGAATATAAATCAAGCCGCTGAGTGTAATATCCGTAAGGCTGTCCCTACAGGTCCCTCTGGGAGAATGAGTCATTTCTTCAGGACAATTTGATCCATTTTTACATCGACGGATCTAAAACCAATGAGGGTGTAGGTGGTGGTGTTTTCTCCGATAGGCTTAATCTCAGCCTTTCTTTCCGTCTTCCAAATCATTGTAGCGTGTTCCAGGCGGAAATATTGGCGATCAAAGAAGTCTTATCTTGGCTAAAGAAAAACGTGATATCTTCCACAGATATACGTATCTTTTCAGACAGTCAGGCAGCGATCAGGTCCCTGGAATCAGTTTTTTTAAATTCATTATTAGCTCTAGATTGCTAATCTCTCATAGAGATGGCCAGGGCATAGAGATATTCCAGGGAACTGCAAGGCTGATGAACTCGCCAGATACGGAACAACCGCACCCGTGCTCACAGAAAGAGACACCCTGGGTATACCGATCGCTAAATGTAAACTTAAACTTAAGCTGGATGCTATTGAGAAAACAAATTCTAGGTGGACAAATGGTATAACCTGTCTAGCGACTAAGCGGATTTGGCCACGGCTGGATCTGAAACGCTATTAACAGATCGCATATCAGATTCGTAATAGGTGTCATCACGGGACACTGTCTAATAGGCAAGCATACAACAAGGCTTGGCGTCCATTCAAACGATTCCTGCATAAGCTGCATGGACGAGGAGGAGGAGGAAACGATTCCCCACCTTCTTTGTAACTGACCAGCTCTCTCCCCGTAAAAGAAGAATTCTATTTTAACGACTTAGGCGATCTAATAAACACAGATATCAGAAACGTCCTTCGCTTCATAAAAAGCTCTAATTGGTTTAACGAGTAGGTATGGAGATCTCTTCAGATCCATGTGGTATCACAATGGACCTATCACTGGTCTAAGTGTGCTGGCAGCCACTTCAACCTAACCTAAGGCTGTCACTGTAATGGTGCGCATATCTCCAATCACTCCGAATTAGCCTGTGAAGCTTACTCAGCTCAAATTATAAATTATCTTGTTAAATTTTTTTTTGTCACATTAATGAGAAAGGATACGTGACAATTGGTTTGGTTACTGTTGTTAGCAATCATTAGGGTATTGATTTTAGATCAGATGTCCCAGAGTTGACGAAGAGATTTCTAAACTGAAACGATTTGTTTCAATTGTTTCCTGTTGAAAGCTTTGATGATGTTTTCTTCGGGTCGACACATTCAGCTACTGCTGATGTTTGTTTATTTTTTTAAGTAATCAATATAAACTTCTTTAGACACATGTTCGTAACGTTATTACAAATACATATTAATTTATTTATTTAAATAGAATTGTAACAAAGCAGTATGTTATCAAAATTAAATGAAAAACGTTTCATATATGTATATATGTACAAACTGATTGTTGCGTAGAATACATGTTTCATTACCTTGGTGTGTGCTTTCACATATCATTAGCACAAAGACTTTGCCTATGAATTACGATATAATATGTAAAATATAAAAAATAACAGTAATTCCATTGCTTACATTAGACTACCCTATTAACAGATATTACTTGTATTTTTATATATTAGCATCGGCATGTTGACTCGACGGCTTCCTCTCCTTGCGCGACATTTATCCCGTCAGCGGCATGCATATCGAAGCCATCTGTGTTTATTGTCTGAAAGAAATCAAGTCGGTTTTTCATTGTAAATTTATAATGTTAACTTAGCTTAGCATACATACCTTTCGTACAATTTCTTCGAATACATCGGCAACGGAAACATTGTTTTTGGCAGATGTTTCCAGGAATAGTGCTCGATGTTTTCTTGCAAATTTAAGACCCTCATCTCTGGTTATCACACGGTCCATGTCCAATTTATTGCCCACAATCATTGTGGGAACGTTTCGATTGTTGCTATAGTTTTCCAATTCCAACAGCCATGATTCTAATTTTTGCAATGATTCTCGACTGGTGAGGTCATAGACCAATATAGCGCATCTGGCATTCCGATAGAAACTTGGTGTAAGACTGCGGAATCTCTCAGCGCCTGCAGTGTCCCATATGGCAAGTTTAAAGTCAACGCCGTCGATGTTCATTACTTTAGTTTTGAAGTCTACGCCAATTGTTACATCGTGGTTATCATCGAACTGATCGTCGACAAAGCGACGAATTAAGCTGAAAGAATAATGAATACCATGTATGAGTATGTGGATAGTGCTCTCAGCGAATATTATCACAATATCCTTCTGGCATGCTTTCGCAGGAAACAATGTTGTAACAGAATTCAGTGGCAGCATGCTTAAACGGTTAAAAAAAACATTCATCCAAGGTGTCGTATTCGAAGCCCAACGCCCAACAACTTAATTCGTAAACAACCTCTGTAGCACACCGTAGCAAAACTCATACCCAATCAAAAGCCAGCAGAGACACGAGCCAATGGTTGTGGTTTTCAAATTCCAGGCTCAAACTGTGAGAATACAGCCACACTTGAATCAATCAAGATGACGATCGTCAAATAAGCCACTTTATACGGCTTTCGTACGTCTCATGTGCCTCAACACTACAACGTAAGTAGGCAAAGTCTTTTGAGCTGAGAAAGGACTAGTCTCTTATCTAGAAATTCGTGTCTACCTCAAGCTGAAGCGGGGATATCGCAAAAGGGCGTAGAACTTGAAATACGCTCTACTAATCTCTTGGCACCGATGCTTTGCGCCAGGGATATTTAATATCCGGCACTGATGACGTGATGTCTACGTACCTCTATATATATAAAAGATGCTTGACAGCCTCTACTCTAGATCTAGATAAGACTTGATCAAAGTCACCTTCCACTCTTTTGGATTAACATGTCACCAGAAAGAGCTTTGCGGAATGCGATAATGGCCTGTGTTATTGCTGTGCTTGGTACTTGTTGAGTGACTTTATGGTTGGGATGACATATGTAGCTCATTAGAATTTGACACCATTACGCTCCCCATTTGGTGTATTTAAAATGAAAGCCTAGCATTTAGTGAATAGTCAATAGCATTCATTAGAATTTGAAGTCACGCTTAGTAGTGTTCCACATAAATGAAAGCTGATATGAACTTGTCGCAGGCTTAATTAAACACGAAAACAAGGAAATTATCCCTGGAACTTTTCCCTTATATCTAAAAATAGATTCCTGGTTTTGTTTTGTTTAAATTTAGAAAGCTGAACTTCCTTGTCTGATCTGCTTGCTATCATCCATTCGTTGACAGTTCCAGCACACGCAGTTCGTATCACTTCAATTAATTTCCACATATTTACCCATTCTAGACACGAACTATGTAGTACAAGGAATCACCAACCGAATGAGTATACATTTTCTCAAGTCTTTTGTTTGACAAATTTCTAAACACTGAGTTTTTTTTTATGCTAAGGGAGGCATATTTGTGTATCCCCCCGTCGATATGGAATGATATAATAATTCCACATTTTAGTAAAATACCTAAAATGGATTATTACTATTTTTCCAATGATGTTTCAATATTCCGTGGTGAAATATTTTGAAATTTAAAAATAAACATTTGCAACACCCATACGCACCTAGATTTTCCAACTCCACTCTCGCCGATTATTAGTACCTTAATGATTCTATCACTCATGGCTTTGTTTGGATTAATAAATGCGTTCTCCTGCCGATCAGCAGGTACTAATTAAAATCGCAAAAAACTTTAAATTAAATGAAAAACAAATAATTGTCGACTTTTTATGTGCAAAATAAGAAAACTCGCAGTAAAATTTACAATGACGTTATTCATCGATGGCAGATGTCAAAACAGTCGGTAATGTGGTGTAGTTATATTGGGTGTGTTCAATGTAAAACCATTTGTGTGGGGTGCAGGGTGTTTCTTATAAAATGCTTTACAACAAAAAAAAAAAATTAAAATTATTCTTTTCAATAAAAGGTTCGAACGTTGGTCGACAAGTTAGAAAAGTACAACAAGGAAGGAAGGATGAATGAACATTTTGTAAAGTGTAAATAAGAAATCCGTTTGTTAGAACTAAAGACGCTCGTTTCCTGTCATTCTGGTTGTCCCTTCCCATTAAAGGAGTCCCTAAAGTCAAAGGTATACGTAACTAGCTGTCTTTGATCAAATTTCGATTCTGTCATTTTGTCGTGTTCCGAACTTTGCGGAGCTCCCTCCAGTCCTTTTCTAAAGCTATGGTTGTCTCTACTGTTTTAAGTCAAGTTTTCTTCATGGTTCGCAAGTTCGTTCAGTCTTTTGTTGTCTGTGATATGGCTCTGGTACCCAGTTCGTTCCAGTTTTTGGTTGTTTGTGATATGGCTTTAGTACCCAGTACAGGCTGAATGCATTGGCTTACAGAATTTAACTGCCTTTAACTCTAAACTGATTTGTCTGACTTTCTCGGAAAAGAAAGCCCCATTTTGGCTGTAATTTCGACTTGAAAGACGCTGCAATTTTTTTTTGATTCTAACGTAACTATTGATTTCTAGGATTTCACACAACGCCTGTACCGCCATCCACTTTGGAGGCGTCAGTGTAAACAGCCAGTTCATATTTGCATATCTAAAACCAAAGAAAGCTCCTGGTTACGCCTTAATAACCAGAGAAGCCCTAAGAATGTTGCCTAGAAAAGCTTTAATCAAGCTTCTCTACATTATAAATGCTGCGCTAAGATTAGAATACGTCCCGAGCCAATGAAAAATTGCGGAAGTAATAATGATCCTTAAACCAGGAAAACCGCCGAGTGACAAGAAGTCTTATAGACCCATTCGCTGCCGCTTACAGCCAATCATCGAATAATGTAAACGAATGGACAAAAACATGGCGGATCGCCCTTAACGAGACCAAATCTGCTCATGTAAACTTCACATATAAGAAAACGAACAACTTGCCTATCTTCATAAACTCGGAGCGTATTCTCTTTGCTAATGAGGCTTAATACCTCGGAATGACACTTGACGCAAAACTAAAATGGAAGTCGCACGTGAAAAAGAAACGTAAAGAACTAGATACAAAATACACAGAAGTGTATTTGTTACTTGGGAAACATTCCAAGCTTACTACTGAGAACAAGCTGCTTTTATACAAGCAAGTGCTAAAGCCAGTATGGACATATGGTATACAACTCTGGGGTTGTACCAAACAAACAAACGCCAATATTTTACAAACTTTTGAAATTAAAGTGCTAGGAGAAATTGTCCACGCACCGTGGTACATAAGAAATGATGATATACACAGAGATCTTGGAATTCCTACTGTCAAAGATGAAACTAAAAACTTCGCGCGAACGCACAAAAATCGACTAAACGAACACGTTAATAATACAGTCCTACAACTTCTGGACGAAAGAAATGTATTGCGCCGTCTACAAAGGACCAAACCCTTGGACTTGGCACGATAAAAAGTAACCGCGCCTAAATAGCGGAACAAGCAGGAACTTTCATTGGAAAGGCACCTGCCAAACGTCTCTATATCGTGATAAAAAAAATTGCTTGATAAGTCCTTACTTATTTGCATAAACTAACAAATTTACATCGAAGGGAGGTGTTTTTTTTTAGTGAGTAAGAATCTCACACTACTATGAGCACCCGTCTGTCCTCATAGTGTCTATGCAAAATTTACACCTACCCCGGGAAAAAAAAAATATTCGCATATCGATACGATGGCTTGGACGCTCACAACACATAAAGAGCAATAATGTAGCGGAGATAAGTACCAATCAGTCTTTCTGGGTTTTTAGAAGATATTTTGACAGGCCTATGGGTTTAAAGTCGCTGTTATGAAAACAGCATTCACTTCCTTCGTTCAAAGCTTAGGGACCTACTGACACGATTTGCCTTTACACTTGGACACTGACAGTTTATACATTTTTTGATATGCAATTCAGTGGGAACACCTCATTGAGATCTCTCAGATTTGTCTCGTTAAGGAATTGCAGTTCAGTCATCTGGGTTATGAGTTAAGTTCCATATTGGCATTATTTTGATGAAGAATTTCCGTAAAGTTTCTTCGAAGTGTTAAATTGTTTAAAAAGTTTACTCTACACTGTACGTGCTCATTCTAAAAGGTGACTAGGCTATCAGACTTTCTAAGAACTAATTTGGATTTTAAAATCTGTGTTCAGTGTGTCTAGCGGGGAAGAGACTTACATATTTTCTAAAGAATAGTGTGCCTACATGCGATATTTCATCCTTTCATGCGAAAACTTTAAAATTTTACAACTCAAATACATTCGCACATCTCAAACAAGATACATGTGTAAACAGAAAAAAATGGAAAATAAAAAAAAATTGTGCAAGGAAATCTAAATAACGACTCCGAGACCAAGTTGTGCCTTATCAAAGAGTTTAAAGAGCACATTTGGCATTTACGCCACTATCTGCATTGAGCTGTGTGTTTCCTTTCTGACACTTCAACGACGTCTTTATGTTCTTTGGTTTCGTTTTCTGATAAAAGACTGAAAAAGAAAAAAATATATAAATGTTTACTTTGTTTATTATATTTCATGTAAGATGATAAGCGTGGAACTACACTTGTGAAATATACATAAGTACATACAACAGCAGGTTTTATCCATCGGGAAACACTTAGACTGGAATGGATGAGCCTTAGAAAAACGCATTTAGGTATTGAAACCAGGCTCAGTGGTTCGGTAGCTTTTTATGGGTAAAATAGATCAGCCAGAGGTCCAAGTAAATCTCAGGAAACCCAGCAGCAATAATAGTAGTCGAGTTCTATTCGAGTCTAACTTCGTGCTAAGAATGGGCCAGTCTTCAATTTTGTTAGACGAGAATTTCTATGTATGTCGGACTTGTCGCACTTCTTTTAAGCTTAACTAGTTACGGTTTTAATATGCAGCTTTGTAATTGCTTAGTTTTGGACTTCAAAGTCCTTTGACACTCCAATTATGCAGAACGTGACAATATCTATAAATTTCGGTTGAATATCTCTCCCGTTCACGACACACTAACGCGTAGTTGAACTGGCTGTACAGTGTTGCCGTAGACCGATCCATACTTATGTCGTAATGGTTTGGTGGCCGGCGTAAAAGTTCAAAAGTGTGGCTTGTTTCAGCACTTATCCGACAGCTGCGCTTCAAACCATGGAAGCCTCAATATCTTGACTATTGTAAAAATGAGATCGAAAGCGTAACTAACTAACGTCCTAACAAGGCCCTGCATCCTAGGCAGTCATGCTCAACGTTTGGGTATTATACGAATCGATTTCTGCAGATACTGCAAAGACGAGGATGATGAAGAATCTATTGTGGACTTCCTCTGCACGTGCCTCGCTGATCTAAATTATATGAACACCTCCAGCACGGCTAAGGGTTTCAGAAATAGACTGGGATCCAACCATCCAGTTTCAAGCTTGGCACTGATCGCAAAGGAAAAATTATGGTGATAGTATGTAACCTTGTCAAGTTCCATTTCGAATCTTTTATTTGTCCATCGTGACAGAATCCATTTGTATAATTTCCAATTTTTTACATGTTTATGCCTTCTTTACGTCAAGGAAGGAGAAACGCCTGTGACTAAGAGTGTCCCCGTATTTGGACCAATATGTGTTCTTAAGATTAGGTTAAGTCTGTGGGCCGGCGAAGAGGAGTTTCTCTGCGACACCCTCAGGTCTCTAAGACCCATTGTGCCACCTATAGGGGGCTTAATGGATAGCGGTCCTGATTGCAGGACCCATCCTGCGGTTTCTAACACATGCTTGGGTACCTACCTGCTCCAGAATCCACAGAAAATTGGCCCGCTAGTAGTATTATTAGGTAAACGACTGCGACGAAGCTATTAGACCACTGAATATCCTTGGTCAAGACAGTCTCCAAGAAAATACGTTTTTATATGTGGATTTATTAACCGCCAAAGCTCAATAATTGGCTTTAGCCTAGTCGTTGTAGCGTCTTTCAAGCCGAAGTTACAGATGGAGGTGAAGCACAGATGTCGTGAATTACCGCCAGTAAGACTGCAATCAGATCTCTTGTACTTACTTACTTACTTAAGGTGGACCTGGGCCTCAACCAACAAGCGTCTCCAGCTAGCTGCCTCCAGTTTCGCACGCTAAGTTGGTTGAGGTCCCCATCAACTTGCGTGCGCCACCTGAGTCGCGGTCTTCCTCTACTGCGCTGTCCTTCGGGGGCGGATTCAAAGATTTTTCGGACCGGAGCATGGGTGTCCATCCGCTCTACACGACCCAGCCACCTCAGTCGTTGGACCTTCACTCTTCTGGCTAAGTCGATGTCGCTGTACAGCCCGTACAGTTCGTCGTTGTATCTCCTCCTCCACTCACCGTCTATGCAGACGGGACCGAAAATCACCCGAAGAATTTTCCTCTCGAAGCAGCCAAGGGCACCCTCATCCACTTTTGATAAAGTCCATGTCTCTGCGCCGTTGAGCAGGACTGGGACTTGTACACGGGACAATGAAAACTAGGGTAGTGAAGGACTTCTGCCTGTCTTGGAACGAGATCGCTAAACAGCACACTCTGTTGGGTTCCAATGTCACTACGACATTCTGGCGAACTGGGCGGCTTTCGAGTTAATCAGAGAAGACCTTCTAGGTTTCCAACACTTGTAGCTTTCATGGTCCTCACTCTTGCACGGAGTAACAGGTCAAAAAACTTTGTGAAATCCGGTGACCAAAATTTCTCAGGAGATGCTACTTTAAACAGTCCTTTGAATGTAACTTTCAAGGTACACGCAGCGTTAAAAGGCCAGGAGAACTTTGACAACCAATGTTAGAAGAAGGAGCAATAGGAATTCTCCACCCAAAGTCAAAGGCCCAAGGAAAAACTCTCATAGCTCCTCGAAGTAAATCTCAGACTTTACGTCAAAATTATTCTAACGCAGTCTTTACTTTCGTATCTGCCCTCTTGTGAGTATTTGAACTTTATTCTTAAGCCAATCTGTAAATATTATGATTAGCCCTCGTCTTATATTCACCTAATCAGTCAGTTTCATCAGGGATCAGAAGTCTTTGCATTTATAGTACGTGTGGACGTAAAGAGCAAACACTCGTCCGTACTCCTCCGCCAGACCCTCTATGTGTTATCAGTTCAAATAAGATCACCACTCAGAGGGTATGTGTAGTGTATGTACATAGGGTTCCTCAATCTCGGATATTGGTTTTTCTTTAAAAAAAAATTGAATTACATTCGCTTATCTGAAACCATCATACATCTAGATTAATAGTATCCGTCAATTTAACCCAAGAAGACACTTTTTTTTTGTTCTCTATTTCTTCGTGGTGCGATAGTCATGTCCATGTTTATCTTCTTCTGGAAGTGGTGGTGGAAGTGGTAGAAAAAAAAAAGAAAAAATTCCCTTGCGTTGGTAAATCAAAAGAAAAAAAAAAAAGTTTTTTTTTTTCTTTCTCCGTATGAGGTTTGCATAGAGTATATGTATGTCGTCGTTGTCGTCGAGCCCATGTGTCTATTTTAGAGATACTCGTACACAAACCATTCATGCATTCATGAGACTCTCCCAACGGAGAGGAGGAGACGAGACCTTTTTCCAGAGATAATCACTTTAGGTCACATTTGATTTTTATGGCGGTTACTAAAGGCCATCATTTCGATGTACTTTTTCTTTTCGAATATTGAATCTTACAACGCGGTCGTTGTTAACGAGCTAAGGGGTTAAGACTTCTCCTCCGATAAGGGACTCTTTCAAGACACCAAAGAAAAATACAAAAAAAAAAAGGTCAAAACGCGATTGCATTGTCAATTGTGTTATCTTTTATGACTTAACGGAGCCTCATTGGCCCAGGCGTTCAGGCGTTGTTGTAGTCTTACCCACAAACACCAGTGGAGGCTCGCACGGATTATCATAAATAGCTGTGAAATTTTATTGATGATATCAGCACTCGGTTTTTTGTTTTTTTTATAGCGCATCGTGGGGCAGTAGCTAAATCAATATTGATGTAATTCTATAGTTGGATTAACTTAAGTGATGTTTGTGCCCACTACCTGGTTACTTTGACCGTGTTCTGGAAACAAAATTGCGACGAAGAAAATCATTTTCTTGTCCATCGCGAAGCCAAACCAAACTGAAGGTGGTGTACCACATTAAAATCATTTCTTAAAGCAGCGCCAGCAATGATGTGGAGATGCCAGTTCTTGCTACTTAGTTCAAGTCACGCATCTTGGAGTATAGGACGTCGACCGCGTCTGTTTGACATCGTGTATGAAGTTTTACATCTTTTTTTTTGTTGTTTTAGCTTGTCGCAACTCATCCCCAAAAATGTGGCTTTAAAACTCTTTAATCCAATATCGGTTCAGTATATCAGATAGCAGGGCCCCGACTCCCTATTGTGATTCTAAAGTTCGGATCGTTCAAAAGCAGACATTTTGCATGGGCAATTCGAAACGCAATTCATAAAATCCATACAAAATGTCCGCTTTCAAACGATCCGAACTTTAGAATCGAAGTGCAGAGTAGGGGCCCAGAACACCCTGAACAACCAGCATTGACTCGAGCCTCGAGCCACTATCTGGTTGTAGACTAGGTTACAATGCAAAGTATAATATTTGAGACTGCGGTGTGGCCGGTTTTCCGGCTGCTAATTAAGGCTACGTTTGTTTTATGATCGGCGATACAAATTCAAAATATTTTCTCAAAGTTACAGGTGTACTCCACTTATGCTCTACTACCATTGATATATCGTCGACGTTCTCAATGATTTTGGTCTTAGGTCTAGCACTGACCGTTTCAGAACTAATGGACCAAGTCTTAGTTTCTCCACTGCTACAGAGAGCTTAATGTCCTTTAGTACGAGTTGTAGGCATCGGCAAACAGCTCAGACCTAATGCTCACTGCTAGGTTGAGGGCGATTTCATTTAGCCCCGCTGTGTTCTTCTCTCGAGACCAACTACAGTCATCTAGAAGCACATCCGTGATGATTGGCAAATGGCAATTTTATTGTGTTGCTATAGGAATAACGTTGAACAGGAATTGTTGAAGGCTTCTTCCATCTTCCATAGATTGGTCACACCCTTTAAGAAGGCAACGACTGCAGAGCTAGCCACTTTATGCAATAAAAACCCACGCATCCAAAATAGAAGAAGAGGGGATCGTCCACAAGACAAGTTTGGCACAGGACGATAGAATGATGGCAGTTTGGAGAGAAGCTAGAGGGTCTGAGGCATATTGTCCGGAATCCAACAGTATGGTAGATGCTGTAAGACCTAGAAGGGTAGCTTTGAAGAAATGTCGATTGAAAACTTGTGAGATTGCGGAGACCTTAGATCTCTCAGCGGTTCTTGTAACCAGAGCAAAAAGCACATCCGAGCCAAACATCGATCGATTTTAAAGGATCTCACATCTGAAATAGAAGAAATAGACCAAAAATTACCGCGATCTTTTAGTCTTGTGCCGAGCAAGATTTCGCTACAGTTGCAAAATGTTATGATCCTAAGCAAGATCGACTGGTTGATTTTTTTCTGGGAAAATGAACCTCCAGCCAAGGTGTTTTTGCCAGCTTCGAGCTACGGCGGGACATTCGCAAAAGATGTGCTCCACAGTTTCTTGGTGTTCTAAGCAGAGTTGGTACATCTTGGTGGGATTTATGTTCAGTTTGTTGAGATGGTAGTTGACTGAGCAATGTCCAGTCAGAAAGTTTATTAGGGGCTTAGCATCACTCTTGCTTAGTGCGAGAACTTTTTGACCTCTGTTACTGTTTAAGAGGTTAATAAACTTTTTAAACCGACGAAGTCCAGTAGTAAAGTTTTGACTTAAGAGTATATCTCTCCGTCGTACTCCCATGGGTTAAGCGTCAACTTAATGTAGCTGATGAATAAGTCACAAAATGAAAGTGGACCCATAAACATTGATCGAGCTCCTTTCCTGCCGAGCTCATCGGCAGTCTCATTGCATTCAATGCACTTGTAGAACAGCTTAAGGGTGTCTAGACAGGTCCATAGCAAGCCTTGATTTGAATAGATAGAAAAGGACAATCTATTTTGTATGTGTTACGTCTTATGCATTCCCTGGTGCATAGCTCGATTCCATATACTTACTTACTTAGATGGCGCTACAGTTCGGGGTGAACCTGGGCCTCAACGAACAAGCTTCTCCAATAAGCCCGGTCCTTAGCTAGCCGCCTCCAGTTATGCAGTCCAAGCTGGTTGAGGTCCCCTTCTACTTATGCGCGCCACCTTAGGCGAGGTCTTTCTCTACTGCGTTGTACCTCCAAGTTGGATTCGAAGAGTCTTCGGGCCGGAGCTTTGGTGTCCATTTGCTCTACATGTCCTAGCCATCTTAAACGACCAATGCGTAGTTTTTTTTTTTTGACTAGGTCGATGTCGCTGTACAGCTCGTATAATTCGTCGTTGAACCTCCTCCTCCATGACCCGTCAACGCACACGGGACCGAATATCTTACGACGAATTTTTCGCTCGAAGCGACCAAGGGTATCTTCATCCGCCTTTGATAAAGTCCATGCTTCAGCACCATAGAGCAGGACTGGGATGATTAAGGTCTTGTACAGAGTTTCCTTAGTTCTTTGAGAAATGGCCTTACTACTACCTCGAAGTTATAGCTGTCTATAGTGATATTCTGTCGGATTCGTCTATGTTGAGTGTCCCTTCTCGTCGACAGCAAATACTTAGTTTTGCCCTCGTTGATCGCTAGTGCCATTTTGGCCGCTTCTGTCTCAATACTCGCGAACGCACCGGTGACAGCTCGCTGATTTCTGTCGATTATATCAATATCGTCAGCCTAGGCGAGTAGTTGCACAGACTTCTGAAAGATTGTGCCGCTGGGGTTGGCTTGAGCGTTTCGCACAATTCGTTCAAGAATGTTGTTGAAGAAATCGTATGATAGCGCATCACCTTGCCTAAATCCTTTTTTGACATCAAAGGTTTCAATGAGATCATGGCCGACTTTGATGGAGAAGCGAGCATTCTCCATCGTCATCCTACACAAACGGACGAGTTTGGCAGGGATGCCAAAACTTGTCATGGCTTTATATACATCGTCCCTATAAATACTGTCATAGGCGGCTTTAAAATCGATAAATAGATGGTGCCTATCGATTTGGACTTCTGGGGATTTCTCCAGGATCTACCGAAGGGTGAACAGTTTCCAAACACCTCTGGCTGAAAAACAGAAGTGAAGTAACCAAAAGAGACGGTTAGCTTGAAGTTCGGCCCGTAGATATACGCGCAGCTCTAGTTGCGATTTTTGATCCGTCTGTGAACCACTGAGGTTTACTGATGATGGAACCATTATTATTCATTCAGTATATGGATGGAAGACTTCAAAGGGCCTGTGAAGTTAATTTTAGGGGATATAAAGTCCCTAATGCAGATATCTGGAAAGATGCAGTTTTCTGACGCAAGCCGTGACACAACTCTTAACTTTTAAGGGATTATGTGGAAAGTAAAAGCTATACGCAAGACCAAAGCCTGTTAAATAACTCTAATTGTTGTCTTGTCATCAAATTCACCATTCAATTAGAAAATTTAAATTGATGTCTTCCCTAATTGCAATTAATTTAATAAATACTTTCCCATTTTCCAATAGAACGGATATTTATGTGAAATTCCCTTAGGGTACAACGTAACGCGTCAGTGATTTAGTGATTGAAAAGGGATCTCTCCTCCTCGAAGCACTTGCAAACCCCGTAAAGAAAAGGAAACACACATGAAAAGTGTATTATTTTCTTCTGAACAAATCAAAATACATAAAGAGGAACAAAAAAACAAAAAGAAAAGGAAAAATGCCCCATTCGAATTTTCCTCGCACACATGTCGAAATTCCCACGCATTCGAAAACACCAAAGGACGACCCGTTGCACATTGCATCTGCATCTTTACAAAAAAAAAAAAAAAGAACGAGTACTACTACTCCAACCAGAGACGATAAGACATTAAAACAGGCTCACTGTTGCACACTTTTGGAAAAAAAATTTAAAAAAGATCGCCATTCAACCGAAATAAACGAACATGGATTGCATGCACTATGCAGAGTGTGTGTGTGTTTGTAGCTGTGTTGTGCATTTCCCTTTTCCATTCTTTTTTGGATTTTAACGATTTTTTATTTTTTTTGTGGAATCACCTTACAGTTGCACCGAACCGACCGACATTGAGAGGAACCTTTTTTTCATGATTTTGATTTTTATTTTCTTTTCATGTGTATACAAGGGTCGGGTCGGGTCAGGTCAGATCATCCAACTATAACCCTAGAGCCTAGACCCAAGCTGAGCCAACGTAATGCGACGCGCTTGTCAACCTCTTCTTGATGGACAGAGATTGAATTTTCGAGAAAAAAAAAAATATCTAAACTGGCTTATGTCGTCGCGTCAGCTTCCCTCGGGGTGGGGTGAAGACCTTCCCTTCGAGGTGATCAATCATGAATCCAAGCACAACCAAATCGATATGTAATCTCATGACACAGCAACAGGTTTTCTCATTTCTCAATGACACCAGCAGCGTGGGGCCACCGGAGACAATGGTGATTAGCAGTTCTGAAAAATTGTGCAATAAACAATTTCCACTGAATAAAATTACAAATCTGACGACGACGACGACAACGTCTAATGTTATAATGAATCGACATGACGCGTAAGCTCTGGAAAGACGAAACATATTAGCACTCGGCGGCGGCAGCCTATCTGTTTCGGTGTAGGATTTTCATGCACGCACACACAATCTTTGCGCGAAGCAAGCACTTTTTTTTTTCCTACTTAAAATAACCATGTGTTTTGTTTAGAATGAGACGGGAATGGGAGAACGTGTGAAGAACTGAATGAGAATAAAAACAAAAAACAAAAAAACATGTTCCCAAATGCCACATGCAAAGATTGAATGGATAATTATACTCCAGCGAGTTCGGGTTTTACACATGACGTTATTTTATTTATGCATTACACACACAAACACACACATTTGTGTGCATATGATGCAAAAAAAAGAAAAATTTACAAATACCAGATACAGTGGTTGGGAAAAGTCCTTCGGAAATTGAAGAAGTTTGTGTGTTGATGGCTTACATAGTTGCCGGTCTAATCCACAATTAAGAAATTAGAACGCGTCCAACGCCTACCCGAGATCTGCATGTCAGGATGCCTTCGTACAACTCCAACTGCTGCTATGTCATCTTGAGTTTACCACCATTACAAGACTTCTTTAATCTTGTGCTGGAGCAGACAGTGTGAAAGGCCGGCTTAAACACAGAAGGCACTATATTTAACAAATCCATCCAGCTGCTGGGATACGCAGACGATATCGACATCATCGCCCGGTCCCAGCGTGCCATTTTTGAGGCTTTAACGGCAATAGAAGAACAAACCAAACGAGTTGGTCTCACGATTAACGAGGATAAAACAAAGTACATGCTGTCTACCAAAAACCAATCCGTCGAACACCGTCTTAGTCAAAACCTAACAATTGACAGCTAAAATTTTGAGGTAGTGGAGGACTTTATCTACCTCGGGGCAAATACAAACTCCACAAATGACACCCTAGTGGAGATTCGACGAAGGATAACCTTAGGCAAACACTGCTACTTCGATTTGTCTAAACAACTAGGGCCCAAACTCCTAACTCGAAGGTCCAAGGTACCAGTCTTGCTTTATGAAGCTGAATGCTGGACGATAAGAAGGACAGCGGAGCAGATCTGGGGATCCTTCGAAAGAGAAATACTACGTCGAATATTTGGTCCAATCTGCGACGAGGGCGAATGGAGGAGAAGATATAACCGCGAAGATATAACGAGCTGTACAAAGATGTGGATGTAGTCCGGAAGGTAAAAATCCGTCGACTGCACTGGCTCGGCCACATCGTGGGAATGGACGAGCTCCAGCTAAGAAGATCTTTGAATCCCAGCCACCTGATTAACGAAGAAGAGGAAGACCGAACCTCCGGTTTAAAGATCAGGCAATCGCTGACGCCAAAAGCCTTGGTCTAGTAAACTGGAAGCAGCGTGGCCGGGACCGTGAAGGATGGAAAGCGGTATTAGTTCAGGCTCAGACCCTCCAAGGATCGCTGGCCTGATAAGTAAGTAACTTTGTAGGAATATCATCCATAGGCTCCATTGGAAACTTTGAACCACGGCATAACCTTCAGGATGTTTCCAAATGACATGTTATCCAAATACTGCTTCCAAAAAAACTTGTCAATGGTTATGCCGTTAAGGGAGGACTGGGAGAAATACACACCCCAACCATTACCTTCTGACCTCGTCTGGTGTACGAATGCTTAAATGGAAACAGGAACTACTTTCGAAGTTTTTGGAGACTCAAAATGCACAAACTTTTGAGTAAGCCTTGGTATATACTCGTCCATATTCCAAGTCGGGGTTTTTGCCATCAATCAATGTGCGAGACTTAATCCAGTCTCCCAACTATTTTTATGTTCTCAGACAGTCAAGCTGCCCTAAAAGTGCTTGACTCGCCTATTATCAAATCCAAACTAAGATGTGTAACGCTTGAAATCTGGAAATGTTCTCCCAAATAAAAACAATATTTTGGCTAGATTTAAATAAAAAAAAAATGCCATATTCCGTTATATATTCAGTATCATTGCAACGGCCAATGTTATTTTCTTGTTGGATATACTACTGGCATAATGGCGAGCAAAGAAGAAGAGCAGAGAATTTTAATTGTGAACAAACACATGGAAAACCCAAATATTCCATTACATAAAATTGCAAAAAAAATTAAAAGTAGCTGTTTCAACGGCATATTCGGTTATAAACAATTACAAGGAAAGTCTCTCAGTCCAGAAAACATGGACCCTTGGACCCCAGGCTTCAAGCTAAAATTGAGGGCACGCTCAAGAGAAACCCCAACTTTACTGTTCGAGGGACAGCGAACTTTCAACATCAGCTGGTACCATCCAGCGAGCTAAAGTTCGAGCTGGATTATCATCATATAAGGTGAAGAAGGTACCGAGACGAAATAAAGCAAAAAGAAGCAATGCGTCGATCTCGAAGGCTCTACGAACTTTTTTTGAGAAAATACGATTGCAGTGTAATGCTGATGCTAATCCTCCTAATTGCCCAGAACTTCGCCCCATTGAAAGATTCTGGGCTCTAATGAAAGCTAAATTGAAGACAAAGGGTGGAGTATGTGCATTTTTTCGAAAAAAATGGAGTCAAATGGCCAAAACCTTCACCGAGGATGCTGTTCAGACCTTAATGAGAGGTGTTAATAGCAAAGTTCGCGCGTTTTGGCACGGTCCAAAATAATTCTTATTTTTTAATTTATATTATAAGATCAAACATGTATTAAATAAATGAGTAAAAAAAAATTATATTTTTATGCGTTTTCACTTTAAAAAAAAAACATATTTTCTTTTCCAGATTTCAAGCGTCACACACTATAGTGGAAACCCACAAGGTGATCTCTGATCTAGATAGAAACAACGTGGTCATCTTTCATTGGATTCTTGCCCGATTCACTGGCAAAAGATGGCGAATCAACAACATTCATTGGACCCGAATCCTTCTGCAAATTACTTTTCGTAAGAAATGAGAGTGATCGCCGTGGCTTAGTAGTTAGTGTGTTGGACTGCTAAGCGAGAGACACAGGTTCGATTCTCGAAAACCACCAAAAGTTTTTCCGCGGCACCACCTTCGCAGGCATGACAAACCTGCAAGAGTACAAATCTGGCATGAAGAAAAGCTTCTCAATTCGCCGTTCGGAGTCGGCATTAAAACTGTAGGTCCCTTCCATTCGTGCGAAGATATAACACGCACAACATGAATGGTTGTGAGAAGCTAGGCCTTGGCTTTCTATGAGCTGCCATGCCAAATATACAAGAGATGCAAAAGGCCTTTGCCTGCAAGAATTCAGAGAAGTTTGGTTTAACACTCCAGGACAAGCTGCTTTTTCCAATACCGCCACGAAGAAAATCAAGTTTTATGGTGAATCTTGGTAGGAACAACCTCAGAGGCACACTGCCGCCTGAACAAACATCTACGTACATCGCATAAACCTTGCAACAGATTATGTAGACCTTGTCTTGAGAGTTCCTTGGTTCTCTCTTTTTTGACAATTATTGCCCAACAATATGCCAAAAACTCAGTTCGCTTTATCAAGAGCTCCCCTAGATTACAATTGAGCTGCATTTGAGCATTTCCAGATTCCAAACTCGTTAACAGCTGTTGCGATGCTTTGCAATCTTTTGTTGGACATAACTAGGTCAAGGTGGTCATTCGATTATCGGACGAATTAGTTCAACAACGGATCTTTCAGAACCGGCAGTCTTTCTGCAATTTCAAAAGGTCAGGGCGTACAATTTTGACCAGCAACTGGAAACATGAACTAGGCCTATCCTATTGGAAAAGTACCAGCTTCAGGCTTTGTATAGTCTCTTTAATTTCCTGAAGAAAACTAAAAAAAGTATCGTGAGTTAGTCTTCAGTTTATTTACCAAATCACTAACGACCCAAGATTCCAGAAGATCTGCTCCGCTGTCTTACTTATCGTCCAGTATTCAGCTCCATAAAGCAGGACTGGCAAGATCAGGGTTTTGTAGAGCATGATTTTGGACCTTCGAGTTAGGAGTTTGGACCCTAGTTGTTTGGACAAACTGAAGTAGCAGCGGTTGCCTAAGGTTATGCTTCGTCGAATCTCCACTAGGGTGTCATTTATGGAGTTTATATTTCCTAACTAACTCATCCGTCTATTCGTTCCGCACCAAAGTGTTGCGTAACGACAACGTTTTACAAGTTCTAACTTCACTACTGGCTTTGATAGCGGCTCAACTGTCTATGTAAATGTCAATAAGTTTCTTAGTGGAGACTTGCTTCGTTGATAAATCCTTGGGCTGCCTCGGCGATGGCTAGGACTTCCGCTTGGAACACACAACCATGGGTAAGGTTATAGTGAGTAGATCCCGAGGCCCATTCCTTCTTCGATTTTTGACGAAATTTGAAGGGAATAATTGTTTTTATGCTTGAGCTTATAGTACACGACATGGAAATTATTGCATGTACATGCGACATTGACGTTTGTTCTATGCGTCTAGTGGTTGCATGCAAATAAATATAGGTAGTACACGATATGTGAATTTTGTCTCAAAAACTCGCATGTTTCCATGCGACGAAGATGTCGCATGTGAACTGCTTTCAAATATGATTGCATGTACTTTGTCGGATATGCGGCGCTGGTACGCGACATGTAAAATAGTGCGCATGTGTAGCATGCAAAAAGGGAAAAAGCTGCATGCACATATGTATATGCCACTTCCCACGGAGGTGTCGCAAGTGGCTCACATGTCACAAATATGGGTAGTACAAGACATGTTAATTCCATGCAACCATTGAGACCGAATATGACGTCAATGTCACATGCACATGCAACGATTTCCATGTCGTGTACTATAGGCTTTAGGCTGGGGTTGAGGTCAGGTCCGAATCAGTTTCTAGTTTTTCCCAACTTATGATCTTTCGATGGTTCTTATCGACATGACAATGATTTGTTTCCGTTTGAATTCTTTTTGTAACCACTGTCTTAGTATACCATTCGATTAGTTTTTAATTTTTCCATTTACTTACGTTGAAGTGAAGTAATTAACATACACTTTTTTTTTTTTTCTTTAAATTATGGTTTCTTTATTAATTGTGACACAAATGTTTGCCGTAGAAAAAAAAAAAAAAAACAACAATGCCATAGCATCCAACAAAATGTCACGTTTTTTTGGTTGTTGTTCGTTCTGCATTTGCACTCACGTGTGCTGTATTTAATAATTCCACTAGAATATTATTTTTAATTGTTAAATACAAGTACATACCTATGTACATACCTACTTGCGTATGTATTTCTGGTTCCATTGTTTTAATTTTTTCTTTATTCTTGATTTTTAATTTCTAAAAGAGAAGGTCCTCACAGTCTTTGTAGGTTATCTACAATGGAATCTCAGAGTTGAGTGTGTATAATTTACCTTTACGTACTTCAGGATATCCGTGAAATCGCATTTCCGATCCTTGAAAGATGTTTATCTTTAAAAAGGTTTGACCATTTCCGAAATGGTATCGGAAGGAGGGCATGCATTTGGCATTTGGAAATGGGTGTATGCGACCAAAAATTGTGCACATTTCCTAACGAAACAATCAACAAGAGAAAACTATATTGTTATCTGTGTGTGTGTGTGTGTGTTAATGACAGCTCGGGTAAACTTAGGAAAACGATTTTGAAATTTTTAAAAGGAAAAACCATTGTTATAGAGAGTGGAAAATCCAAAGGCTTATTCGTGTGTACGCAAGTGCATTGCACGGCATAGCACAGCGCACAGGTACGAGTACGAGTACTCGTATACTGGCATTTGTTTATATTTCATTTGTCTTTCGTATAAATGAAAGGTTCGATGGACTCTGTGTTGATGTATGTGTTTGTGTGTGTTTGTTACGTGCTTGAACGTTTGTCGTTAAGTGATATAATACCTAACTGTGGGTGGGAAGAATTTCTTTTACGTCTTGCTTCACTCTTTTAATTGTTATTAGTCAATGTTTTGACACAAAAACAAAGAAAAAAAAAACAAAAAAGCAAACTAAACACACACATTTCGTTTGTGCAAATTAAAATTTTACTGAAGTTTTTCTCGCAGACCATTTGGATTAGGAACGATTTTTTTTTAAAAACTAACAAACGAAATGAGTAAATAGGCTTAAGAGACCTTTTTCATTTATTTGTTGACAACAGTTCTAATAACTTCATATAAGGGAACACCAGATGGATTGGTTTCTTATTTAGTTACTAAACGGACTCCTGACCCGTGGAAGGTGTCCTTGACTAAAAAACTAAAGCCTTCCATTCTTGGTACATTCCCGGTAGCTTAGTCCTTAAAACAGAGGTTCAGTTGTCCTCCTCTACTCAAACCTGGGGGATGCGAGCAGATCTTCTTAACTGGAGCATAATTGTCCATTCCAGTGTAGTCGAAGTGTTTTGGCTCATAAAGTTGGCACTTGTTTCTTCCCCTCCGTCCGCATAGGGGACTAAAAATTCAACGAAAAATGTTCTCAAAATTGCTTTCTTCCAGCACTTGACACTATATAGCAGAATTGTTGGGATGAATATAGATCATGCATTTTGTCTTCCGGCTAAGAAGGCAGTTAAAAAGAAAATTGTTTTCGCAAACCGAAGTAGAAAGGTTTTCTAAGGTCAAGTCTTCGTCGAGTCTCTACTATAGTGTTATTCGTGGAGTAGGTAAACTCCTTTAGTGATGGGTCCATTGTGATACCACATGGTTCGGAAGAGATCTCCATACCTACTCGTTAAACCCATTGGAGCTTTTTATGAAGCGAAGGAGGTTTCTGATACCTGTGTTTATCAGATCACCTAAGTCGTTAAAATAGAATTCCCCTTAATGGAGTCTTCTTTAACGGGGAGAGAGCTGCGCAGTCACAAAGAAGGTGGGGAACAGTTTCCTCCCCCTCTTCGCCCATGCAGCTCCTACAAAAATCATTTGAATGGACGCCTAGCCTTGTATGCTTGCCCATTAGACAGTGTCCCGTGATGACACCTATTACGGAACTGATATGCGATCTGTTGAGAGAAATCAATTTCATAGAGCGTTTCAGATCCAGCCGTGGCCAAATCCGCTTTGTCGCTAGACACGTTTAACAATTTGTCCACCTAGAATTTGTTTTCTCAATAGCATCCAACTTATGTTTAAGTTTACATGTAGCGATCGGTATACCCAGGGTGTCTCTTTCTGTGAGCACGGGTACGGTTGTTCCATACCTGGCGACTTCATCAGCCTTACAGTTCCCTGGAATATCTCTATGCCCCGGCACCCAACAAAGCCGAATATTGAACTGCTCCGCCATCTTTATAAGAGATGATCGGCAGTCTAGAGCTACTAATGAATTTGAAGAGACTGATTCCAGGGATCTGATCGCTGCTTGACTGTCTGAAAAGATTCGTATATCTGTGGAAGATATCACGTTTTTCTTTAGCCAAGATAAGACTTCTTTGATCGCCAATATTTCCGCCTGGAACACGCTACAATGATGTGGAAGACGGAAAGAGAGGCTAAGATTAAGCCTATCGGATAAAACACCACCACCTACACCCTTATTGGTTTTAGACCAGCCGGTGTAAAAGTAGATCGAATTATCCTCAAGAAATGACTCATTCTCCCACAGGGAGGGAATGGTAGCAAGGAAATTTATATTGGAATTTAGCTTGGGTGTGGTGTAGTCTATGTTTCCAGGGAAGATTTTGAATTTGTTTAAAATGGAGGCGTGGCCAACATTTTTTGTAGACCACTGTGAAATTGATTTGAGGCGAACAGCCGAGTTAGCAGCCATTTGTCTGCCGAGGATGTCGAGGGGTGTCAGGTGAAACAAAATGTCCAGTGCTGCCGAGGATACCAATCAATAAAAGAAGTAAAAAAGTTATCGCACTAGGCAAACATGATGCTAAGCTACTAGACACTGTTCACTCAACTATGGCGCTACCTGTGCCTGTGTCTCCTGTAAGGATTATTGTTATTATTATTATTAGTTAGGCTCTGCGGCATAACGCATATGGCACTGCGACCTGAAAGATCTATTGTGCCTGGAGCCAGTTAGACAACGTCCTCCGGTGTTAGGAATTCTTTGTAGAGAAAGCGTTTTCTGACTTTGCAGACAGCCACGCACTCATATAATACATGTTCTGATTCGTCCTCCTCTAAGCAGAGTCGGCATTCAGATTCCTGAACTATATTTAGTTTATGTAAGTGATATCTGAGGCTGCAGTGACCGGTGAAGAAGCCTGCCAGTCTTCTGATGTCGTCCCTTTTATGATTGAGAATGTTTTTTGTGGATTTGTTCAGGGCGCGGATGGCCCTTTTAGCCTGTCTGAGTCCCTGTGTGTTGTTCCAGTAGGATAAGAGGTTTTGTTTTTCCCAGCTGTCCAGATTCATTCTGAACGCGGAAGTGGGGATGTTGCAGAAGGTTCGGCACCTTTGTACATTTTTGAAGAGCCTTTCCTGGCAAGTTGATCTGCAATTTCGTTGCCTTCAATTCCTCTGTATCCTGGTGCCCACCAGAGCTTGACTTTATTTCGCTTTGATAGGTCCTGAAGAGTATTGAAGCAGCGTAGAACGGCCTTTGAGTTACAGTTATGGGAACACAGTGCTTTGAGCGCTGATTGACTGTCAGTGTGAAATATATTTTTTTAACAAGAAATCTCGAAAAGTAGCAATGGTCAGCCTCTGACAATTCAACAGCTAAAGCTCAAATCGTTGTTGCACTATGTGCACAAGCCATGGAAAAACCTCTTACACAGACCACGGTCTTGCATAGCGATTTGAAGTGGCTATTTAGCTGTGGGTTGCAACAATACATCGTTCACTTTCACCACCCCGCATATTGATCAGTGAAATATCTATTAGATTTGAAACACCTTAGCTTAAAATTTGTCCAAATGTTGGATACTTAACGCTCACCATCGGTGGGTAAGTGTACTTATTTTTATTACCAAGTTTACCGTTTACTGAAGCTTGATCCGGTCTTGCCAATATACACCCAAATGGAAAGATATATCCTTTTAAAAGTTCTAAAGAGAATCAGAACTGTCTGAGAGCAATACAAAACTAGTGTTGGGTGTTTGCATTCTAAATGCTAGAGGTGTTTTGGAAACCCTTGTGAATCATATCACCTGTGATCATCTTATAAATTTAGACACAAACGATACATATTTTAAAGTTGTGTTTCTATTAAAAGCATTTCTTCTCGCATTCAGGATTGCGAATTTTTTATTTTTTTATTTTTATTTTTTCCAGTTATTCTAGTATAAATTCAATACCTCTAAGCCTTGGTAATAAAATGATGGTAAGCATGGTGGAAACCGCGTCAATAGTGCAAATTAAATTATTCATTTATGCTAATTTGTGCGCTTGTCCAGATTTGATTCTTGGGGCTCTCCCCGGCCATCAAGCATGTACAACAATCAAATCAAGTCAAGTCAGTCTTTGGCTATCGAGAGTGAGATGTTAACTAATGCGAGGCGATGACAAATTAAAAAGGAATAAATAGATTAATTAGCAAATCTATAAAAATAGAGCTTACGTTATCCGATTGTGAACCTTAAAAGAGTGGTTTCTCTTCAGCGATTTCCTAAGTCTACAAGTCTTTTTCTCCTCGGTCAGTCTAGAATTATTTGTAAAATCATGGTTCAAACTAAGTGTACCTGTACGCAAGCAGATATGTATAGTATCTCTAAAGTGTAGCCTTGAGAAACACCAGTTAATGTTAGTTTCTACTTATAGTACGTCGTTTCCTGTTCTTCATAACAAGACGACTATTGCATGGCTGGCATCAACGATCATTTAGTCGTTAAAATTACGGTTTTGAATACCCCCTAGCAAGAGCATTGGTGTCGATTCGCATGGTGCGTCCAAGCCAAGAACCGGTAAGATCACTGATTTAGTGTTGCAATCCATTTAGTAAAGACTTCCTAGAATGATTCTTTATCTGACCTCCAAGAGCCCGAGTAAAGAAAGCCTGAATAACCTTCATGTTTTAGGCTGTTAACATGCCCGGCCCTGTCAGCTCGAAGAAGAGCATACTTAGGAGCGAACTGGCTGACATCAATATAGGCAGTCTCCAGCGCTTCATAGCAAGCTCGGGCTGGTTCTGCGGGTAGTATTTCTGGTGAATTACAGATCCTGGTGGTAACACAAAGGACCTTATCTGGTTTAAGTGAGGTTGCACCTGCCGTCTGCTACTCCTACCTAACCTAGACTGTTGACAATGACGTTATTTCCTAGACGATTTACAAAGAATTCATGGAACGATGGAGCTCAATAGGCTGAGAACTTAGTCTTACGATCCTTGCTTCGTCTGTCAAATGATAGATCATGTGAAGCAATGGCTCCTCCTCTTAAGGAGCTGTGTGATACAAACCAATGCTGCAGTGCGATTTTTGCGGAGCCTTTCGGAAACCACTTGAGGTTCACAAAAGATTTTCTTAGGTCGTTTAGTGCGTCTTAAACCTTATTTCGAGTGCTTGTCTTGTCTTGTTTCTTTTGAGTGCTATGATCTCAGAGCTGATAGAAGATCCATTAGGGGCTCATTTCGAAACGGAGCCACACAGTTTAAATGTCTACTCGGTGAAATACTCGTTCCAACTTCTGCAGTGATTCTCATCAAAGATTAGCAAGCTTCCGTCTAAAATGTTCACTGCACATTCTGATTCCTACATTAAAAGGAATATTGCTTAACGGATGCTAATTTCAGATGACCATGCTGTAG
Source organism: Criorhina ranunculi (assembly GCA_951813785.1). NCBI lineage: Eukaryota > Metazoa > Arthropoda > Insecta > Diptera > Syrphidae > Criorhina > Criorhina ranunculi. The sequence continues at coordinate 16,755,042 of OX638385.1, forward strand.
ATGGGTAGTGGGTAGTGTGTTCGCTTGTGACCTGATCTGGGCAGATTCGAGCCCGGTAGGGGAATCGCAACTGCCACCGAAAAATCAAGAGAGAGACGAGCAAAATCGGAGTTTCTCAAACCACTACACCAAAATGGGAATTCTGCCTGGGAGTACAATGGACCGAAACGAGTTTGAGTGCTCCTGGGTTTTGGAAATTTCCTTTATAAAGAAGAAAAAAAAAATGCTGTAGATTTTGTTAAGACAGGCTTGGGGTCTCTTTTTGGCGAGATTTTCGCATCCTTCGATGATGTTTGTTTTTTGAACGCACGAATCTGGACTAAGTCATGGATGGCTTACACTACGCATCCATAAAACCCGCTCTAAGCCTGCATCCATGGGTTTTTACTTTTGGCCTGGTGCTGCCGCTTGAACTTTTTAATATGGTGACTTACTAACCTGTCCAAAACTTAACTAAAAAAAATCTGTTACCAAAAACATAGATATAAAGTTCACAAACAAAGCCGAATGCTTAGGAATAATCCTAGACAATAAACCCAATTATTGAATCAATGTTCAAGAATAAACCAGTTAAAATGCATTAAGTCCAAAATGAGGCCTCCAACCTAGTCTAGGTTGAATTTTTAAGACTTATTCTGCTTTACGGAAAAGTTGAAAGGTGGCCGGCGTTAAATAAAAGGTGCAACACCAGGTCTATCGAACGCTTGCAAAGATCAGCATCACAGGTTCACTTAAGTCGAGCTCGATTGCTGCTTTAAAAACAACGCTATACGTATTTCCTATTAGAAGTTAGTAATTGGTAGCCTCAGCTGTAATGTAGGCATGCTGGCCGAATGTTAAGCTAAGAGCAGACGGTATGCAAAAGTCGCACATATATGCGAGTCTGACGTCATTTTAGCATCATCATATGCGATTTTTGTTCGCATATCGTCTGAACACGTCTATATATATGCGAGTTTGTGAGTACTGCCGTACGTAAAAAATTTGCGACACATTTGCGAGTTTTTTCGTGACGTCAGCACTCGCATATATATGCGACTTTTGCATACCGTCTGCTCGTAGGTTTAGTCCCCAGACAAATACCATGTGCGAGACTTACTTAAGCGAAGCTAAGTAGCTTGATGTCTATGGTGATCATGTCCTAAACGTTTTTCAAACGACCATGTATAGCTGTTGTTTGTTTTTAAACGTCATTCGAGTTTAGAGCACGGAATGCTGTCTGGTGACACTCCGAATCACATGCCTCTTGTCCATAAGCGATTGGTGAAGAAATTCCCCTTTTCTTTTTTTAATTAACGCTCAGTGCGTAGGTTTTTTGACATGGCATCGGGGAAACTAGAGGAGAGATGTAGGAGGTACCGATGCACATTGGTTTTAAATGCTTTCAAATTGCATACGCGCATACGTGTTGTAGGGCTTAGGAACAAATACCTATATTTGAGAGTACGTTCGAAAATAATCTTAATCAAGGGTAAACTGATGTGCATTGGAAGCAGCATACAACTGGAACACAGTTTCTAAAAGAATCCATAAAACAGTGAGAGACATCAGCGGTGTTCAAGCGAGTGGGTTAATTTCGCAATGGACCTGTCACCTATAAGTTTTAACACGCGTTTTTGAATTCTATCTAGAATCTCCAGGACCAGATCGTTGTACTCGAGCTTTGGGCGCCTTGTAGATTGAAGCTAGAACAGAAGGGGTTAAATTTTTTTTTTTTTACATTCCCAGTATTTTTTGGCGACTTCAAATATGTGGTTGTTCCAACGAAGGTCGTTGTTAACACGCATACCGAGGATGGAAAGTCTTCGATAAGCCAAGTATCATTTATAGGTAATGGTTGATGGCAAAGATTTCGGCTTGGAATATGGGCGCGAATTCACCAAGGCTGACTGAGAAGTTCGCACATGATGATTCTCCAAAGATTCCGGAACCAGTACCTGTTTCCATTTGGATCCAACCGTATACAGAACGAGGTCAGAAGGTTATGGTTGGGGTTTGTGGTTCTCCCAGTCGTCCCTTGACGGGATAACTATTGAGAAGTTTCTGTTGAAGCAATATTCGGGTAGCATGTCGTCTCAAGGCATGCTGAAGATCGTGTCATGCTTCAGTGTTTCAAGCAGGGATAAATGTCCTCCTTTGGTGAATGTCTAGTTTGCCTTCCATTTGGGTGAAATTTTGTTGTGGTGGTAAACCCAAGATGGCGTTGAGTACAGCAGTTAGAGTTGTCCGAAGCCATCCTGACATGTAGGTTTCGGCTAGACGTTGGACGCGTTCTAATTTCGTAACTGTGATAGTTTCGTTAGTTTTTGTCCACCAGACCAAGCTTGGGTACGAGATCATCGGTCTGACGATCAGTTTATAAAGCCAGAGTATCATCTTGGGTTGTACTCCCCAGTTTTTCTCGTAGATTCGGCAACAGGTCCATAATGATATGCTGTTTACTCTTTCAATCTGTGAGTTCCAGGACATTTTGCTATCCAGGATGATTCCCAGATATTTGGTTTCTTGAGAAAATGGGATAGTTTCGCCAAATAGTGAAGGGCGAGTGAGAAAACTGAAAACTTCTTCTTGTAAAAGGAACAATTACTATCTTTTTAGGGTTTACAGAGAGTCCTTCGCTAATCCACCATCTCTGTACTTCGGATAGTACGTATTGTAGCACCTCCGAAACGATGTGTCCTCTCACATCATGGGGAAAATCATATTTATCTTCTCAGACAGCTGCCCTAAAGGCACTCGACTCGCCTGTCATCAAATCTAAACTACTAGAAATCCGCAATGTGATCGTGGACCATATTAGGAACGACATGGTTACCCTTCACTGGATTCCTGCACATATTGGATTTGCGGGCAATGACGGCGCGATAACAGAATTCATTGGACCCGAACCCTTTTGTGGGGTAAGTAAATCACTCTTCGCAAGACACGCAAAAGGTCTTTGCATGCAAGAATCTAGAGAAGTCTGGCTCAATACACCAGGGCAAGCATATTCAAAACTGCTATTCCCTGTACCGTCACAAAGAAAATCGAATTTCATTGTGAACCTCGATAGGAGCAACCTTAAAGCACTAATTGGATTTCTCAGCAGACACTGCCGTCTGAACAAACACCTACATCGCATAAACCTTGTAACAGATTCAAGCCGTAGACTCGGCCTTGAGAGTGAAAAGATCTATCTACACCTCTTAACGAAATGACCAGCTCTCTTCCAACTTAGGAAGAGAATTCTCGACAACGAAATCATCCCTACGGAACAACTCGCTGCCCCCAACCCAGAGAAGTTTCTTAACTTCCTAATATCCTCTGGGGTGACACAATTCATCTGAGAACACTAGGGAAGGCACAATAGGATTTGCTAGAAAACGCAGGCCTGTGAACAACCCTCCCGAAGACCATGAAGATCGGCTCTGAAACCACATGTTTGGTGCCTATCCTACGCCGAGAAATAGAAGCTTTACTCTCGGAAATAGACAATTTCTATTACTGTTGACATCCAATTTAACCAAACGAGATAAAAGAAGGTGCATGTCACTTTAAGGAACTTATACTAAGTAGTACTTATAAGCTCATACAGTTTAATTGAAATTTATTCCTGTTAACTCGGAACAAACATACTGACATATGGACAGAAGTGCTAAGATTGATGGATATGGCATCCTAACTATACATATCTCCCCACCTCTCTTGGGCTCAACAGAATGTTCAGGAAAATATAGCTGTTTGGAAATACTCGTAAAATAATCTCTCTTTCTTCAATCGTTCCTTAATATTATCTTTTCCATACGAAAAAAAAAACTGAAAAAGAGATACAATTTCATCGGCAGATATATTCTACTGTTATTGTACCCGATCCTTAACACCATATGTTGGCAATCGTGAAACTCTTTTTAGAGCCTTTTATGTGCGTTTCCTTTCGTTAATTCTTCACGTATGCTATGTATCTCCTCCTTTGAGTGTTCCTTAGAAAATAAACAAAAAAAAATTGTTGATTCCAACGAGTATATGCCGCCGACTAGTGGGCACTTATATGAACATTTTAGCACTTTGAAGGCAAAAAGAAGAAAAACTGAAATAAAAAATTCTTAGCATGTCCATGTCGGACTCGGGATAGCCTCTTGGGTTCCGTTTATCATTGAGATCCTAAGCAAACAATTCAAATGGTGGTTCTACAACATATGTAGGGGTATATACAACGTGCACATTTGTACAAGCCTAATAACAATAAAAGTAAATTTTGTTTGATGGGATTTCAATTGATTTGATTCATCGGAAAGCGTCTTGGCTGCTTCATGGAGGAGATTGTTCGCTCTTATTGGGGTCATTAATTAGGCAGAAGATTGAATGGCAAAAGATAGTTGTCCCAATTGTATTCATTTGTCAAATTGTCGTTGATTGGTGGTGGTGGTGGTGGTGGTGATACCGCAGTATTGCATTTGAAACTTTATCAGAAGTTCTCAGACAGTGGGAGACAGAAATAATCGGACAGAAAGAGATGAATATGAGGAGTCTATCTTGACTAGAAATTCATGACCTAGTTCGCTAGGCAGTAACCTCAGCCCTACTACAGCATAGAAAGCTTAATTGACAGCCAAGCTGCCATCAGAGCGCTTCACTCACTTACTTCGTCCTCTAAATTAGTTGAACAGTGTAAGGAGACTATAACGCAAGCAAACGTTCGGTTTAACATCACTCTCCTCTGGGTTCCCGGTCATAGTAACATAGAGGGGAAGTCTGCTCCCCGGTGGAACTCATCAAGGGCAACATTTTCCAACACTTTCTCTCTACTGCCAACTCTAGGTGGAAAAGTCTTGCAACCTGTGCCATATCCAGATAGATTTGGCCTGCCTACAATAAAAACAAAACGAATGACCTGATCAATAGGAACCGCATCGAGACAGCAAGAATCACAGCAATTAGCACGGGCAACTGGCCAATTGGTTCAGACGCTGCCAAGTTAGGCATCCCGTTCAACCCCCACTGCTGTTGTTGCGACGATTCACATGAAAAGGAAACGTTATTCCACTTTCTCTGTGACTGCCCGGCACTTGCCAGAGCCAGGCAGCGCACTCTCGGAAAACCCTTTTTCAAGGAACTATCTGGGATCTCTAACATAAAATTCTGCAACATTAGGTACCAATTTTCTTAACTCCGCAGGATGAATCTGAAAACTACACTCTTAGCTACGCCCATTAACATCCAGGTCACGTGCGTTGTGATATCATAAGGGCGTATCCGCGCTACTTGTGTCTCTGGCAGGTTCACCAGGTTCAACCACTTCTACCTACCTACCTAAGGACACTCATGACGAACGACTAGACATCGTGAACTTTTAAAAAAATTTCAGAGTTCCGCAGTAATTGCCCATTAATGTTGAAGGAACACTACTTAAGAGAGATACACCTGAAGCCTGTATGCCAACTATATGACTTGAACGTCTGCTTCTATAATAGAATCTATACTCCAGAACAAACTCAAAAACTGGGATCTGTACTCGCGTTGTACAAGGTGGGGCATGTGAATTGGCTGCCATTAGGTTAGGTTAGGTATGTGGGCCGACGAAGAGGAGTTCCTCTGCGCCTCACTCAGATCTCTAAGACCCATTGTGCTACCCATAGGGGGAAATCTTTCCCCTCAACGTTACCCGCATAAAAATTGTAATAGTAACTACTTACTGCGTTAGTGGTACAAACCATCCTGTGGATTTGATGAAGCCGTTCAGATCGTTCACCGGTTAACCAGACCGGGGATCCTCGAGATCCCGGAAGAAATGTCGCCCGATGAATTTGTATCTTAGACGGTACAGGCCGGGGCAGTGGCAGATGAAGTGGGTTGTATCCTCATGGACTTTCTCGTCTCCGCAGCCTCTACACAGGTCTTCTGCCGTGATGCGGAGTTTCTTCATGTGGTACCGTAGAGTGTTATGACCCGTAATCACACCTACAAGGGTGAAGAGGGATTTTTTTATCCTTTTGTATAAGTCTGGCGGTCCTAGCCTTATCAAATACAGGCCATAACTTCCTTGTAATGGCACAAGTGTCTAAAGAGGACCATCTGTTATTTACCTCTTTGAGCTTTGTTCCCTGCTTCGAGCTTCAATGAGCAAGGCGGGATATTCACCGCGAGGTCGGCTTTTTCTAGACTTAGTGCCGATCCCTCTCTAGCCCTCATGCCCAGGGACCCAGCAGAGCGTTACTTTGTGCTGTGTTCCAAGAACCCTGAGCTCTTCTCGACAGCACCTCACAAGCTTCGATTTTATTTCCATGGCAGAAATTGCTTTTATTGCTGCCTGGCTGTCAATGAAAAAGGTAATATCATTGCGCGGTATTGCGCTCATCGCAGTCTCACGGGCGACTGTTGTCACTGCTAAGACCTACGCTTGGAAAACACTGCTGTGGTCCGGAAGGCGGACAGATTTTCTAATTCCCAGCGGCTCGGAGAAGACCCCTGCACCAACGCCAATGTCTAATTTAGATCCATCGGTATAGACGGGTATTAGGTACTTGACCGCTTTTCCATTCTTCCCTGCTTGGAAAGACGCCCGAAAATGGTCTTTCGAAGTCTAGGGATGGCATTGTGTAGTCAGTGGTAGGCACATTACAAATGTCAAAGCTTAGACCTGAGGGTTTCATGTCTTTTGAGACCAAGACCAGGAAAGCAAGAAAGGAAAAAGTTATAAATTAAGATTTTGAGAGCTTCTCTTGATGGTTGTGATGATGGATGATGAGTTGGGTAAACTGCATGAGGGAAGTAGGTCTTTTCCAGCAAGCTTATGAATTCCATCGGATAGTGATGATTTTAGCTTGCTTTACTGTATGCAGGTAACCCCATACCGGCTTAACTTTGAGACGATAGGAGTTCAGTGAATGACAATCCTTTTTAGGGAGCCCTCATTCTAGGCTTTAAAGGATTCTTTCATAATTGAACAAGGAATTATCAGGAAATTGTTCCACCGCAAATTCACCTCAACGAAATGTGTCCCCTCTAAGGCACTTTATCAAGACTTTACGTCGGTCATAGCCCTACTAAGCTACAATAAATAAATTTTCTCGCAGAATTTAAACTTTAAGAGCCTTTTAACTTTAACTTGGACATGGATTAGTCTAAGTTGCAGGCAATCAACGACAAACCTTCAAGAGGACAATTTGTTTTAGAAAAGCTTATCAATCCGCTGGTCGAAGTGGGCAATAAAAACTGGAGTTCCCTTCTATGCAACAGGCACATAATGAATGGTTGCGAGAAGCTAGGCCTTGCCTCTTGTCGCATCAAATATTTGGATTTGTCTTTCGAGTTAGAATGGTATTCAAGGTTTTTTTTTTGGAAGAAGGAACCAACTTAGCCTTCGAATGAAGCTTTTTCTTTAATCTAAACAGAAGCTACCTCTAGTCTCTGAGATGGATCAGAGTAATTCCTGTTTTGGGACCCCGGAGGATTTTTTTTCTCATTTGCACCATCCAGTTCATTTCGTTGCGAGCAGCTCCACCCACACATACTTGCTAGGGGATGAGGGTGTCATCTTTAGGGAGAAGCGCCTCCTCTTGGAGTTGTAAAACCAAACTCAACGTTCTCACGTGAATTGGAGTCGCAAATCGTGAGGTGCTCCCCTGTTGCAAAACTGTCTTGAGTATCTGTTTTGTATCTATTCTCCATAAACACGACTGGATGCTCTAAGTTAACAAGCTAGCTGTCGTCGGGATGCCCCCAAAAAATTTTTTTTACACTTTAAGTATACAACCGAACTTATTCGATTTATATGAGTATCAATTGAATTCCACTGCAGGGTGCTCCCCCTCGATGACGAAAAAATGACGCGAACATACAATTGACTTCATTGTTACCTTCAAGCTTCTATGGCTACATATGTAAGTGTTGCGCATGTTTACGAAGTCAGTGTTTTGTTTACATCCGTTGTGAAGGAATTACGTAAACTTCAGCGTGTGTTTTTGATTTTTAATTTGATTAACAATGACGACGCCGCCGTTTGTGGTTAAATTCCTCAGGGGTTAGGTAAGGTAGATGGCCTCTTTGCATTAGTTGTACAGAATTAATGGCAAGAACTTGACGCCAATCATTGGTGTTGTCACTAAATAATGACGCTTGCTTCATGGAAAACGTAAGAAACAGTGAAATTCATGTGACGGATTGAATCACTGAGAATTTCAATGATTTTCCCATCCAAATTCGAAATAAATTAACACATTAGATAAGGTTAATGTGAAGACCGTATGTCGGGTGAAAGGGTCCACTGCATGTAAGGCTTTAACAATGGCTTAGGAAGAAAGGGAGTTAACAACAACGAAATTTGATTTATGAACTTTTTTTTTTTTTTTAATTAATTTGAAAAATAATGTAGTGATGTGTAATGACATGTGGCGACTGCTTCATCCAGGTCGGTCCATTGTGATTTCACAAGTTGTTAGGTTTCTCTGTCCCATTTGGTTGGGATTAGTCTTCTTAAATATCGATGAAGTGTTCTTACATACCTATACGGTTTGCAAGGCCACTGAGGTCATTAAAAAAAACTTTAAGTTGAACTTTCTGTTAAGACATGGGATATGGAAGGTGGCCCTTCGAATATCAGGCACAAAGTTCCCATAGCACATTTTGCATTATATGAAACCGGATGTGCTGGGAAGAAATTTCGCTGATCCATTCCGGACGTAGGTGTTCAAAATGAAGAGTACACTGCCTTAAATCCACTTTCCTGAAAGAGAAACGGTGCATTCTAGAGAAGTCTCATCAGTCTCTAAACGTAGTCTACTGAGATATAGTCTGTCAAAACGGCAACGACCATGTATAAAACGCTGGAAATGATGCCCTTCAAAATCTCCAGAAATTTGAATAGCCTCTAAGTAAAACTGCAACAACTATCCGAGAAATGGCCGACCGAATGTGGTTTTCAAATGAAGGAAACTGAATCCAAGAAAAGGTTTAGAAAAAAGTTGTCAATACCTGTCTTAGCGTCCGAGTCAGAAGTTCCATTTTTATCATTTGTGGGTTAAAATCCAGTGCAGAATGAAACAGCCGAGTCTGGTTCTAATTCTTTTCGCAAATTCGACTGAAAAGCTACAGAGATTAGGTAGGTAGGTAGGTAGAAGTGGTTGAATCTGGTGAACCTGCCAGAGACACAAGAAGCGCGGATACGCCGTTTTGATACCACAACTCGCGTGACCTGGATGTTGGTGGGCGTAGCTAGGAGTGTAGCTGTTTAAGGTAGTAGGGCTGAGGCTAAGTATCTTGCAGGCTTTTCTTATCGCTAGAACCTCCGCCTGGAAGACACTCGAAGAGTCTGGGAGGCGGTACGATTTGGACACGTTTAGTTCCGCTGCTACAGAGATTAAGTCGCCCTGTTGACCAATTTGACAGCTTCACGTCTTAGCGTGATGTAAATTGAATAAAAGATCATTCATGAAGGAGCTTACCATAGTAATTTACATGGAAGAGGTTGAGAGTCCCACTTTTCCGACGATGGACATGTCCGGTAGAGGATTACGAAATTATCTGTGTTTGTGGTTGGTGTCAGTTTGTCTCCCTGAGACATTGGTGGGAGATTGTGTCTATGTCTGACCCAAAAGCTTAACCAAACGTAGGCTTATTGTCGTTGGCTAGGTATCCTGAGTTAGGTTTTGCAATCGTCACGAAAGCGGTAGATTTGAAACCAACCCCGAGCAGTGGTATTACAATATGAAGCACCTAAGCAAGATGAAACCGACTGATTAGTAACCACTGACAGCTAGGTTCGGTGTTGGCCTCAGGGGTGTTTAATAGTCGAAAAGGGGGATTTTCTTTTGATTCCGAATTACACATGATACTAATCGTAGATTTGTGGGACATTTAGATTTCCAAGGAGTTTAATAGAGAATTTATTCATCGAAATAAGGCATTCCCTTCAAGATTGGTGACCTTCTGAATTATATTGCCAGTTAACCCCTTTTGGGAATGATGAGTTTGGCATTCTCCTAAGGCGACATTTTGTAGCCTATGGATGGCAGCTAGTAGTTTCAAAATGCTGCGCAGCTGTAGATTATCCTTAGAGAGTTTATGCAGGTTAGGTAGGAGTGGCAGGCCGCAGATTGCAACCTCACTTAGACCAGATAAAGAGGGTTTGTGCAAATCGGTGGCATTTTCCGCCACTTTTTGCTGTACCGGTTCAAGGTGTGTTTAAAACTCTGCAACTAGGCTTTTTGAGAATCTTTTTCAAGAAAGACTTTTTTTTAAAACATTTGCTTACTCTGATGTGTCGAGAACGTACGTCTCGACGGACTCTTGGTCGCTTTCGACTTGCTATTCCAGCATTTATTTGGTGAATTGTAGGCGTAAAGCCATCCAAAACAATCAACACCATATGTCAGGCATTTTTGAAAAAGAGCTCGATGCCACACTTTGTCGAATGCGTTTTGAGAGGTACAAAGTGAGAGAAGACCTTTCAGCTAGAATGTCTCTGCAAATGAGGGTTGGAAAGATCAGGTGGTAGGTAGATAGAAATTGAGGTTAAAAGAATTCAGTTAGCGCTAACATGACCTGGTTGTTGATGTGTCTATTAAGTTCTTCAATCTTTTGAGAAAACCTTATGTATGCTGTCTGCCTTTAGCTAGAGCAAGGGTATCTGTAAAGGAAGTAAACTAACGATTCTTTTTCGTTGACATCCCTACAGCTTCAACAATGTGTGAGTATGAGAGATGCCAAGCTTGACTGTGTGGTTGCCCATTTATCCTGATCTACCCAACCTGCCTGGTTAGATCGTCAGCCCAACTGGTAACGACTGCAAAAAAAAAATTACATTAGTTAGACAAGACCGTAAAGCTTCCATAGTATCTACATACATAACAAGAGGGACATCTAGTGCTACTTGGGTTAATGTTGAACCGCCACCTCTACCTACCTACATATTATTATTAATATTGGTTAGGTTCTGCGACTGACTCAAATGGCACTGCGACCTAAAAGATTTATTGTGCCTGGAGCCAGCTAGACCAGAAGATCCTCTATCTTCCTAATGAAGTTGATGATATCTCCCGTCGAGGCATTACTAATGTCCTCCGGTGTTGGGAATTCTTTGTGGAGACAGCATTTCCTGACCCTGCAGACAGCCACGCACTCACATAGTACGTGTTCGGCTGATTCGTCTTCCTCTAAACAGAGTCTGCATTCAGATTCTTGAACTATGTTTAGTTTGTGTAAGTGATATCTGGGGCTGCAGTGAACGGTGAGGAAACCGACAAGTCTTCTGATATCGTCCCTTTTACGGTTGAGAATATTTTTAGCGATTTCGTTCAGGGTTAGGATGGCCCTTTTAGCCTGTCTAAGTTCCTGAGACGTTTCGTTGCCCAGGCTCATTCTGAACGCGGAAGTGGGGATGCTGCAGAAGGTTCGGCACCTATGTACCTTTCTACAGAGCCTTGCCTGGCAAGTTGATCTGCAATTTCGTTGCCTTTAACGCCTCTGTGTCATGGTACCCACCAAAGTTTGACTTTATTCCGTTTTGAGAGGTCCTGGAGAGTATTGAAGCAGCCTAGAACGGCCTTTGAGTTACAGTAATGGGAACTCAGTGCTTTGAGCGCTGCTTGACTGTCGGTGAGTAGATTGATGGTTACGCCCTTTATGCCGGAATCGAGAATGATAGTGGCGCAGGTATAGATGTCATGTAATTCTGCCTAAAAGACGCTGGGACACATTCCAAGTGCCTTTGAGACCTTGTCAATCTTTGAACCATCAGTATACCACACTAGTCCTTTTATGTTTAGCAATGGGTCTCCGGTTTCTCAGGAGTTACGGTTCGGGATCTCAATCTCGAACTTCCTGCAAAAATAGATTAACTTGGGCATTAAATCCGATACCGTGCTCGAGCTCGGGGAAGTCACATACCTACCTTCATACGTATACTTATTATTCCTTGCACTCTCCTCAGGGTATGAAGATTGTAAACATTCAGATTCGTAGATGGAGCCTTTGACAATGAACTTTTTCAAGATGTCACCATGCTCTTTCTCTCTGTCTGTCTGTCCCCCCAAATATCTTTGTCATGCAATAAATTTCAATTTAAATCCAAAAAGTGATCAATAAATTTTCATTCGCAGCTGCACCAGTCGTCATCTAACAACCAAACAATGAATTCGACTGTGAATGTGTATCCATGTCCAACAAAAAAAATTCTTCTACTACCAACGTGTGAACAATTTGTACAAACATCACGATCTTGCGTATTCGGTTTGCCATACATTTAGTATCTGACATGCCACACACACACATACATACATTAACCGGGCTTATAATGCAAAATTGGGTCTTTAAAAGTGCGCATTCACATAACCAGCGATCATAACCAAACTGCATATCGACGACCTGGCCTGGTCGAACAAAGAAATGTCAAAATCTCATCGATTTGTGTGTGCAAATGTCTTGTTACCTCATAGATACCAAATGGAACGCATCTTTAGTAACCGCGTGCCAAATTGGTTGCCACTCTGGTCAACAAGTGGTGTTTTAAGATTCATGTTGCATATAGGGAGCACCTATTTACGTGATGAATGAAATGTTGCCAGATGTTGGCGGTAGGTAGTGAACGGTGGGTGGTGGTCGGTCGGCAGAGCTCCGGTGTTAAACACTTTTCGGCTTGGCCTTGAACAGCTTTAATCAAATGTTAATATATTCGCCGCGCCATTGGCTATGTCTGTGTGTTGCGTAAACGCAAGTTTTCGGTAATCTCGGTAACCGGTCGTGCAAGTTGCTAACGACCACGTTGATGATAATAATGATGACAGAAATAGTTGTTCGATATCGAAAGATGTTACATTTCGAACTTGAACAGTTATGAAATGTACATATATGTATGTCATACGGATCTTGATGGTGGATCAAAGGAAGAAGGTATTCTTTACCACAACCATCAAGTCGTATTCTTGTCGACATTCACCAGCAGTACTTTTACTCGTCGTATCTACTATCCGTTTTGCGTTGATTTCATTGAATTTTAATTCCCAGATAGAATAAATCGACATCAGGGTTCAAAATAACATTTATAGAATTTTAAATGTCCCCACAGTTGTCCATTAATATGTATGTAGGCACGGCAGCAACGTCGAGTCGCTTTTATATACATATCTTCGTTCTTTTTTTGTTGGGTTCTCTTCTATAATTTAAATGCATTAACATTTTGTTTACGATTTTCTTAGTACCGGTTGTCCGTTTCTGAATACAAATTTCTGTTCAAGAAATACACAACACAGCCAGTTCTGGACGGGGTATGCACAGCACAAGACATACGAGTATAAATCTGAGATCTCTTCAACCAATAGAACGCGCAGACTTGTGGCCCGAACTCGGGTGTGAGGGCTACAAAGAACCACACACAACACCACACCATTGATCACTCTTATGGTCGGGTCTTGGCCGACCTGACTGGCACACAAGATGTAATATGAAATTAAATGTTAAGATAACAAAAGCAAGAAAAGAATTATTCTTTATTCCATGAATGTTCGGTATTCTGGTGTCGAGAGGGGGAGGGCGGCGTCAGACGGGGATTTATGCTTCTTGTGTACGATGGAATGCCAAAATAAGAAAACAACACACACACAAAGCCATACGACACGGCAATAGAAAAGCGAAAGTGTAGAGTATGTTGTGGGGATGACAACAATTGTGCGGCGGCAATTTGTTTGGGATTTGGTGGAGGTTCTGTGATTAGATTAGATAAGTCACATGTTTTACGGAAAGAACTGGTGATTGCACCATCAACACGTGTTTGGCGTTTACATTCAAAGGAATAAGAGGAGTTTGATCCATCATCAGCAGACGGTTGTCGTAGGTAGTTATGCACATGTAATAAGAGACTTGATGGAAGCGGCCCTCAGTAAATTAGTCAAGTGGACGGATAAGGTCCACCTTCCAAGACCGAACGGGTCTTGTTCACAAGAAGGTACAAAGTACCATACTTCGTCCCTCCAAGGTTAAATGGCACTGTACTTCAGTTCGCAAATCATGTCAGATACTTGGGGGTCATTCTTGATAAGAAACTCAATTGGAGGCTCAGTGTACTGGACCGTGCCAGGAAAGCCCTCTGTTGTCCTTTATTCATGTCGCTAAGCTTTGGGGCCTGCAGCCCAAAATAGTGCACTGGATCTATACAGCAGTAGTAAGGCCTATCCTGATGTACTAGTCTGGTGGACAACACTGGACAGGAAGAGTAATGTGGATATTTTTAGAAAAATCGAAAGATTGTCATGCATCTGTATAACGGGTGCGTTACGGACAACACCTACTGACGCGCTCGAGACAATGCTCCACTTATTTCCTATTGATATTTTCGGGAAACTAATGGCGGCGAAAGCAGCGGGCTTAGGGAATTCTCTTAGCTGGCTGGTGCCAATACAGGCCACCGAGGGATCTTGGATAGAGGAACTCCATTTGTTGTTCTGGGTTAGGTCCTGATTTGGGTTATACGAACTTCGTACATATTTTCGACCAGTTGTGCTTTATTCTCTGGTATGTGTTGCACCATGCATTGAACATAAGCCTTCTAGGGACACTACCGAATGCTTTTTCCAAGTCAATGAAGGCCTCCACGATTATTCGCGAGGCTTGTATAGTATCTTTAGTAGATTTTCGTTGGGCGAATTCACACTGATTTGAAGATACCTTCGACGGTAATGTTTCGCTCCCATAGCTTCAAAATGCTTGTTCCTTAATAATTTGTTTCTTAAGTTAGATCTCTATGCTTGAGGCTTAGCCATATCACCCCTTCTTTACCGGAGTACTTCCACACTTCAGATGGGACATCTTCGGGATCCGTTTTATTTTTATTTTTCTACCTTTTTGCTTCTGACTTTGCCTTTGTGTACCGTTCTCTGCTTTCTCTCAGTTTAGTCTTATGTCAGATTTTAAACAGATCCGTTAATAGGACTGCTGGGTTGAAGCCGCATTATATTGTATGTGCTTTAGTTTTGCTACAGTTTGGTATGAACCAGGACCACCACGACCCTAGTATGCATTTACCTTTGAAAATAATGTCCTCTTCTGCGTGGTCTTTCAGTGGTGGATTCAAAGACTTTTGAATCTGTAGCATCGGTATTCATCCACTCTACATGATCTAGCCAGCTTAATCGTTGTACAATCGCGACCTCAACCCAGTCGCTGTACAGCTTCGTATAGTTCGTGGTTAAATCTTCTTTTTCACAGATCGTCTCGACGGCTCCAAATGCACTTTCATTCACTTTTAGCAAAGCCCATGCTTCTGCACCATTCATCAGGACGAAGATGAAAATGGTCTTGCGTTGCGTTTTCTTGGTTCTTCTTGATAGAGCTTTACTGCATAATTCCCTAATAAGGTAAAAGTAGCAGTGATTGGTGAGTGTTGTTTATGTGGAGGATCGCTGCTCTGTTTTCGAAGTTATAGTTGCCCTGATGTGTCTAGATGTTCGTTAACAGCATATACATTATCTTCTCCTCATTTACAACAAGACCCATTTAAGCAGCTTGTAATTTAATGTCTGTTAAGGCGACAGTGACGACTCGCTTCATTCTTCCGTTGGTCTCAATGTCGTTTGTGTTATCAAGTAGATGCACTGATGTTTGAAAAAAAGTGCCTAATGTCTTGACTTGGGAATTTTTCGAGTAAGAGGTTGTCCCCAGGTTGTGCAGGGGATGTGGTGACGAAGAAGTAGACCAAGATAATCCACGCTTTCTTTGTCACTGTCTAACACTCTGCCAAATTAGATCTAGAATCCTAAGAAGAGACTTCTTTCAGGATCTAGAAGAACTGTCCAATAAATTCGTGTTTGATATGCACAGGTAATACATAGGCTTATATGTTAGTTCCTTAGTATAGGGGTTTTCAACCACAATGGATCTACATTAATCTGTTAACCTAGTCTTTTGAAGAAATTGCAAAACTGTGAATCACGTTGATTAAAACCTCTTATGGTGTTCAAGGTCTCGGTGCTGTCTCTGCCGACATTGAAGGAGCAGCGAGCGTTCTGCTTTGTCATCCTGTAAAAGCGAAAGACTTCCAGGAATAGTAACACTAGATATGACTGCAAATAGCTCATTGACTGTTTCAATTTAATTTCGGTCCTGTGGAAATGATTGGTTGTCTTCCAAGTTGGAACTATTGGAGTATCTCCTGCCAAAGCCAAGTCAAAAACCATGCTGAGCATCTACGTAGAGTTCAGTTTCCGACTTTAGGAGGTGTATTATTACTTTTTTGACAAAAGATACAGGGAGTGAGGTGCGTCCAATAGTAGCCTCAAAAAGGCTGTTGGGGTGTTTCTTTTTATACTGGTGTGGTGCAAATACGCATAGCTCCTTTGATACTTTGAAGCCATTGGAGCTAGGGGTGGCCATGGTGTAGTGGTTGCATCATCGCTTGTCACGCTGAAGGTTCCAAGTTCGAATCCCGATGTTCAAAAAAAAAAAAGTCAATCAACTGCGAAAAAAGCTAACGTCAACTCTACTGCATAGGCATAACACTGGCAGTAGGATGGTCATATGGCTTGGAAGTGTTGATCGTACTAATGACATCGGGATGTTCGAAAAGAAATACTGCGAATTATAAGCAATGGCAACAGAACCAATAAACCTCCTCAGTCATTCTGGACACCACCCTCGGAGCAAAAAGACTGAAACCTAATACCACCTGAGTTTCAAAAATCACTACACCAACACTAGCGCTGTGTGAATAGTATCATAAGGGTATTCATAACCCCTTTAGCGCTAGTGAATTATAAAAAAAAGAAGGTCTAATCCATTATATGTAATCACAAAATATAAATCAAGGAGTCAGACCTCAGATGCGACAGTAAGGCATTGTCGTTTAGTCTTTTGTCTTATACAACTCTGAAGCAGGCGTAATAGTGGCCCCCCAAACTTACCAGAAGTTAACCTGGTGTTTGAAAACGTGTTCTCCGCAAATTCTGGACGCGTTCAAGGCATGTTAACGCCAAGTATAGCAGTGAATCCATCAGTTTCAAACGATGAGAAGTTGGCAGAACACTTCAGAGTGTTTCCTTATAAGTTCGTCTCGTCCTCTCCTAAAAATTTGAATCCTATTTGATACAACTCACCTTCGACATCCATTCCTCATCTCAAGATTATCAACCAAAAACTCATTAGCTATTCAAACCGGATTTTCATTGAGCTTAAGTCCCGAAAGTCGTTAATATATTTGCTTTCACAAATTTTCAGCTTAGTCATCCAAAAAATAAATCTGAATCGACATAAACGCGTTCTAATCTATTCAAATTGAATGAAATTCAATAAGAGAGCGCTCACATTCGAATGCTGTGAATAGTACACACATCGTGATTCAAACTATCAGTGTAACTAGACCGCTTTATCATCATTTTCAAAATTGTTTGATGATTCTGCCCTAAATATTCGTTATAGTTTAGGAGAGATACACAAAAAAAAAAAAACATAATTTCTAATTGTCATACTTTATTTTTATATAATATATTTTGATTGCATTATACTCGTATAGAAACGAGTACACTGTATCCCTTAGTGTGCAACCGTATGGATACATGAAAACAACAATAATAGTCCAGGGGCGACCAGTCGGCAGTCTGGCATTAATAATTTGACTTTCCGGAGTGGCAACAACTCAGACTCCGGTCACTCATTGTGTTTTGTTCAAAGTTAATAACCTTGTTTTTGTTTAAATGGCACCAGCTTTGGATTTAGCGGTGTAGAAGCGGACACAACAGCACATTATTTAACAATAAATTCCGGATTCGTAATATTAATTGAATTATTCAACCGTTCGTTTGCCCACAAGACTTATAAACCGTCCCAGTCGTCGGATAGGGAGGCGTAACATCCATTTACTCAATTAAATTGTTTATAAATACTTATCTGTTGGGTATATCCGAAAATTTATTTTACAATTTATGAATGAATTTTAATGCAAATCACAATGTAAATGACTTGATGACGACAACCTCCCCCCCCCCAGGTCGTAACACTACCGACAGTATGACGAATAATTTAATAATTTATTTATACATGCTTAGGTATTACGCGGTTTTTATATTTACTTTTTGATAAAAATCCGCAACAGTGAGAGCGATGTTGTGATCTTTTGTTATAAAAATGCAAAGTATCAATCGGACCGACGACGACGACGAGGAGGAGATTACGTGTTGATATGCAAAATGAGCGTCGTTAAGTCTTTTTAAAAGCTTGTTTTGATTTTATGTGAAACATCCTGTTGAATCGATTTTTAAATGCCGTCAATCTCGATGGACAAGTGAAACAACTATCGGAGAAGAAAGATACAGGATCCAGACTATAAATTTGGTACCGGTTCCCTTTTTTAAATCAAAACACCTCCTTTGGTATAGGTGATCTAGAGTCCTTTTCTGATAAGCGTTCTCACAGCTGGATCATTTGTGAATCCGGCAATAGTAGTTTCCTCTGCTTTGTTGCGGAAAAAAAAATACAATTATTTACGTAGAAAGCCAGGGTCTACGTTCTCACAACCATTTATGTTGTGCCGACTTACAGTTTTATTACCGACTTTGAACGGCGAATTCGAAAGATTTTCCATGACAAGTTATACTCTTGCTAATTTGTCATACCTGCGAAGGGGTGGTGCCGGAAAAAAAACGTCTGGCTAGCACTAATCACAGCCACGGCGACCACCTGATTCATTTCAGCAATGTTTTTCAATATTTTTAGAATAGCGACGCCCCTGAGCACATAAAACAAAACTACACGACCCCCTTTGAAAATGAAAAAGGATACACTCGGATATATAGGGTCATCCAAAAAGAGGTGTCATTTTAAATCAATAGAAAAATCTCAACATTTTTATGAAGAGTGGGGATATTTTTATTTTAATCTGAAGTACAAACTCTGAGGTTAGTAATAAAATACAATATCTGTCAAATGTCCACCTCAACTCTGCCTACAAAAAGTCATTCTTTTGATGAAATTTTTCATCACATTTTCGCATAATTGCGGTTGTATTTCGCGAATAACATCCCTGATATTTTCTTTGATTGCACGAATCGTTAGTGGAACATTGGCGTAGACTTTATCTATAACATAGCCCCAAAGGAAAAAGTCTAACCATGTTAAATCGCACGATCTCGGGGGTCAATTGAAGTCTCCATTTCGAAAAATCACATGTCCAGGAAATTTGTCACGCAATAGAGCCATTGTTTCACAAGCTGTGTGGCATGTGGTGCCGTCCTGCTGAAAATAAACATCGTCCACGTCCATAGCATCAATTTCAGGCAAAAAAAGTCAGTCAACATCGTATGGTAATAGAATCTATTCACTAAAACGGTCGCACCAGCATGATTTTCGAGAAAATATGGACCAATGACACGCCGACCTAGCCCAAAAACCGCACCAAAACCGCATACTTGTAGAAATGTAGATGGAGAGGTTGTTCCAATATTTCTCTTAGGTTTTCGGAGCCCCAAATGTGATTGTTTTGTTTGTTTACAAATGGAAATGAGCCTCATCACTCACTTCCTGTTCTTTCATTTCCAGCACCTAATCAGCGAAAGTGTAGCCTTATGCGTGGTCTGCTGGCTTCAATTCTTATGTCAACTGGACTTTATAAGCATGTAGGCCAAGATCTTTATGCAACTGCGGTGCAAAGTGGTTGCGGATTGGCCAAATTCCTGTGATCTTCTCGAAATGGGCATGCATGGGTTTTCAGTCACACTCTCAGTCACGGTGGCAATATTTTCAACTCACCTTACCAGAGGAACACGAGGTTGGAGTCTTTACATCACTAACCTGTCCAAAAACTTCAAATTTATCGATTAAATTCATTATAGCTGTGCGAGAAGGCGCTTGTTGGTGACTAAACACAGTGCGAACTTTACGAAACATTTCCACGATATTTTTGCCGTTTTTGTAGTGAATTTTCACACTTTGAAAAACACTGCATTACAGGATCTGCAAATACTCCAAATACTCATCTCATCTGTCTAATTTCGTTAGTACTACCTCCTTTTCAAAGGTCTCTCTCCTACATCTGATAGTCTCCCACAGTTTCTAAGGATATGGTCGCTTTATGACAAAATCTGCATATGGCCATTGCCAAAAAGGTTCAAGACCTACAAAGAATCCACTAACGCTCGACAGTTTCTTACTGTTCTTGACAAACTTGGCACATGTCCGAAAGACTGGGCTGAGGAAGTCAGTTAAAGAAGCTAAGCCGATGAGTTTCTTTGACAGATTGATAGTTGAGTTCGATTTAAAGAGCTTCCTTAATATCCTCATGAGTTGAGCCCCATTTTGATATGGCTGATGAATAAGTCACAGAAAGGAAGTGGGCTTTTAATGTTGATTGTAAGTCTGGCAAGCTCATCAACAAGGTTAGGTTAGGTTAGGTATGTGGACCAACGAAGAGGAGTTCCTCTGCGCCACACTTATGTCTTTAAGACCCATTGTGCTACCTATAGGGAGGAAATCTTACCCTTAAACGCTGCCCGCATAAAAAAGTGTACTAGTAACTACATACTACGTCAGTGGTACAAACCATCCTGTGGATTTGATAAAGCTGTTTAGATCGTTCACCGGTTTACCAGATAGTTTTTCGAGATTCCGGAAGAAATGTCGCCCGAGGAATTTGTATCTTAAATGGTACATCCCGGGGCAGTGGCAGAGAAAGTTGGCTGTGTCCTCATGGACTTCCTCGTCTCCGCAGCCTCTACATAGGTCTTCTTCTGTAACACGGAATTTATTCATGTACTACCGCAGAGGGTTATGACCCGTAATCACACCTACAAAGGTAGGGAGGGATTTTCTATCCTTTTGTATAAGTCTAGGGGTCCTAGCCTTATCAAATACAAGCCATAACTTCCTTGTGATGCCACAAGTGTCTACGAGCTCATCAACAATTTTGTTAGACATTCCCAACTCTTTACGTCGCAGTAGCTTCATATAATAGTTCTACTTAAGTTAGAAATGTCATTCCCCAAAATGTTCAAGGAAGGATGTCATCTCGAAGAATCAATAAGACCACGTCCAATACTTTGGAAAAATCACCAATGTACTCACTACATCGCAGTGACAATTGTGGCCAAAGTACAATGTGCTGCGTACTGAGAAAGTCTCAAAGTGGTGCTCTAACTTGGCAACGATGTTGGCCCATCTTTCTGCCTCGGTCAATGAAGACATAACTAACATGTCAGCTGCAAAACGTGTTATATTCAGGCGTGGCAAATCCACTTCTTCTCAGACATGGTTTCAATAAATTTTAAAAACATGCCTTCATTGGCTTAAATCCAACATAAGCCATCCGTTACCAAACCTCATTGCGAAGCTACGTAAATCATGACAAGTTGTATTAAATTGGCAAATAAACAATTAATCGTTGTCCACCACGATTTGCAGCGACAAATTATGGAACTCAACACGGATATGCAGCCCAAGGTCCGCGCACTATTTCACAACTCCACTCAACGCGCGGCAGACAATTATCAATTTCAAGACCTCTCCAGTCCCACTTGTTAAGTTTTTCGATAGATAAACCCAAGTTTCACAAGTCAATTTATTTTATTATCTCTCGCAGAGGTCCCCTATCCCACCACGTTGAGTCACCCCCCAAATCTTTGTCTTAAGTAACAAGTCAGACTCTGGGCGACATGAACCCTACAATTATGGTCATTGTTGCGTTGCCAAATACATCTAGCGCATTACGTACGCGCACGCACATGCCGTACTCGTAACACGACGACGACGACATCTCGTCTGTATGTAGTCACACAGATATTACAAAATAGCATACCAATCGGAGCCGACTTTTATAACTATTACGGCGCAACTGCAGACGGGTAGCACCAGTGTCAGACTCATTTTCATCTTCATCTTCGTTTTCCTCGCTCGCAACAACTGAAGCAATCCGGTGCTACTGCTTCAACAGCTCCTCCACTGATCGCTGGTGTAGTAGCGTAAAAGAAAACGAAAGTTCACAACGTTCCAACGCTGTAGCTGGAGATGAGGGTTTGCGTTTCGTTTTGTTTTTTGCAGGTTTTTTCTTGTGACTGTATGTGACGTGCCGGCTTCTCCATAACTATTCAACTCATGGTCAAGCTTTCTTCCATATTCTCATGCCACCAAGAACTACAGACAGTACGAGCAGTGAATAGCAACAGCGGGATCAAGAGGTATTCATAGTCGTGGGGCGAGTCGCAGCCGCAGTCTGTGCGCTCACAACCACAAAACAAATGCTAACTTCAGATTAAGCGTTTGTAAATAAACAAAAGCAAAAAGATACTACAAAAGCAAGAATCGCAGAAGATATATTGTAGCAACAACAACAACAATGAGATACAGATACACAAAACAATTGCAATTGCAACTCACAACACAACGATCCCATTTACGTTGAATCTTGATTTTTACTTTACTGGGGTGGCTTCGCTGTTAATTCCCCATATCTCGAGACAATTGCTCACTAGACACCATTTGTATCTTTTGCTCGGATAAATGCATTACAAACACACACAATTGATTGTGTGAACGATTGGAAATAACGAGATTTTAATATGTAAACACTCGGGGAAATCATCCGTCGTCGTAACAATTCGAAATGGGTTTCCCTCCAAGTAGAAGTTACTAAGAAGTTCCAAGGTGTTATGTGATCTTTATGGAGAACCCGTCGTCGATAAATTGAATGTCATTATAGATACGGGGTTAGACCAGATCAATCTATGTTTCATTTCAAAGAAATTGAATGACTCCTGAACAGAATCTAAAGATGAATTGCTTTATCTGTGTCTGAATGTAGGTATGCCTGTCACCGATTGATGTCTGGAACTGGAGTGTAGACCTCAATCGTGATAAAATCCTCCAAACAAGTTAAGATACCTTCAGCAAAGCTGTTTACGCTACCCTCTATTCAATTGTTCTCCGTATGGCCTTTGACAATCATTAACCCGACTACCCCTTGTCTAGTCTTTCTAGACGTGTGATCAAAATGTCTCCGGATGAATCCACAGTGCAATACAGTGACTCGATATCATCTCTGTATATCGACCCTTCAGACTGCTATCAAACCACTGACATCTAGAAAACTGAAACAATGAAAGACTGCGGAATACATACAGTAACCTCAACATAACTTCCTTATTTCCTCCATTTTCACGTCACGTCACCTCATGTCCCGTCACACTAATCCTACTTCCTACTAATATTATAAAAGTGAAACGTCCGTTTGTTTGTTTGTTCCTCTGTAACACGAAATCTACGGAACCAATCAACTTCAAATTTTGCACACAGAATGGGTGTACCTCGGGTCACAGTATAGGCTACTTTTTGTTACTACAGTGTTACTTAGCAAATTAAACATAGGTGGGGGAAGCCGCGGGTAAAAGCTAGTGACAAATAAAACTAAAATTGATAAAAAGATATAGCCAATTTCAGAATGTAATCCCAAATACTTCTGACAACCTTAAGTCCTACAACTTTCTAACCTTTGAATGTCTTGATCGCTGTGGTGACTTTCCCACACTGAGCGATTGAAGCTTCCTATTGGTGATTCTAATTATTATTTCCTGTGCTTGTTGTCATTGTCACAATAAAGTTTTCCCTCATCAACATCGTCATTAGTGTCTTACTTTTTTAGTGACGATAGCTAAAAGTCAGGAACGATTGATTAAAACTTGAAGATGAAGAATGCCATATTTAAATAATAAAAATGCATTTAAAACACAATGAAGAATGCCAAACTTTGCTTCTAAACTGATATAATTCTAATAGGTTTCCCATCAGGATTAAGTCGCTTTTTTTTTTATCAGTCAACCATATACCTTTAGTGCGTAGAAATTATCCAGCCTATCTACCGTCTTAGCGCCCGGTCAAACGAGGATATTACCGTCATCGAAAATTGTGTGCGTGATACTCTAAACCTCTTTATGTGTCGAGAACAAAGTCAAGCATTAACTGTCAATGAGATAAAATATCGGGCGATGATTAAAGATTGGTTGGGGTCCCGCTTTTTTCAATATAGACCCCCAAGATACATCAGTCTTTTGAACAAGACAGCTTTACTTGCCACGCAAGTGGTGAAACAATCGCTCTATTGCATGAAAAGTTCCTGGAACGCGTAATTTTACGAAACAGTGGGCCGCTTAGATCGTGTGACTCAAGACCTCTAAACGTTTTTTCTGTGGGGTTATACCAAGTCACTCATCTATGCCAATATGCCAAGAACAAGCAAAGATCCAATGAATAACATACAACTCAAAAGGCAGCTGAGGAGCCTCATTTGCGATAAAATATCACAGAAAATTGTACTTCCCGAATGCGCGACATCTAACGGGAGATGCTATCTCTACGATGGTCTTCTCTTGTAGATCTGCAGGTAGTTTTTGTTATGCTTATACCTCAAAACATGCAGATATCTGGAACATTATAGAAGTGCCTTATGTCTTTCTTGACAAGAAGACAGCTAGTAGGTCACTTTGCTAATTTAGAGATGTGGAAACCTTGTACTAATAAATAAGTCTGAGTCTGTTTCAAAAGACTTCCCAACCAAAGACGTCTTCCTTAGTTATCTCAAAAGTTGTATTGTAAGTTTTGTAAAGGAGCTCGAAGAAGCTTATCAGATCTTAATGAATCCATTTTGTTTCCCATTGTTGAAAGCATCCACCCGGAACTGAAGAAAGGAGGATTATATGTGAGATGATCTCATCCCCGATTCGATTATTATTTAGGGCCCCCTTAACCATCCAATTAACAATTCTCCAAAGATCTTATTTTTGCTAAATTTGAAGCTCAAGAATTCGACAAAGACTGAGTATAAATGATTTGACCAAGGACCGAACTTTTCGTACTCAGTTCATCCGACTTTTCATTTCAGGTAATACTTGTCCGGGGACCAACGAGAGAGTGAAGTTTTGCACTGACCCTAGTAGTTTTCTTCAAAAAAAGATTCCGAAGCCTTCACCCTGTTCCATTTTTGAGTCGTCTGTGAAAATACACATGTATGGTGTTTCTGTTTTGTATCCCTTTTTTCTCAGTCCATTCTTCTCTGGGGGGGGGTAACTTTGTCAAAGTCAAAGCGGTATGGCATTTAAAAGTCTCCTAACGTGTCCATTTTTGTTCGTTTAATAACCGTGCGCTGGTCCACTTAGCCCCTGTTCCAGAAATTGGATCTTTCGAGGAGTAGTGGACGTTTTGTTTCGGTTATAAATCACGGCAACTACATCGACTTACATCAAGGAAATGGACAATGCCAAGAGAATCTTTGAATTGCAGTTCTTCATTATAAGAATTATCGCGGATGTCAGTTTGGCCCGATTGGAAGCAAACACTCTTCACAAGTCAGGGCCCGCTAAGTAAATAAGTAAAGGTCGAGTGGTTCCGATTTGTTAGCGACTTATTCCGTCTGCCACTGGCGCTTTGTATGGAGAGAAAGAAGTTAATGGTTATATCTTGGTCATGTTAATGCATCAGTCATTACCTTTAGAAATGTTATTAGGCGTTCAAATTGTCGTCTGGGACATAAGTTTAGACCGTACGAGCTCCAATTTTTGTGATGTTGACCGTCTCATAACACGTAAAGGTGGTCTCTCAAATTTAAGATAAAATTGCATTGATTAGTTGACACCCCCACCCTGAAACCGACTCGGTACGATACCTACCACCTCCACTTTGTCAACGCAAATGTACGTCAAGTGTCCACAAGTTATTTGGCACCACTGTACGAGTATGTTCATCATCAACCACCATTCGACTTTAAAGATTTTGTTTCAATGATTTTTTGGAAATTTTGTATCCGTATAATAAATCACGTCAGTCCCATCAGTACCCGTGCTTGTGGCTTTGTATCTTTTTTTTTTTTTATGTAAACGTGTTTAATCGACGTACGACGTTTCTCGTTTCTTCTCGCTTGTGTTGTTTTTGTTTTTTCCTTAAGGTACGTCGATATCACAGATACATCACATATGCATGTGTGTTTGGTGTACGTATGTACATGTGAATATTTATGGATGAATGAATGTTTGATTGGAATTGGGTTTCACTTCTCGTGGTTGCTTAATAACCAGTAATTTCAAGGTAATCCAAAAGTCACTCTGAAAACGAAGCCTCCAACAACAATATAAGAGCCCGAGGCGAGGCGAGGAAGAAAGAAATAAAAACAACAAAAAATAAGTATCTACAGGTAGCAGATTATTATTGTTTTTTTTTTTTTGTTATGCCTTGGGTTCGTTCATATTCTGCTCAGAGAAACATAAGCAGAATAACAAAAATATAAAACCCCAACCCATTCTCATCCGCATTCGGTTGGAAGAGAACACACATTTTAGAACCCCAAGCCGGCCACTGAGACCGAGAGTCCAAGAGACCAAGGAAGTGATCGTGAATTCATTTCATCAACAACAAACACATATAGCGTCGTCGTCGTGCTGGACTTGAGCTGCTCTCGGTTTCTATAAAACCAGAGTGCGACTGAGTTGTGTGCAGAGTGGGTACACCTACCTACCTACCTAGTCTGGTCAGGCTAATGTGTAGTAGTACTTCTCAAAGGCAGACTTGTTCTTTTGATGTTGTCCCAACCAGACAGGTTGGATTGAAGTTGTAAATTAAGATTCTTATTGTATTCGTCGTTTTGGCAATTGGTTAGGTTGACTCTCCAGAGGGGGGGCAACGCGTAACGATTGCGAACACTGAAAACAAAAACACCCCAATACACATATGTTCGATGGAATTTTTAAGTTTGATTTTGGAATTTGATTTGGCACCACGACACAGTCGTGGATTACTAGAAAAATAAAATAATGACTTAGCACTGTTGTTTGTTCGCAATTAGCAAATCTCAAGTGAAGTCCGGCATGAGCACGCGGTGCAAGTTTTAGCGGCGTCAATCGCAAGTCGCAAAATTAGAGTCAATAAAGTAAGCGTTGTGTCCGTATGTAGGTAGCTTAGTGGAGCATGTTCAAGTAGATACTATTGCGCCGTAGTCTGGGGGTTTCTAGTAGTTGATAGTTTCCGTAACCTTTTCTTGGAATCTATACTGTTGACTGAAGTGTAGAATTAAAGTCAAGCTTTTGTAATAAAGGGTACTTCTGGCTTAAAGTAATAGTAAAAGTTGTAAAATGACGGGTATTCGTCAACGAAAATATAAAGCTCTTTAAAAACACGATAAACTTAGAGCAAACACAAGAACGCCCTTAAAATGAATGACAAAAATAGAGAAACCTTGAAATTTGAAAGCCTAAACGATGTAAGCATCATCATAGTCTCGGACTATAGTCCAGTTGTAGTGAATTCGAAAATGTAAAACTGCCAGGAGCCCTTGCCGATTGGATATCAGTGGGGCTTTTAAGAAATCCAACAACAGCAACAAGCTACTGGAAGGGACGCATCTGAGGTGCTTGACAACCGCTAGTTCGATGCAGACTACATAGGCAAATGCTTACAAAACAGAAGCCTAGAAGCAACGCAACAGAAAGGACTTGAATCAATCATCCAACTCTACCAAAACGAGAGACAAAGGATGCCAACCTAAATTTGACAAACACCATGTGAAAAACCCAGCCGGTCTAGAAACAGTAGACAGGCCAAAGCAGCTCCAGTTCAACTCAATCCGGCTCAGTTCTACAAAGTTCGAATAAATTCGGCGCCGTCGACTTGCTTCTCTAGTAAGAATGTTGCAAAAACTCGCATTCAAAACGAGAGCTCTTCCATTTTTTGTTTAAGAGGTCCAATTGGCAGGGATTACAGTTCTCCTTTTTCTATTGAACAGTCTAGCTTAGCGTTTGACTTCGTTCGGCACCAGATATTTTAATACCTTGCGTCTTTCTTGTCTTGTTAGCAACTCAGATCACAGAACAGTTAATGGATTTTCTTATTAAGTCATACATGTCCTTTTTTTAATTTCAGATCTATTCTACGTTTGGCCCTACCCTATCACTCAAATTAAGGTAAGATTATTGAAACAAACAGCTTTTTAAAAATGAATGTTCAAATACTTATTTACTTATGATGGTGCTACCCTCGGGATGGACCTAGGCCTCAACTTACAAGCTTCTTTATCCAATCGATCTAACTGCCTCCAGTCTATATATCAAGTTGGTTGAGATCCTTTTTCACAGGCACGCGCCACCTAAGTCGTTGTCTTTCTCTATTTCACCGTTTCTTCGGAGTGGATTCGAAGACTCCTCGGGACGGAACGCTAGTATGCATCCGCCTTACATGCTCTTCTGACTAGGTCGATGTTGTTGAATAGCTTTTACAAGTTATCGTTGTATGTCCACCTTCACTCACCGTCTATGCAGGCGCGATTCCGAGATCACGTAAAGGATTTTTTTTTTTTTTTTTTTTCAAAACAACCGAGAGCGACCTCATCTAATCTTAACGAAGTCTATGATTAGGGTCTAATATGTACTCACTATAGCGTGCTCTTCGTTAACAAAGTTCTTAAATTCCTCATAATTACATCTGTCTGCTCCTCCAAGTCCTGCCCCTGGACTTGCACATCAAATACATCGTTTCGTGTAGTGCTATCAGACTCAGAGAATCTGGGATTTGGTCCCCTAAACCCTATGGGCATAGTAAGGCTCTTGAACTGCTGCCTAGGGATCTGGCTTCGACCATAACTGATTACACTACTCCTACACTTGCGTTGGAGTAGGTGTCTTCTCAGCGGAACTGAACGTATCCAAATCGAACCGCCTCCCAGACTCTTCGAGTGTCTTCCAGACGGAGGTACTAGCGATTAGAGAAGCCTGCAAGATACTTAGCCTCAGCCCCACTACCTCAAACAGTATAGTAATCTTTATTGACAGCCAGGCTGCCATCACTCACTTACTTCACCCTCTAAATTAGTTGAACAGGAAACTATAACGCAGGCAAACGCTCGGTTTAACATCACTCTCGTCTGGGTTACCGGGCATAGCAACATAGAGGAGAATGAGAGAGTCGACACGCTAGCCAGATGGGGTTCTACCCTGGATGCCTCCCTAACAAAGTCTGCTTCCCGCTGGGACTCATCAAGTGCAAAATTTTCCAAATAATTCTCTCTTTTGCCAACTCTAGGTGAAATAGTCTAGCAACCTGTGCCATATCCAGATAGTTTTGGCCTGCCTACAATAAAGACAGAACGAATGACCTAATCAATAGGAACCGCATCGAGACAGCAATTAGACTGGCCAAGTGGTCCACACGCTGCCAAGTTAGGCATTCCATTCAACCCCCACTGCCGTAGCTGCGAAAATTCACACGAAAAGGAAACGCTATTCCACTTTCTCTGTGACTGCCCGGCATTTGCCAGAGCCAGACAACGCACTCTCGGAAAACCCTTTATCAAGGAACTATCTGAGATTTCTAACATAAAATTCTGCAACATTATCAATTTTCTTAACTCCATAGGATGAATCTGAAAACTACACTCTTAGCTACGCCCATCAACATCCAGGTCACTTGAGTTGTGGTATCAAAACGGCGCATCCGCGCTACTTGTGTCTGTGGCACATCAAACCTACCTGCATCTGTCTACAATGTTGGGTGTCCTCTTTAGTGAACAATGTTTTTTACTTCCCATCTTCATAAGGGAAGTATTGCAATCGGCCAAAAAAA
The DNA here is from genome assembly GCA_951813785.1 of Criorhina ranunculi. Classification (NCBI taxonomy): domain Eukaryota; kingdom Metazoa; phylum Arthropoda; class Insecta; order Diptera; family Syrphidae; genus Criorhina; species Criorhina ranunculi. The sequence goes on from OX638385.1 coordinate 16,784,583, forward strand.
TTTTTTTTATAATTCACTAGCGCTAAAGGGGTTATGAATACCCATATGATGCTATTCGCACAGCACTAATGTTGGTGTAGGGATTTTGAAACTCACTACGACATATTTAAAGTCGAGTAGGATATATAAGTAATGTATGAACTTACCAAAGACGCCCTCTGTTCATAGGTCTTGTGTAAGAGCTCGTAGCAGGTATTTCTGGTGTCGTCATCTTTCTCCTCCGTAATGATGTGTGTAAAAATCAAGCTTATGTTGGCGAATTGAGCGTTGATACGAATTGTCATGAGACGCTTGTTCATTTGTCTGAAACTCAAGACTTCTTGCCTAAGTCTGCCTTCAATGACAAATCGGCATCCAAATAATCGGTGCTCTTGTTTTCGAAAGCAATCGCCTTTTTTTCTTGTCGGGTTATGCAACACCACACTGGATCACTTAGACACGAAAACAAGTCCATTGTCTTACTAGCAAGTACAACCGTTTGACACTGTTTTCATTTTCTTTCTAAGAAAGTCGAGTACTCTGGAAGTATTCTTTTAGTCTGCTTGAATTCTCGAAAGTCATGCCACCTGTAGTTGGGTTTGCTAAAAACCTTAACCAAAGATACGGGCAAACCTAACGTTCTCCTCTGAATCAAGCTCATTAGGCGAATGCTCATTAAGTCTGCTTTCGAACTTACTATCAATCACAGTCATCCTTTCTTTACGGCTTAAGAATGTGCCGTCCACACAAATGTGGAATGATCTACAAAGCTCAGTGCTTCCTCATAACTTCAACCCCCCGCAAGCATTTAAAACCAACGTGCATCGGTATCTCCTCGAATTTTTGTAACGTCCGTGCTCTTGCAGTCACAAAAAATACCTAAGCACTGTCAACGGTATCAGAGTAAACAACTCACAGACTAGTTTGGCCTACATAACTACAACTATGAAGACACCCTTTACTTCTGCCGCCTTAGTATCTTTAAATTTCTTTTGATGAACATATCTTATCTCATGTCGGTATCTGTATCTGTATCTGTATACAAAATTTTAAAATCCACTGAACCTATTTAAACAGCAGTCCATCATCGAATGCAGATTTAGGGCACTTTATTGTGCAACAAAGTTGTTTTTTTCTTTTCTTTTGTTTAACAAAAAATTATTAGTTTTACGGGCCAATGTTATCCGAGGTAGTGTTTAGCTTGAAGGTCTATCTCTCTCTCTCTTTCTCTCTCAACATAATGGATACCAATTAAGCAGAGTGTCTTCCTTGACATGACTCGTATCTGGGGAGAGGTCGCCTTGACGGTATGGCGCGCACGAAAGTTGTGGAAAATTTATATCAAACATTGTAAACAAGCCGAAGCCGATGTGAGGGGTCGTTAGTTTAAACTCTAATAAAACATTTAAATGTCTCTCTCGCATACACAATATACACTGTTGTGCAGTCAATTAATTCAGATTCGCCATCGCCGCCATCGTCAGAGAGAGGTTTGTGTGTTCGATTTTGTTTACGACTGCAGTTTGCCATGTGCTACACGTACACATTGGGGGGGTTTTTTGTTTTTTTTTTTTTTTTTGTTATTGCTGTGTATATAGTTTTATTCTGAATTCTGAACTCTCCAGTCGCTCGCAGATAAGCGAAATTGCTGACGCAGAAGCTCTTAATGAAACACAAAAACAGAGAAAAAGAAAATCAAAACAAGCGCAAGATGATTCGCCTCACAAATTGATATGTTTGAACAAAAACAATTTTTTTGTATTTTTTTTTTTAATAAACAAATGTTGCGCGAGAAATAAGATTGTCTTGCACGAGTTGTAGGTACAGATACAGAGAGTACATGTGTGTGTGTGTAAGGGCAGTGTATAGTTTCGCGTAAACATTTTAATGAAAAAGCACACGAAAAGCGTAATTCAATAGTATTGCTCAATACACCGGTGTGTGTAATGGAAAAAGGAGGTCGGTACGAAGATCACGTTTTTGGCAAAAAAAAATCAGCAGGTAAAAGGAACTTAAAAGTATTATGAGACTTACACTGTCTTATTAGGAAGTAACAGTGTCGTATTATTTAATCAAAAAAAAACTGTAGACCCCGACTTTGTGTCGAGTTTAAGTAGCCATGAGCTTAAATTTTTTCTAGAGAGCTGCGCTCTTCATAAATAAAACAATAATGCATCTTTCACTGGGTCATAACCTCTACACTGCTTGATGTTTAATATAATAGATAGAAGTGATCTCCACGAAGTAGTGGTTAGTATGCTGTTAAGCAAGCTAACACCGGTTTGGTGGGTGCCGGGTGCTTCCAGACAAACGCACCTTTAGTAAACCAATCGAAACATGTAAATTAAAATTCAAGCTGGATGCTATCGCGAGAACAAACTCTAGATGGACAAGTGGTATAACGTGTCTAGCGACAAAGCAAATTAAGCCAGAGTTGGATTCGAAACGCTCTACGAATTCAATTCCTCTCAACAGATGACATATCAGATTGGACAAAAAGGAGGGTGAAACCATTCCCCACCTTCTTTGTCGCTGCCCAGCTTACTTACTTACTTAAGGTGGCGCTACAGTCCGGGGTGGACCTGGGCCTCAACCAACAAACGTCTCCAGCCAGCTCGAAACTGGAGGCGAAGTTTCGCACGCTAAGTTGGTTGAGGTCCTCTTCAACTTGCGTGCGCCACCTGAGTCGCGGTATTCATCTACTGCGTTGTCCTTCGGGGGCGGATTCGAAGATTTTTCCGATCGGAGCATTGGTGTCCATCCGCTCTACATGACCCAGCCACCTCAGTCGATGGACCTTCACTCTTCTGGCTAAGTCGATGTCGCTGTACAGCCCGTACAGTTCGTCGTTGTATCTCCTCCTCCACTCACCATCTATGCAGACGGGACCGAAAATCACCTGAAGAATTTTCCTCTCGAAGCAGCCTAGAGCACCCTCATCCACTTTTGATAAAGTCCATGCTTCAGCGCCGTAGAGCAGGATTGGGATTATTAAGGTCACTTTTGTTGTTCGAGAGAGGGCTTTGCTAGTCAATTGCCTTCTAAGCCCAAAGAAACAGCGATTGGCAAGAGTTATTCTTCGTCTGATCTCAGCGCTGGTGTCATTGTCTGAATTGATATGGGATCCTAGGTAGACAAAGTCCTTAACTACCTCAAAGTTATATCTGTCGAGGGAGACGTTCTGTCCGAGACGTTGGTGTGGAGTGTCCTTTCTTGTTGATAGCATATACTTGGTCTAGCCCTCATTTACCGTTAAACCCATCTCTGCCGCTTCCGTCTCAATACTCGCAAAAGCGCCACTGACATCACGCTGCTTTCTTCCGATTATGTCAATATCATTGGCGTATGCGAGTAGTTGGACGGACTTTTGAAAGATTGTGCCTCTTGTGTTGGCACGTGAGTTTTGCATTATTCTTTCAAGAATGATATTAAAAAAGTCGCATGACAGTGCATCGCCTTGTCTAAATCCTTTTTTGACATCAAAGGTCTCGGTGAGTTCTTTACCTACCTTAATGGAGCAGCGTGCATTCTCCATCGTCTTCCTGCACAAACGGACAAGTTTGGCAGGGATGCCAAAACTAGACATAGCTCTATATAGCTCGTCTTTATAAATGCTGTCATACGTGGCCTTAAAATCGATGAATAGACAGTGTGTCTCGATTTGGAGCTCCTGGTTGCTGCCCAGCTATCTCCTGAAAAAGTAGGCTCCACTTAGAAGAACTCTACTTCAACGATCTAAGAAATCGAATCAACACAGCCGTCAGAAATTTCCTTCGCTTCATCAAAAGCTCCAATTGGTTCAACCAAAGGGTTTTTCAATAGGGACATAACAATTCTGTATTTTAATACAAACGCACCCTTAACCTTTTGTTGTGATCTGTCAATGTCAAAACGTCAGTGAAGGTTTACATTTTTATCTTGGTGAAGTCCACGAACGAGCAACATTTGCGAATTAGTAAAAATTTCTTCCGAAATTCTGTGTCGATGGCTGCAACATTAAGAGCATTTACTCCAAGATTCGGATTCAGACAGGATGTGCGTGCTATAGTGGATAAATTCTGGTCAACATATTCACTATTGAATGTCCCTGTGCCAACGAGACAATACACCGGTCGAAGTACCGAAAATATCGCAGCTGTAAGTGCTTCAGTTCAAAATAAACCAAATCAGTCGATTCCATGTCGTTCACAGGAATTGTGAATCTGTAAGTCCACATTGTGGCGAATTTTGCGTAAAAATCTTGGCCTACACCCTTACAAGATCAAATTAACTTAAGAACTGAAGCTTCTTGCTCATTTGAAGCGCCGAAAGTTCTCCGATTTGGCTCTGCAAAAGTTTAAAGAAAATCCTGAGTGATCCTGATCCTGATCCTCATCGAAAAATCATCTTCAGCAAAGAAGCTCATTTTTGGCTCAATGGCTTTGTCAAAAAGCAAAATATGCGTTATTGGACAGCAACAAACCCACTTGCACTTCAACAGACTCCATTGCAACCACAAAAAGTGACCATGTGATGTGGATTTCATGCCGGAGGTGTGATTGGACCATATTTTTTCGTCGATTATAATGATCGCCATGTTACGGTCAATGGAGTTCGCTGTCGTGCCATATTGGAAGACTATTTTTGGCCAGAACTGGATGGACTTGACATCAGTGATATGTGTGCCACATGCCACACAGTTGGTCAAAGAATTGATCTATTGAAGGGGAAGTTCGGTAATCGTGTAACGTCGAGAAATGGTCCGGTCGAATGGCCACCTCGCTCATGTAATTCACCCAACGCCGTTGAATTTTTTCTTATAGAGTAACGTTAAATCGTTGGTTTATGCCAACGAACCAACAACGAACCAATATCGAACGCGGAATTCCCAACGTTCCGGCCGATATGTGTGGAAGAGTGGTGGAAAATTGGCTCCAAAGAATCGATCGCTGCAAGCGTGCTTAGGGTGGTCATATGAACGAGATCGAATTCCATACTTAAATTGAGTATGTATACTACACATGGAATAAATTTCAATCCAATATCTCAATTATTCTGTGTTTTATTTTAAAACAAAATCGTTATGTCCTTATTGAAAAACCCATAAGAAGATAAGGGGATCCATCCAGATCCATGTGGTATTACAATGGACCTTTTGCGGTTCTAAATGTGCTATCTTTAGCTGGCAGCCACTTCAGTCAAACAGAAGTTTAAGCCTCAGCAAAAATACCAGCACCACCTCCTTTCAGCATGCAGTGCGAACTCTTGTCATAAGAAAACTCCTCAATCCTCCGTTGAGTCCGTTAAAAATTGTGGGTCGCTTTCATTAGTGCGCAAACATAGAACACGCACATGAATGGTTGCAAAAAGCTAGATCTTGAGCTAGAAGGCAACTACGGGCTGTAGTGCCAGCTTCTGGACCACACAAATCTAGTTAGGAGGATTAAGATGACGAAAACCCTTCGAATTAGCGCAACACTGAAAACGTAAAAGTTAGAAAATGTACATTCATACGAGCGTTATGGAACGACAACAACGACCTTAGGAGCGCTCGGAGTGAATTCTATCCCCCAACGTCCTGAGTGGTCTAAATTCCACTTATGTTCCATTCGCCTAGTGATGTATGTATGTGCATAAGGTGTAACCAATCCACTATCACTTTCCTCACCGAATCGTAATGTCTATGGGTTCCTTATGTCTTCTCAGGGATAGCCAATCTCCCGAAATACGATTCGGTCAGATAAATATTAAGACGATACGATGTCATCCTATATATTCACGAAAGACTACAGCATTACTGACTTCACATTGGAACGGAACAGTCGGATTGATTTTCCAAAATTATTGAGAGCATTTTGAACGCATCTCTTACTCTTCCAATTCGGTTGTCCACATCAAATTTAGTGTCTTCATTGACCAAGACCAAACTTTCTAAAGAGCTGATCTCTTGGACAAACAGCTGTGGCCTAAGTGTCAATCCATCTGTCCCTCACAAAGTTGATTCTTTTCCAATAAAACAACAGTCTGACCCAAGCTGAATGATACGCCTCTGAGTTTCTCGGACAGTGACAAACATCTTACGCTTTTCTGGAAAGCAAATATTATCGAACGCGCTAAGAGATCCATAGTTCCGCTTTGCCCATGTAGAGCATGAGTACCTCCTTCGTCTCTCCTCTAATTTCCCTAATGCCCGTCCTCTAGATTGACAGTCTTAAACTGTAGTCATAATCCCTTTAACGCGCGCTAATTATAAAAAAAGAGCAATCCTATTAAGGCTCCAGAGGGGTACAGACGAAAATCATTCGCTCGCATAATGGCTTTGGGAATCAAATCAAATCAGGTGTAAAGGTGCTCGAGAAAGCCAAACGAGTGACTTCGTTAGTAGCCAGAAAAAGTAGGAATCTTAACCAAATCAAAGTGTGAATGTCCTTTGGTAAACACTTGATCCACACCGACGTTTGTCGAAAACTAATCATAGATGGCAACATCTTGGCAAGCCTATTCTCCACCATAAAATATTGTAAGCATTTATTTTACTTAAAAGCGAAATTCTTTCGGAACTAGGTACCGTTATTACAGGGAAACCAGACATGCTTAGTGATTGGGCATCGTCTATAAAGATTTCTGCAGGAACCGCAGACATGATAAAGAATCGTAAACCAGGGAAGCACCTTTTTAATTTCTTCTAAATGGTCTGAACACTGGTAGAAAAGCCGATCTAAACGTTAAGAAATCTAGATTCCACTCCTTACTCATTGGACCTACTTTACGTGTACCCTTTTTTTTAAGGAAACCAGGGCTTTCCCCAGCACGCCTGAACCGGGTAAGGAATGTAGTAGAATTTTCACAGATGGCTGCAAGACCAGTGAAGACTCAGGTGCTGGAGGCTTTGTGGATAGCGACAACATTAGACTGCGCTTACCCTTACGTATTTATGCATCTGTCTTCCAAGTGGAGATTTTTGCAATAATTATGGCTGCGAACTATATTGCGAAAACCAGTAGGAGGCACTGGCCGCGTCAATGCTGACAATATCACGAGAGGATATCACAATTTAGATTGGTAGCCAGGCGGCCATAAAAGCAATAGCTGCTATGCAGATAGCATCGAAGCTTGTTAAGAGCTGCCGCGAAGAGCTTAAGGTTCTTTCCACGCAGCACAATGTAAAACTCTGCTGGGTCCCTGGTCACAGCGGAATACCAATGAAGCAGCTGATGAAATTACCAGAAAGGGTTCAGCCCTAGACCGGGAACAAGCGGATGGTACGGTCAAACCCTCCACTCTGCAACCTCAAGGCCAAAATCGAACAAATACCAGATGGAGATCACTAACCACCTGTGAAATATCAAGAAGGCTATAGCCAGAGTACGATAGTATGAAAAAAAGCAGACTCCTGCAAAAGGATAGGAAATCTCTGTCAATACTGATAGAAGTACTAACTGGCCATAACATGCTAAAGTATCACATGAAAAAACTACGTCTGAGCGACGATGACATCTGCTGAGGATGCGGTGATGAAGTGCGCCATGAGGACACGGCCCATTTCCTCTGTCACTGCCCAAGCATCTGTCAACTCAGAAACAGAACCCTAGGCTATATCGATGATGAACTGTCAGAAGGATCACCGTCAAAACTACTCAAATTCGCCAGAACGTCCGGATGGCTAGAAAAGAGACTATAACACCACGGTAGGAAACAAAATCGTGGGTATCGCAATGGGTCCACATGGACTTAAGTGTGATGGGGATGTAACCATTCTCATCAGCCCGCTAACCTTACCTAACCTTACAGAAATGCCATAAAGTTCGCGTTTATATCCACCAATGTAGGTAGGTAAATTCCTTTTTTATAATAATTTCTGAAACCACTTTCATCATCCACCAGGGGCTAGCAATTTGCGTATCCTTACAGTCCCGCAAGTTGAGAACTCTGAAGCCGTCCATAAGCTATCAGACCACTTGATAAATGTAGGTATATACGAACAGAATGGACACTTCACGACAGAGGAACACAATGGATCCATTAGAGATCCGAGTGAAGGCTGCACCACGCGATGCATCCACCTCTTTAACCTATACGAACACTTGGATCTGTTGGCAGGATCTTTCGAAGTCTTGCGGCTTTATTTACGCTCACCATTCTCTAGAGCGTTATGCTGCTTCTATATTTGGTTCCAAATGTTAAAGAACGCTCTCCGTCGATCTTCTAGCTTATACAGAAATGAAGTCTTCCACCACCGCCTTCTCTCCAAGACTATAGCATGTGGTCCAAATTTGACTCATTTAAACTGATTGACTTGTCCTACACTTCCTTCGAGATTAAAGCTCCCATCTCCGTCGCAGACTTGTTGCCAATATGAGTGAATTTTCTGTCCAACTCCACTCCCACGTCCTTTACTGCATCTAAAGTGGTTATAGACCTACCGGTACCTCAAAGATAGCGGGGATCTGCCTTCTAGTCAACAGGACTATCTCCCTCTTCTTTGCTATGCTAAGTCCATGGTCTTGCATCTAGGATCTCATGACTTGATTAAGTCGTCTTTGGGCATCTTCTTCGGTGTCTCGTTATGTCGATGTCATCTGAGTCACCGACCAGATGCCAGATTTTCGGGTATCTCCATTTTTAGGTTTCCATCGTCCGGAAATGTTCCACAAATTGGGTCCTAGAACTGAACCCTGCACAGCACCAGCGGTTATTTCCTTCGTTTATTAGCTCTCTGTATCCAAGGTAACCTTTCATCATCTGTAGGAGATATTGTGATACATACGTCGAAAGTGTTGTCTAAGGCGTTCTGTATGCCTCCACCTGAAGGAGTTAAAAGCATTTTTTTCGTTTAGAGTTGCCAGGATGAACATTTTTCTTCAAATCCGCTTACTGGGCTGGACCTCGTGAAAGGCCCTAACTACCTCCTCTATTATTCAGTGTGCTTTCCTGAATCCATGTTGCTTAGCGGATAGGTCGCCTGCTCTAAGAACTGCTGCCGGGACTCATGGCTTGAGCATCCTCTCTAAGAGTTTTCCTTTTGTATCTACCTTGCATAAGGCCCTGTACGCTGAGTATCCGGATCCCCCTTCTATTGCTTATTAACACCGTTAAGGTAAAGAGTTGAACTGCATCAACGACCGTTTCTACCGTGTCATGCTACATTGCTACTCGGAAAAGATCACTATAATTTCTGTAGAGGCTGCAAGAACAAAAAGTTAGGTTAGATAAGGTAGGAGAGTTGACGGGGAAGGAAGTTCTTTCCCCGACCCATTCTGATGTCCTAGGGGTTGCAACCCCCTGACTAGGCACCATAAACCTAAGCTCTATCAAGCCAGCCCGCATCGCTGATAAACCTGTGTATGTTAAGCACCGACTTGCTGGACAGATCTTCTAGATCCTGGAAAAGGTGCCTTCCTAGGATCTTAAATCTTGTATGGCAGAGTGCCGGACAGTGGCAGAGAAAGTGTGGAGTGTCGTCATCTACTTCCTCGTCTGCGCATCCCCTGCATACATAGGTCATCCGTGTTCAATCCCAGTCTTCTTCCATGGTAGTTTAGCCTGTTATGCCCGGTGATGATACCTATTAGGGATACAGGAGCTAAACGCATTCCATCTATTGTTGGCAGTTCTTTTAATTTTGATCCCAATTTCTTGTTTTAGGTTACAGGGTGGGATTTTGGCGGTGATATCTGCTTGATCGGGGTTTAATGAGGATCCTTTCCTAGCCAACTCATCAGCTGTCTCGTTCCCTTTGTGGCCGGAGACCCAGCAGGGTATTACTTTGTGCTGTCTGCCAAGAACCCGTAGCTCTTCGCGACAGCGACTAACAAGCTTCGACTTTATTTCTATGGCAGATATCGCTTTTATTGCCGCCTGGTTGTCGATGAAAAAGGTAATATCATCCCGTGGTAGTCCCTTCATTGCAACCTGTTTGGCAGCCGTTGTCACTGCCAGAACCTCCGCTTGGAAAACACAACTGTGGTCAGGGAGTCTGATCGATCCAGAAAGTCCGAAAGTCTCGGAGAAGGATCCAGCGCCCACGCCTATGTCCATTTTGGATCCATCCGTATAGATAGAGGTTGTTGTATCGTTATTCAGTATCTGATTAGCCTGCCATTCATCTCTGCTGGGAAGACATGTTGAGAAGGGTCTATCGAAGTCTAAGTAAGACAACATGTAATCTGTGCACACAGTCCTGCCCACAAATTTGCGCAAGATCTGTGCGTGCCCTGTCTGACTGCGTTCCCAGCTACCAGTTTGGCTTATGCGGAGGGCGCCTTTTGCCGCTGATTCCTGCATAAGTAAATCCAGCGGGAGAAGGTTGAGTATTGTCTCAAGTCCCGCTGTGGGGATTGTTCTTAATGCTCCGGTGTTGATGCAGGCTATCCTCTGAATAGTTTATGGTTTGTGGTTTTGCACACTACCTGCCACCACACCAGGTTACCGTACGTTAGTATAGGCTTCACTACTGCCGCGTAAAGCCACATGATGATTTTAGGGCTGGGGTCCCGGGTTTTTCCGAATATCCTGCTACAGGCGTAGAAGGCTATCGTTGCTTTATTTACCCTCTCTTTAATGTTAAGGCTCCAGTTTAGTTTCCTGTCAAGTACCACTCCAAGATACTTGGCAGAGTCTGAAGCTTAAAGCGGGATGCCTTCAATGGATAGCATCCTGAACTCCGGTATTATTCTTTTGTTGGTAAACAGGACAAGCTCTGTTTTCTGCAGGTTAACACCTTCTAGTTGTTCGCTAAATGTGGACAGGAATTTGCCTGTAGCTAGGACCGCTAGGTCATCTGCCTAGGCTAACTACACTAAACCTCAATTTCATTAAGATTATTAACTACAAGAACCCATAGTTGGGGGGAGAGGACCCCTCCTTGCGTAGTCCCTCTAGAAGCTGATACTCTCACGTGTATACCACCTAAGTCTGAGTTAATGTGTCTGTTCCTCAGCAAGCGACACTACGAAAAGTAAGTTCAATTCGTCCGTCACATGCTGTGTAAAAGCCAACAAAAGGTAATGGACTCATTCCTTTGACGTGCTAAGTGGCCTAAGCTTTAAAGGTTCCTGAACAACAATAATTTCTATCTGCCAGACGATCTGTTAGTAGAGGTACCCCACAAGGCGGGGTCCTATCCCCACTTCTCTGGAATTTGGTGATAAATGAAATACTGATATCCTTAGAAGCAGAGGGATGCACGGTGATCGCTTATGCGGATGACGTGGCTTTAGCAGTCTCAGGAAAGCATCTCAACACCCTAAAAGAACTCCGCCAAAGAGCTTTAAATAAGCTAGTTAGATGGACGGTTCGGTGTAGTCTGGGTGTAAACCCCCATAAAACTGAATTGGTACTCTTTTCCAGGAATTATAAAATTCCAGTCATTGACCCTCCCTCCCTTAATAGGATTAGCTTAACTTTCTCCAATGAAGCAAAATATTTGGGTCTTATTTTGGGCAAGAAATTAAGCTGGAAACCCAACATAAAAGAAAGAGTTAGGAAAGCTACGATAGCACTTTTCTCTTGCAAAACAGCTATTGGGAATAAATGGGGCTTACAACCTCGTATTACTCACTGGCTCTGTATCTTGGTCATAAGACCGATACTCATGTACGGGGTGGCTGTCTGGTGGACCGCCTTAGATAAGGCTATTAACCGGGATCCTCTAGGTAAAGTCCAGCGATCAGCATGTCTATGCATAAGCGGGGCACTACGTTCGACACCCTCGGCAGCACTGGACATTTTGTTTCACCTGACACCCCTCGACATCCTCGGAAGACAATTGGCTGCCAACCCGGCTGTTCGCCTCAAACCAATTTCACAGTGGTCTACCAAAGATTTTGGCCACGCCTCCATTTTGAACAAATTCAAAATCTTCCCTGGAAACATAGACTACACCACTCCCAAGCTAAACTTCAATAAAAATTTCCTTGCAACCATTCCCTCCAGGTCACTTTGGGAATTCGATCCACTTTTACACCAACGGATCTAAAACTAATGAGGGTGTAGGTGGTGGTGTTTTCTCCGATAGGCTTAATCTCAGCCTCTCTTTCCGTCTTCCAAATCATTGTACCGTGTTCCAGGCGGAAATACTGGCGATCAAAGAAGTCTTATCTTGGCTTAAGAAAAACGTGATATCTTCCACAGATACACGTATCTTTTCAGACAGTCAAGCGGCGATCAGATCCCTGGAATCCCTGGATCATCTCTTATAGAGATGGCGGAGCAGTTTAATATTCACCTTTGTTGGGTGCCGGAGCACAGAGATATTCCAGGGAACTGTAAGGCTGATGAACTCGCTAGGTATGGAACAACTGTACCCGTGCTGGGATAGCTGGATGCTATCGAGAAAACAAATTCTAGGTGTACAAATGGTTTGACGTGTCTAGCGACAAAGCGGATTTGGCCACGGCTGGATCTGAAACGCTCTATGAAATTGATTTCTCTCAACAGATCGCATATCAGTTCCGTAATAGGTGTCATCACGGGACACTGTCTAATGGGCAAGCATGCAACAAGGCTTGGCGTCCATTCAAATGATTTCTATAGAAGCTGCATGGACGAAGAGGAGGAGAAAACTATTCCCCACCTTCTTTGTGACTGCCCAGCTCTCTCCCGTAAAAGAAGACTCCATTTAGGGGAATTCTACCTTAACGACATAGGCGATCTGATAAACACAGATATCAGTAACCTCCTTCGCTTCATAAAAAGCTTTAATTGGTTTAACGAGTAGGTATGGAGATCTCTTCACATCCATGTGGTATCACAATGGACCTATCACTGGTCTAAGTGTGCTGGCAATGACTGGCAGTCACTTCAACCTAACCTAACAATAATTTCTATCTTCTCTAGGAAAATTTATGGACACATCGAACCCAATTGCTGATCTAAGTAACCGTATCCTAATCTAATAGTGAAGCCTTACTTCTGATGCCCAGAATTAGTTAAGATAAAGAAGTCTGCGATCTTCCATCTTCTGAATACAGTTAAAATAACCTTAACAGGGGTACCATGGATAGAGTTTCTAAACCAACTCTGTGGTGGTAGCTTCCTGAGACCCACACCATGAAGTAGACTCTCTATATCAACTTGACAAGGTGTTGACATTTTCAGTTCGAATTTGCCTGTTCACAGCTGCTGTCAACTTTAAGCACTTGTTCCTACAATGACAATTGACTCTTATGGCCCGTACGAGTAGATAAAAAAAAAAAAAAATGTAAACAACATGGATGCGATAATTACTCGCTGTGGGTCCTCATTCCACAACCGAATGAGTAGCTTGCTCACTCACCAATTCACACAAAAGATCCAGTGTTTCGCCCCAATTGATCCACATACAACGTCGTGTCCCTTGTGCAATTCATACGTGTACACTGTACACACAATTCCTCAAGAATCATCGTAGTCGTTTGACCATTGGCAATTGACGTAATGTTTCTCAATTTTCGCCCGGCGGCGTGGTACTTGTACTCGTATCTTTCGCTCTCAGTGTCGTCGTCGCCGTCGTCTATCTATTATCTAAACAAATCCAATTTTTAGCTCCAATTTATGCTCGTTGATGGTGGTGTACGCGAGTGTTCCAATCGTATATTCAGCGTGCGCCCATGACAATATCTACACGGACGCGTACACTTAGATCTGCGGCGGCAAAAGTCGTCGTCATCATCATCAGCGTCGTAGTCTCATATGAATGGCAATTGAAACTAATTTAAACTTTATGGATCCATCAAAAGTTCATATTTGTCTTCGACTTGGGTTGTGGTGGATCTTTTCTTTGGTGCCTTGCCTCCCAGCCCATGCCCATCGCGCTGTGTATGGTAAACCAATATGAACCGCTTGTTGTAGGGTCGGATGATGATTCTACAAATTTACACTGAAGGACGGAGTCAGGGGAGGCCGTGTTTTTCACCACAAAAAAAAAAAAAAACAATATTGATCTAAATGTTTTTCTGTTCCTAATTTGCTTTATTTTCAAGTTCAACCGAACGTGTTGTTGTTGTTACTGGTGTTGGTATTGGTGTTGGGGCCTCCTCTTGATGTTCATCTTCTACTTCGCCGGCTCCACTCTACTCTACCATCACGTATCCGACGATGTGTACATAAGATATTTTGTGTATTTTTACGCAGCTGAGATGGGCATCGACGGTAGCGGTGGCGGCGACGGCATCGTTTTGGAAGACCAATTCTGCGGTATCGAGAGAAGGGCAGAAATTTAGCCGGTTTCGCGACGTTATTTGTCGAGTGACCATTAGGCACTTGTGTTCTTTTGTATGCAATTCGACTTGGACTTGGTAATAACGATAACATACAAACAAACAAAAAAATAAAAAGGTTCTCTGGCGAGTGTATCCGAACCCAAGAAGGATAAAGGCATCCAAATCCAGAATTCAAGATGAGAGAACCAGTTTGTGGGAACTCACAAAACATGCACGAGCCGCTTTGTGCTTTGATATGCCATAATCAGGTACATATGTACTACGCTGATGGACAGTGGGCTGCGATTTTATTTACTTTGTCCAACAGCTTCGAAACACCGTACCCCTGAGGGGGAGAGGATGCTGAAGTTTATCTCTTTTTTTTTAATTTGTGTCCCGGAAAGTTGTGTTCAAATGAAATAATCCAAAAATATGATGTTTCTTCGAGAGTGGATAAGATCCTGTCAACATGCCTGATCAGCATTCTCGAAAACTTGCATTTATGCATGAAGAGATAACCCTGTGAAAAGAATTTGAGGTTTTGAGGGGGGGTGTATAATAAAGACGCATCATAACGTTCGGCTTTTGCAACCCTGGACCGGACAGATGTCTAACTAGATTCAACTTCAGCAAAAACTTCAAGGTAACATTTCCAGAACGTAACAACTGGGAACAGAATAAACCAACATTTGCAAACGACTCTCATGTCTGGTACACAGATGGGTCAAAAACAGATGAAGGAGTCGGAGCTGGAGTTTACAACCCATGCACCAAAACATCTCTTTACAGCAGTATGGAGACGAACAGCTCAATATTCCAGGCGGAGATCCACGCTATAGAACTATGCATCAGAGAAAATATAAACAGAGCTCTTTCATATAAGAACATTTACATTCTTTCTGACAGCAAAGCTGCGCTTCAAGCGATCAACGCCTGCGAAATCAACTCTAAACTTGTTTGGGACTGTCTCCAATTACTCATAACATTGGCCAATACAAACAGAGTCCATCTCATATGGGTACCGGGCCATAGCGGATATGAAGGTAATGAAAAGGCAGATGAACTAGCTAGAAAAGGTTCTGCATCAACTTTTATGATGGCAAGACCATTCTGCGGCCTCCCAACAAGCACAGCTAAAGGCTGTATAAACAATTGGCTAAAAGACAAAGCACAACATTACTGGACAGCAACGAAAGGTAACAGACAAGCTAAAGCTTTTATCCCAATCCCCTCCCAAAAAAGAACGAAACAACTTCTACAACTAACAAGAAGTCAGATTCGAATCGTCACAGAATTCCTCAAGGGCCACTTTCGGGTTAAAAAACACCTCATAACTATGGGAATAGCACAAGACGACATATGCAGAATGTGCAACGAGGACGAAGAATCAGCAGAACATATACTTTGTCACTGTAACTGCCTCATAAAACGTACACGTCATCGTTTCCTTGGTAAACACTTCCTCGAGGTGAAAGACAACCACCAGCTCACCCAAAGACATCGCCGGATTCATCACACACTCCGGCATCATGGAGGAGCTTTAACTAAGAGGACATCACAATAGGCCCATCTGTGGCCGCAGTGATAAGGGACTTTGGACCACCTCAATCTTAATCTAATCTTATCTGCAACCCTCCACCGATTTTAGGAATTCTTTATGGAGAAAGCGTTTCCTGACTCTGCAAACAGCAACGCACTCACATAGTACGCGCTCCGCTGATTCGTCCTCCTCTAAGCAGAGTCTGCATTCAGATTCCTGAACTATATTTAGTTTGTGTAAGTGATATCTGAGGCTGCAGTGACCGGTGAAGAAGCCTGCCAGTCTTCTGATATCGTCCCTTTTATAATTGAGAATGTTTGTGTGGTTTTGTTCAGGGGCATGATGGCCCTTTTAGCCTGTCTGAGTCCCTGAGTGTTGTTCCAGTAGGATAAGAAGTTTCATTTTTCCCAGCTGTCCAGACTCATCCTAAACGCGGAAGGCAGGATGCCGCAGAAGGGTTCGGCACCTATGTACCCTTCTGAAGAGCCTATCCTGGCAAGTTGACCTGCAATTTCATTGCCTTCAATTCCTCTGTGTCCTGATACCCACCAGAGCTTGACTTTGTTCCGCTTTGAGAGGTCTTGGAGAGTATTGAAGCAGCCTAGAACGGCCTTTGAGTTACAGTAATGGGAACTCAGTACTTTGAGCGCTCCTTGGGTATGTTCTTGAAGCTATCGTCTTTCCTAAATACATAATGGATGGTTTTGACTCTTTCCTTGGATCACCAACCGGCAGAATGACAACTATTAAACATGGCATTCCCATGACTCCCTAGACTATTGTGGCAGCTCTCTGACGGTCATCGACTGCTAATCGTCTCTAGAGAGATGACTGAGCAGTTTAAAATTTACCTTTGTTGGGTGCCTGGACACAGTGACATCCCTGGTAACTACACAGCCGACGAACTTGCCAGATTTGGTACGACCTAACAGTACAGTGAAACTAATTATCAAACAAAATATAACTAGAGACTCTAACTCCAGGTGGAAAGGCGGTCATACGTGTCACTCCACCAGACTGAAATTGACGACCATAAGTCAAGGGAGATTATTACTCTCAACAGAACACAAATCCGCACCATTATTGGTGTCATCACAGGCCATTACTTACTAGGAGAGGACAACACGCCAGAAGATTAGGGGCTCTCTTCAATGATTTCTGCAGAACCTGTAGGGATGAGGAGGACGAGGAAAGCACAACTCATTTCCTCTGCCATTGTCCAGCGCTCTCCCACAGCAGAAGAAGATTTCCTGGGCACTTTCATTTCAACGACAACAGTGACCTAAGTCAAATCCCCCTAAGGAAGATCCTCTCATTAATCAACAACACTAAATGGTTTTACGGGTAGAATTCTTCTACAGAGAAATCTATAGGCATCACAACGGGCTTTGAGCCTAAGTGAGTCCCATGGGACACCTATCTACCTAACCTAACCTAACCTATTGTGGCAGCTTCTGGTATTTGCAGCACTAAGTAGTACATTCATACACCATCTTATCGAGAACTCATTTATTTCTACGTATCAAGGATCTCAAGTGACAAGCCTCTTCAGCCAGCAAGACCTTTTCCCAATTTCCTTTACCACATAGCATTTCCATTATTGCGATAGGTCAATTCCACCACAAGAGAGAAAAAAATAGCTTAGACGAGAACTTTCTGCAAAACAGCGGCGTAAACGCACTGAGAGGTCGACGAACAACGATGGAAAAATACTAAGCGGGCAGTTTAAGGGAGCATACAGCAAAGGCTTTCCTCGTGAAGACATCAACCGGACTTCATGCATTTCGGCATGGAAAACACTGTCAGATACGGTGGGTTGAAGGATAGTTCAAGCGCTGCTGTGCGAGGGCTCCTCAGCACATCTATGATAAAGGCAACCTAACCATCCGATCTTAAATAGTTCGAAACTGCAGATTTGTCCATTTTTGAAACTTCGAATGGTAGTCTGTGATAGTCATAACTGCCACATGGCAACCAATGATCTCTGACCATGGCAACCTCTGTAGGATCAACGCCTTGTAGCTCTGATCTCATATCCAAAGACAGAATCATCTGAGCAATACGCGGTTTCAAACCATCTAAGTCCGCCGGATCGGACGGTATAATACCTGCTGAGCTCCAGCACACAGTGGATCTAATCCTCTCCTGGTTAACTGTCATCTTTAAAAGCTGTGGACTGAGGTCAACGTGATCTTCATACCAAAAGCAGGCAAACGCTCACATGTAAACCCCAAAGATCTAAGACCTATAAGTCTATCATCGTTTCTGCTGAAAACGCTAGAGAAACTTCTAGACACGCACAATATAGATCCAAACAGGCTGTCGGCCTCTCAACATGTGTATAACAAAGGAAAATCCGTTGAAACGGCCCTGCATTCGCTTGTACGCACGATTGAAAAATCCTTAGATAACAAGGAATATACTCTGGTGGCCTTTCTTGACATGGAGGGAGGTTTTAATAACGTTGAACCAGGGGCAATTACTAATGCACTCTCAAGTCTCGGTATTGAAGCCTCGATTAGCGCTTTAATAGGTCAATTACTTACAAAAAGGACTATCACCTCTAAGCTGGGCGATTGCTACATCTCTTCCTCTAGATATTTACAGCAAACAAGTGGCAGCCAGCGCAGCCCTATGTATCAAAGAACTTCACCATTGGTCGATTTAGAATTCACCCTTCAACGACTCCTATTTGATAAAAACTTCATTACCACTATCTCTTCGAGATTTGATTGGAAGAATGATTTTGAGCTACAACGAAAGGGATTCATCTGCTTGTACGCAGGTGGCTCTAAAATAGAATCGGGAGTGGGCGGAGGTGTATTCTCAAAGGATGTCGACGTAAGCATCTCTTTCCGTTTGCCTGACCATTACAGTGTCTTCCAAGCCGAGATAATGGTAATCAAGGAAGTCCTATCCTGGCTGAGGTATAATGTACTATCTACTCGGGATATCACAATTTTTACTGATAGTCAGGCCACGATCAAATCCCTGGAATCTGTGGCCTTCAACTCAAAAACAGCCTAAATCGTCGAGATGACTGAGCAATTCAAAATTCACCTTATATGGGTGCCAGGACACAGAGACATTCTAAACAACTACATGGCTGATGAACACGCCAGGGAAGGCAATTCTTTCGGAAAAGGGCAATTTAATCATGCCTCTCGCCACCTGCAAATTAATACTTAATAGGAACGCGATCAACATCGCCAATCATAGACGGACAGTAGGTAGCAACTGTCTTATTATCAAGCAGATTTGGCCAAAGGTGGATCACAAACGTTCCCACTGTCTTATCAGGCGGAAAAGATTGCTTATAAGCACCCTAGTAGGCGTCATAACCGGACACTGCACGCCTATAGGCTGGACCTCCTCTACAACGACTTCTGCAGAAGCTGCATGGACGAAGAGGAGGAGGAGATAATTCTCCACCTTCTTTGTACATGTCCGGCCCTCTCAGCTCGAAGAAGAGCATACTTAGGACCCAGCTTCTTTCACAAACTACGTGAACTGGCTGACATCAGCATAGGTAGCCTCCAGCACTTCATAGCAAGCTCCGACTGGTTCTCCGGTTAGTATTTCTGGTGAAGTACAGATCCATGTAGTAACACAAAGGACCTTATCTGGTCTAAGTGAGGTTGCAACCTGCGGCCTGCCACTCCTACCCAACCGCGAAAGTCAGATTTAATGACACTTTTTCTTCTAAATCTGCCCTAGTTTAGCTTAGACTCATCAGATTTTGAGCTGTCCTAATGATTCCGTGTTGGTTTACATCTTTTTCCACAAACTGAAACAAGAGTTAGGCTTTCCTGTTCTTTTTTTCAATTGAGTTTCAGGCTTCAATAGAAGTCTGTAAAGTCACACGCTGAAACCACATAAGTGGTCATTAACTATCGAATTCGTCACCATGCCATCATACTCTTTTATTACTAGTCTACCTCAGATTAATCGATAAACAAAGTTATATCAGACATGCAATTACCGGTATCAAATGTATCTAAGGCTTATAAGAGGGTCTTCCCTAAGACAGTAATATATTTTTTTTTAATGTTTTTTTCAAGTGGTAGGTAGATGGCAACAGTGTTTTATATAACATTTTTCGAATCATTAGACTGACTTCCCTGCCTTAAATGTCTCGAGACCTACTTCATCCCACGGATTCAAATCATTGCTCTCTATTCAACTTTAATCTAAACGCGGGTTGTGTGAAAATTGTCATGAGAATTCTATCAAAATATGGGTCCATTCCACATTTGTTTGCAAAATTGAATAACATAACCAAACCAAGCATCCCTCAAAGGGCGCCAATAATATCTAAACAATTTTTGAAAATTTCTCATCTCTCGATCCCATGCATAATCAAAATCACCCCCTGCAACGATACACGACATCCTACCGTACTCAATCAGATTTCTATTTTATATTTTACTACCCCCACACTAGTGTCAGGAGAAAAAAAAAAAAGAGATTTGCTGTCAAGTACCGGAGAAGCACACAAGATGTGTAGAAAAAATAAAAAAGGATCAACATCACCACTGTTACATGGTGCGTAAAACGATCCTAGATACGAGTACTACCTGCCTATGCACCAAAAACGCATCGGCGAAGGAGCACAGCCCTTCACAAAAAAAAAAAAAAACTATAATTGCGGCGATTTGTGCTGGTGCCTGCATAAAGTGCATCCCAGTACAAAGGGTCCATTTGCCATCACACACCATCAAGTGATTACCAACACACTCATAGTCTTAAACAGCTCGTACTTGCTATACACACATCATTACGTTTTGTAATTATATGACAATAAGAAAGGAAAAAAATAAAAATCCAACAACAACCACGACGAAAACAGTCACAAAAGCAAATACAGAAAAAAACCAGAAACAAGGATAGAGAAGGAGAGAGCGAGAGTGTGAGTGGAGACGAAGACAAGACGACAAGCACAAAGAAGAAACAGAAAACAGACAACAACACCGCGAACGAGTTTCATACCGAGACCGAGACCGCGATCGAGCGATCATTTAGTCAGAAAACGAGCGGCGCTGGAAGTGCACGCGAGGTTACTTACCACCACTTTGTGCACATATATAAAGATCACATTTAATTTTATTTATTTATTTTATTTTTGACAAGTTGGGAATATACAAATTTTTATTTAATAATTTTTTTTTTGGTGCAAATTTTATATATAATTCTCAAATTTGAAGAAAAAAAAAAATTCCAAAAGAAAAACCTCAAATTCCCTTGAAGAAGAAAAAGAAAAAAAAAAGTGTTAACACGGAATAGTTTTTTTTTTTTTTTTACTGCCAAATAAAATCAAGTGATAGCCAGAAAATTAAAAAAATAAAAATAATAGACTCCATACAAAGTTATACACAACTTAAAATAAAAAAAAAGATCTCAACAAAAAAAAAATATTTTACTTACAACTAATTTATTTAAAAAAAAAAAATTAAATTTAACCAAAAAAAAAATTAGCAAAACAAAAAGTGTCTGGGATATTTCCACTCTCAACTGTGAATTTATAACCAAGAACGGGTAAAAAAATCGAAAAAATCGGTGGAGAAATATAAAACAGACATCGGCTAGAAGCAGAAACCACTACCACCACCACCATCATCATCATCAACAACATCGTCGTCGTTGTCTCCATCGTCGTCGTCGTCAAGCAAAAGAAGGCACAAAGAGCAAAAAGCCAACCAGCAGCAGCAGCAAAGAGCAAGCAGCCACAATCTTTAAATTATCCATAGCGAGCCACAAAGGATCGTCGTGTTGTCGTTGTATCGTCGCCGTAGTAGTCGTCGTTGTCGTCGTTCGTAGCTGGAGATCGAATCGCTTCAACTCTAAGCTAGTGCTCCACAAAAAGATTTTTTTTTTCAATTTTTTTAAACCAATCTTGCTGCCGTTATAATATACTCACTAACATACCCACACACACTATAGCGCATATAATATTGCCTCGTTTTTTTATTAATTTATTTTAATTTATGTCTAGTTACACGATAAATTAATTAATTTTTTTTTAATTCAATGTAATGTAAATATACGGGCTTATATTTAATAAACTTACATTCTATATCTCTCGCTAAATACACACAACGAATCAGGAAATTTAAAAAGAAAAAAAAAGTGAAATAACTTCGAGGCCACAACCCTATCAATAAAACAAAAAGTACTATATTCAGCAACAAGAAAAACGAAATTTTGCACACACAGTCAAGCAACATTCGCGCATCATTATCCAGCAGCAGGCAGATAGCCAACTGTAAGCAAAACAACAAAGAGTTTACCGAGATCTGGTTAACAAGATCATATTCAGCAACAATTCAGCCAGCTATATGACTAAATCGATTGTTGAGAAAATGTCTGCAGCTATTATGCACAACAACGCGTCTATTTATCACGATTGTGGTGAATTTATACTGAAGGTATGTTTTATTCTTTTCATTATTATTAATTTCTGTTTTTTTTTTTTTTTTGTTTCCCTTTATTCATCGTTGCTTCTGATTGCGCGTGATTCGCGTTTTTTTTTTCTTTCTTTTTCATTCTACGAAATATGCATACATAATTATATATTTGGCGGGAAAATAAACAGAATCAAGATTATTATACACACAATGCAACAGAGTGCCAGAGTTTGCTGTATGCATTGCGGCAAACAGTTGTTGTGGGGTTATTGGAGTTCTCCTGGCCTGTGTACGTACAGTGAGATCGGTCTGTGCTATAGTGCTACTGCTGGGCCCTGTTTATTTGAAATATAATTAAACGGATGGCATGACTTGCGGGTATAATTTGGTGTGTGGTGGAGTATAAAGTGCCTGTCGTTAAATAGAAACTGAACGATGGGCACAGATCAGTTGGACGTGTCACATGTGTAATTTTGTAATTAACTGACCGTCGAGCGGGAGGTTAACACTGTTCATTGGTTTTGAAAGATTATGCTGATTAAAAGCCAACACACTGCTGATGGTGATGATGATTTTTAAAGTTTAGTGTGCCTTGTCGTCTTTTTCATTAGTTTTCCCTTCTTCATTATTGTAGACTACTCTGCAGTCAATCCCCATGAGGTTTATCGCTTCAAAAACATTGTCCAGGTATCGAGTTTGGAATTCAGCAACGTATTTTGTATATGTCCACCTAATTTCAAACCAAGACGAGACGGATTGGACAAGCTTTGTTATATTCAGCGGAGGATTTTGACAATAGCTTTCCGTAAAGACCGGTATACAGAGTCTGAGTGACTCTTTTTTTTCTTTCATTAACAACATTGTAAGCGAAATATAGCAACACATTTTCTTAACCGTTCTGTCCCGCATTGCCTATCTAATGTACATATATGCCTTGCTGACAGCTGTGTAAATTAATCTTCAACTCTTTCCCAGGGAGGTTATGTCAAAGTTTTGATATTCAGCGCCAGAATTTCATGTGATTTCTATAGGTTCCTAATCAGTCTAAGACTTCTGATTGAATCGAATCAATCATGTCAGACGTTTCTGCAGACTATTTTCATTAGGGTTTCTGAACAAATTCCTATTCAGCAGCACTGACTCTTTACTTTGTTCAACAAGTTCGATTTGCTATCGACTGAGGCAAAGTATCCTAATTAACGAATTTAAACGCTAGAAGTTTTAATTCGCAGCTCGTTTTTGCTTCTTACTTGATGTTCCAGATTGGTAACAGTCTTTTTGATGGCAGCAACAAGGAATTGTGATAACTTGATTTCAAACTCAATCCAGCAGCGTTTCAATTCGGTAATTGCAAGTCGATTCTACCTGAAAACTTACGCTATTTTGACATCCATGTTGAGGGCTTATGTTTCCGCATTCGATTATTTGATCATCTCTTGTTCTCATAATCCTTTAAAAGGCTGTAACTTTCCTGTGGATGATCTAACTGTGAGCCATGGATACATGCTTCCGAGTTAAAAGGCTTAAAATGCCTGCAAATGTATCCTAGGTATGATCCTCTCAAAATGAGGCTTGTAAGTTGAAATGGATAGACTTTCGAAGACTTTGGATATATTCAATGGAATTTCAGCAAAATTGAAAGTATACATTCATATATCATTCGTACGTTAAGCGAGGTTTAGTCAAAGTACTAAAACCGGCAATTAAATGTCAAACAAACGACCCCTCTACTCAACTTGAAATAGAATTCTAAAGAAAATTGAAAGTTCCAATGACAAAACTTCCAAATTTGGATAGAATGAGTTTTTTTTTTCCTTATGTTCTTGTCTTTCTATTCTATTACGTCTTAATTGAGCATTACCGCGCACTTACGCACTACTTTCGTTTTATAACTTTCGATTTTCATTTTGTTTTCTTTCTTTTCCAAATTCCTACTCTTGTCTCATTCGCGACATGACATTGCATTTGTTGTAGAATAAATAAGAATTTATTGAAGCGTGAGACATAGAAATGCATTTAGGGCATTTAGTGGAACAACTTAATTTTAGAGTGATACATATTTAAGGCATTAATCTGTTATCCCTAGCTGATTTGAATAAATTCCTTCAGCTGTAAATAAAGCTTAGAATCCCATGACTCAATAATTTGAGCCTGAAAATATTGTGAGTCCATCTACACCTACACTAGTGTTCTAGAGATCTGCAATATTATTTCGCGAATTGATCTAACAAGCTTACAATCTTCTAATAAGTTTATGATTCAAGAACAGGGTTTCTAGAAGTCATATCGGATTTGCCCAAACATAATGCTATTAATTTAAATTTTATTCATCAACCGGTAATAAAATCAAGTCTTTTAAAATCATTAGGGGTTTTTTCCTTCGTCTTAATAATTCTTAGAATTTGTTTATTGTTAAAAGAGGGTTTAAATTTAAAACTGGTCAAGGAAATTATTTTCTTCTAATTGTTTATGACTACTACTATTATTTATTCTTGACTTAATTTTTTTTTACAACTCCTAGTGGGGATTAATGTTGTACATGAGCAAGTATTTAACATCAAAAGGCGTCTTTTACCTCAACAATCAATTTTCTTCTTAAGTGGCGCAACAGTTGGGGGTGAGCCTGAGCCTCAACCAACAATCCTCTGCACTTTGCTTGTTCCATACCTAACCGCCTCCGGTTATACACTCCAAGTTTGTTGAGATCGCCTTCTAGTTGTGCACATCACCCTAAGCGAGGTCTTACTCTACTTCGCTGTCCTTCCAGCTCCGATTCAAAGACTCCGAGTCGGAGAGTTGGTGTCCATTCGCTCTGCATATGCATCTCAAACGACCAATGCGTAGTTTTTTAACCAAATTTTTTGATGCCGCTGTACGGTTCGGATAATTCTTCGTTTAATCTCCTACCTAAAACCTGTCAACGCAAACAAACAACAATCAATAAACAATTAAAAATCTCTCTTCAGATTATATGTACGTAGTCTTAAACATATCGTCATTTGTCCTTTCTTAGATGTTACTGTAGCCTACAAAAACCCCGTAAAATATAAAGCGATCCCTGACTAAATTTGTTGTGTAATCCAAGCTATTTCTTGTTTAAAGCGCCATCTAGTGTACATATACTAACGAATATATTAGTTAGGAGTGTTAAAACAAGTGAATCATGTCGCTGACTTTTCTACAATAGTTGAACTTAGTTCCCTTCTTAAACCGCAGTGCAAAACAAGCCAATGTCTCTTGCTTATCAAGCTTCGAAAAGTAAGGCGATTCATAGCACAAAAGATAAGCACGTAAAGCCCAATCTGATAATTGTGCTAAAAATGTTGAGCGATTTGTCGCAATCGAACTATTATGCCCCCTTAAAATCTGCAAGTATAGGGCGTCTACACTAGCCTCAATTGGTCTTAAGCTGTTTTCTGAGTCTGCAAGGCCAAGTAAGAATCGCTTTCTAGCGGGCCATCTATCCTCGTCACTTTAAATGATTTAAAAAAAAGATGTCCACTAGTTTTCGAGTCTTTTAAGTTCTAAAAATTAAAAGACGAGTTTCATAAAAATAAATCGTTCATGCTCTAGTTTAGTTTTGCAATATTTAAAAAATCTGCAAGTCTACACTAAGCTCAATCGGTTGTAAGGCGTTTCCTGTGTCAACAAATCCAAGTAAAAAGTGCTTTCAATTCAAATGATTTTCAAAAATGTATGGCAAAATTGTTCCAAAACAGAACTCCATCTACCTACTCGTAACTCACACACTTTTCCAAGTTCATAAATTTACAAATGCTCTTCCAGAATTTCTACACCACCACCTCAACATCCGCAATGAAACTTAGAATAAATTCCATTAGCCATTTGCACGTTTCCTGTTAAATCATTTAGCACAATTCGCACTTGTTAGCTTTACTCTTTGACTAATGGGGCAAGTATCTGAATTCAAATGAATTTCTCACCATGTCTACACATGAGTCAAGTTCTCAATTGGATGCTGTTTTTTTTGTTGCTTATTGTCAAACATTTAAAGTAAATAAATCGCATGATAAATGTCTTACAGTGTGTTACCTACGACGATGATGATTTTCCCAAAAAAAAAAACGAAAGATATTTACCAAGTTAATGTTCTTTGTTTTGCGACAACAGGGTGCCCTTATCACGTTTAAATTTATAATCTTGTTTATTTTTAATTTATTACAAGTGAGATATAGTTTAAGTCTCTTATCAGTGCTAACATACTGTATGCTATCAAATTTAAAAAATAAAAAAAAAACGAAAACAGTCTCTCAGAACGATATAAATAGAATTTTAAAGCAATAATGCGTTCCAAATGTTAACTCTCCGGAGAAGGCCTGGAATTAGTCACATCCATTTTTTTTTTCTCGAACAAACGAGAAAAAGAAAAAAACAGTTTGTCATTCTCAAGTGGACACAATACATAGCCATTAAAGTGGCGATAGTATCACATGTTGCCCATGTGGTTGCCAGAAACATCAGTGCGTTTTAAACGATGCATTTCATGCAAACCACACACGCAACTTGAATATATATTTTTCGCTTGAAAAATCAAAAAGGAAAAAGAAAACGAATGAATATTTTGATCAACGATCGTATAACATGAGTTTTTTCTTTAAAAAAAAAGATACGTGAGTTCGGAAGATTTACAATTGATACTCTAATTGGAATGGAATCATAAGTTCTCTAAGCCTAAGTCAGGAAAGTAAGCCGATCGTAACGATCTTCAAATGAAGACAAGATCAGTTGGTTCACAGAGCTGTAGAGTCCATTTTATTTCTACACTTGTTATCAGTCGCTCATTTGCAAGGAAGCTCCTCACGTTCCTCCAGGACAAGATTAAACCTAAATTCTTGTCTGTAAAATCAAAAAAATAGTTCGAGATTGTAACAGAGGTTCACATTACGATACACTACAAATCATTTGTACCCATTTTCGAAGTGATGCCTCTGTGTTTGCGTGTGTGACAATTTTTTTCGCCTTTGATATCTGGAGAACGGAACAACGTACGATCATGCGGTTTTTGTTGTTTTATTTGTCAGTATTCAACTTAGACCTGATTAGATTTTGAGCAAAATCGTTCCAGGGGACGCTGAGATATTTGAAGAAATGATTCTAAAAAAAGGTGTACTGGACAACGCAAGCACGTTGTGGTATACAAGTATATTGGAACTAATTTTCCTTTTGACATAATGCAATACCGGATAGGAAGTACAAGACTGGCTCCCCAGTAAAATTTTTTTATAAAATTTTGCGGTCTTCCCATCTGTCATCCAGTCTTGAAAAACTTGCGACAGAATAAGTTGAATTTTATGTTTTTCCATTTAATGGCTTCACGGAGAAACTCGACAATACGCATTCTTTTGTTACCCTGTCTTGGACTTGAACGTCCTCCGATAGTTCCTTGATGCATTTTCCGAAGTCAAGATTTCACGGAAAACTTGCCAACAATCACCGGGAATAAAAACGGTTGTAGTTTCTCATTTTGGACTTGAAAAACCTTCGGTATTTGTGCTGTTGTTACATGGAGAGCATTTCTGATGGAACCCAGAAATAAAATCGGCTGTACAAGGTGCCGCAAAAATCATTACCCTATCAGAAGATGCTATAATTTTTGCAAATGGCGGCAAATGTCAATTCTACTTTGACATTTGTGAAGTAAACCGATACAAAATACACGTCAACAAGACATGAATCACTATACTCCTTAGAAACGTGGAATAATTGTTTCGTCGGTGATGTAGGCGCTGCGTGAATTTCGGGGCATATTTTTCGGTCGTCCAAAACCAACTGGGCAAGCACCACGACGTTTAGCCGCTCGCCTAAAAGAGTATGGGACAACACGAGATGCTGTCAGGTCTAGCCGGCCCCGGAGCAGCCGTTCTTCTGAGAATATCGCAGATGTGGCTGAAAATGTCGCAGATGACCCTGGAGTATCGACCAAACGACGTGCCACGCAATTGGGCATCAATCGGCGGTCTTTACAGAGAATTTTGGTGAAAAATTGTAAGACGTTCCCTTACAAAGTGCAGACAGTGCATCAGCACGAGCTACAACCGAAATTCTGAGGTCTGCATTTCCGGGTCGCCTAATCTCTCGTTTTGGCGATTTGCACTGGCCGGCAAGATCGCCTAAATTAACCGCTCCAGACTTCTTTTTGTGGGTTTTTCTTTTAAGTCACGAGTCTATGTCAACAAGCCTCAGAATGCGAGGACCTATGGCCGGAAGTTCTGGCAACAGTGATGGAAAATGCCATAAATCGGGTCCGAATGGTCATCAATTCTGTTGGCGGTCACAGCCGATATCATTTTCTCGACTTAATGGACAAAAATTTAAGACATCAAGTCAACATAATCCAAAAGCAGAACCAACGTTTTTCATTCATACAAAAAACTACAGTCAAAGAACATCGGGTGACAACTTTTGCGCCACCTTGTATTTCATGCTTTTTATCAAATCAGGGTTACACAGAAAATTTCTGATGGTTCTCAGAAATAAAAGGCGTCTTTATACATAGGACACCATCCTGGACTTTGAAGTCATTTTACATATGTTATTTTTCTCCGCCAATATCATGTTCTTTGTGTAATTCATTCTCGAAGTTTATCAGACGGAAATCTCTTTTTCAGATTCTAATCCTTAATTTTAATTGGATACTAGCTTTTACCCGCGCCTTCGCCCATCTATAATTTGTGCAGTTACACTTTAATAACCAAATGTAGCCTATACTATGACCGGAGGTACAGCCACTCTGTGTGCAAAATTTGAAGTTGATTGGTTCCGTAGTTTTCGTGTTACAGAGGAACAAACAAACAAACGGACAACGTTTCACTTTTATAATCTTAGTAGGAGTGCTGTCATCCGTCATTGAACTTTTCGATGCAGTCGCTATGAGCGCTATTGCTTGAAACTGCTAGTTAACTTCTCGAAGTAGGTTAAAGTAAAGTATATCAAGCTTAAATCCGACGAAGTTCTTTGAAATTTTTCGAGTTTAAAACGATGATGTCCTCTTCTCATCCAATCTATTTTTGAAATGGTTGTTGCTGTTTTAAAACAGAAAAAGTTGCATATGAGTAAATCAAAGAGGCACTTTTGACTGTTGGTTTTGAATGTTTGTGATTCGTTAAAAAATTGAATAAATTCAGTTAGGACATTCAAAGTTTTTCTCGGTTATTCTAATTTTTGACAGTAAACATAGTATACATATAATGTTTGAAGCTATATAACTTTTTTTTTTTTAAAAAAACTTCTTCAGGCACATTTTGCATTTTTTGAACGCCAAACCGTAGCAAGGTTTTAAACGCAAACGACACGCATTGACAAGGTTCTTCACTGGCAAAAGCAAGACCTGAAATTCCAAAAAGATCTTTTAAGTCTTTCCGTACAGGGTAGTCAAATTTCATCAAAAATGAGGTTCTGTTCTATGATGGTTTTGAATGTTTGTGATTTTTAAAATTGTCCCGCAATCATGTATAAAACAAATATTCAATTTTATTGTTCATATATTCTAAGTAAAATTGATTTAAATTTACAAAAATTGTACAATAAAGTCCGAGAAATTTACATTGTCCCAAATGGTAAACCAGATACAAAGCATGTGTTGACATTTACTTGTATGAGGAAATGCAATTTCAAATATACGTGCGTTTTTCATAGCATATTACCATGTGCTGACCATGGAACTTCGAAATTCGAAAATAAAAAATCAATGTACGTGTGTGTGTGTGTTTGGTGGTCATCAATACTTAAAAAAACCGTGAGCAATTTCATTTAGCACATCGATAACCAAATTAATAAACCGACCCGGCCTAGACCTTAAAATTTAATATGTAAATTTTCTATTACGATATTTCGATTTTTTTTTTATTGCTGTGTTATACCATCACACACCGAACGAAGCTAGAGAGGGGGTAGGGATTATTCTCGAATAAATATTTCAACTAATTTAAATACATAATGTTGTTTGCGTTATTCATTTGTGCTTATGAAATTAACACGACGTTGAAAATTATTTTGTTGCTGTATTTTGTGTTTACTTTGTATCCATTCCATATCCCTAAGATACAACATCGCAGAAAAAAAAAAAAATGGTGGTGTTCTCCGACAGGTTGTTTTGTTGAAGTGTTAAGATTTTTTTTTACTTATTTTTACCTTTAGCAGGTTTTTGGACTCAAAACCAGTCCACATATTAATGCACAAACACACATGCATATGATGTTTGTTATAAGTTATTTAAATCTTAAAGATTCAGATACATATACTATGTATGGAGGTATAGTTATTTGTTTAAAAGTTTATTACCATGATAGCCGGCATCCAATCAACAACGCAGTCAACCCAGGAAGGATTTTTAATTACATCGTGTCGTGTCGGCGTCATCATCGTTGTCGTTGTCGTGTTATGATCGAAACGAGAAAGTGGAAAGGCATCCAAAAAGGGGGGGGGATTTCGCAAAGAGAGTGAAAGATATTTTTGCAAAGCATGGTGCAATCACACACCAACGACGATACTTTACCACAACAAGTTTGTACACCAATTAAACGCGTTACGTAATAGTTATATCGAATGAATGTGTAGCACAGACAGGCACCCAATTGAAGTGAAGATATCTTTCTTCTTGCATCACGACGACACGTATCCCTTCTCTTGATATAAAACAAACATTAAGCGTCACAAACGCTGGCTGGAATGTTCGAAGTCTCTAATGCACAAGGAAAAGTATCTACACTATGCAACTGGTATCGGTATGTTTTTTTATTTTTTTCCTTGTGTTTACTTTCACCGCCTCACAATCACTGTTGCGTGCAGAGCAGGAACTACCAGTTGCACTATGACTCACTATAGTGCAGTTTCGTCATATAAAACGCGGCACTATTTGCCACCACTCTATGGTTGTGGTGGACATTTCCTGTTAGTGCACAATTGGTGATTTGAAAACTTCCTCTTCCTTCCACATCGCGAATGGCGACAACAAAACGATAGATGTATATGTACATTTCATATATAAACCGGAGAGCGATAATAAATGCAAAGATAGAAAGAAAAATTAATGTTATTGCAACCTCTAGAGGTCATTACGTCAATTGGCGTTTTAATCCGGGTTCTAGAACTGCTAAATATACATTTATATATATTTTTTTGAATTAATCTCTAATATTGATACATTGAAACTCCGGTTTAACAAGCGTGTATTTCCCCACACAATTTTGAACGACGCTGTTTAGCGCGATAACTTATTGTTCCTTTGCGCGCTTGTGTGTTTGGTTGTTTTTTTTTTTTATTTTACTCTCTTTGTTTGTATATTGTTGTGTTGGTGAATATGTTGTTTATTTAGTCATAACAGATTTAAAATGAATAGGTTATTAATTAAGCAACAATTTTTTTTTTCAAATAAACACTTAAAGGCAAATCGAGGAAAACAAAATAATCGAAAGTTATTGTTTTGTTTTGAGGCATTTTGAACGCTGTCACATCAAGGATTTGTATATTTCTGATGACTTACTGATGAAATCGGGTGTTCAATTTTGGGTAAATTTGAAATAGAGATGTCCTTAGGAGTGACATTCATAATCGAAGATATTATGGAGCTGTAGGATTGTAATCCAAATTGAAGCCCACTTGGTTGCCACTTCAACATTTTTAACATCAACTGCATTCAGTTCCATTCAACGTTAAAAACTGCTATAGCCTTTGAAAATCTCATGAGTTAAGACGACAGTAACCGTTTTGTTGTTTTGAGAACACAGTGAAGTTTCTTGCAATCTTTTGCAACCAACTATCAGGGGGTGGCCGTGGTTCCATCATCGCTTGTCACACTGAAGGTTCCAGGTTCGAATCCCGATGTAAAAAAAAGGCGATCAACTGTGGAAAAAGCTGACGTCAACTCTACTGCATAGGCATAACACTAGCAGTAAGGTGGGTCATATGGCTTGAAAGTGTTGATTGTACTAATAACACCGGGATTATCGAAAAGAAAGACTGTGAATTATAAGCAATGGCAACAGTACCAATAATTCTCCCCAGTCATTCTGGACACCACCCTCGAAGCAAAAAGACTGAAACCTAATACCACCTGAGTTTCAAAATCACTACACCAACACTAGCGCTGTGTGAATAGCTTCATAAGGGTATTCATAACCCCTTTAGCGCTTATGAAATCAACTACCAATTTTCTTGTTTCTGTTATGATGTCCGTCGAGTCTGTGATAGATATAAGCCACAATTCTCAACTGCCTCCAGATTTATCTACCGATTTGATGGAAGTTTTTTTTTTTTTAATGGATGGGAAGACTATCAGCTTCCCTTAATAAAAGGCGGGCTTTTTCATCGCGAGTTGTATGGTTCTTAGTGCTGGCAGCGAAGCAACTAGTTAAAGATTGAGCTAGCTGGAGACGCTTCTTGATGACTTCTTGAGGCCCAGCTTCCCCCCCGGACTCTAGCACTACCTAAAGTAAGTAAGTAAGTAAATGGTAGAAATGCGTTAACATTGAGCTTCCTTTAACTCTCGACGACTTTTAATAAATTTTGAGCCAATCCGTCACGAGTTCTCTGCGTTATTCGGTCCTGCAAATTTTGTCTTCTCAAATAATGCAAGCTAAAGTCGAGTCCAATTCCACCGCACTGCCTTGAATCTTCAGCCGATTCGAAAATGAGGTTCCGTTGGTTTTGAGTGTTTGTGATTCGGAAAATTTGTCAATCAAAATAAGCTGACATTTTCCGTAACTTTTAGCCTCCACTGCACATAAGAAATAAGGCAAAACATATCGCAGGCCAACTAAAATACTTAAGTGACTTGCAACACTGGTTGCGTTGTACGTGTTTTAGACACGTACTCTCACTAACGAAAAAGTCATAATAATTATAATTTCAATGTTAAAAAAAAAGCTGTGGTCCTAAAAGTCTACATTGAGGTACCTACATATGTATGTCAAACAAATATTTATGATATTATACACAACTATCTCCAACGATTGCAACCAGTTCACAGACAATTCCTTAGCTGATATATCTTTGATACTAATTGATAAAAATTGCAAGAATTACCTTCGTATAACGTTTCGCCATAGTACAGTTACAGATGAAAAAAAAAACAGTAACAAGCCGAGCAATGTCAAATACCTTTACAATAACACTAAACGGACGTGTGGAGTAAAAAAAAAGTGACAAATAAAATTAATCCTACAATTCTCTTTTTGTTACTTTTGGATCGTATTTTGTAGGGTATGCTACAACAGTTGATAGTTCGTTCCCTGAATCGGTATGAAATTGTACTTTCATACGGGTTTTTATATTTTCAGTCGTGATGGACTGGCAAAACGATTTGTACATGAATAAGATCTTTTACGACCTTTCTACGTCCTGGAAACGATTGACTAGGAGTTAAAAAAATGTCTTTGCTGAACAAATCCCAAACGCACCTTGACATATGTCAAAACCAAAGGATTCAGTTCGAGTGGTTGCCTTTTCATGACACAGAACAAATCAGATCCGACTACAGGCTTCAGAAAGTAATACTATACGCTTTGTTAAGTTGAGCTTTTTGAGTGCCTAATTGAAACCTTTGATTAAGTTGGGAAGGGAATTTTCCAAATCTCAGACTTGTTTTCGGTCCATTGCAGTCAGAAACCCTTTTTTGTTGGAGAAATAACTCGTTTCTTATTTTATTTTCTGTGGCTGTTGCTGTCCGCTGACCGGGCTTGAACCAGTTCAGTACCACCTTAAACTGAGAAGTTTACTACTGTCAAGGTTCGAGATAATTAAAGAAATAACTTTTTTTTTGTTAGACAGAACTCGGATGGTTCAAGGGATGTTCCTTTGGACTGCTTAGTGAGCCGACACGGGTAAGAGTGAGCGACAGCACCTCTTTATAGGCAATGACGGAGATCTGGAAGTATAACCTGTCTCAATCCACAGTTCGAAGTCGGTTTTAAAAACTGTGCATCCTTGCCATTCTTGCGAAAAATGTAACATCTACAATATGAGAGGTTGCAAGAAACCAGCTCTTGGTGCTCCACGAGCTGTCGTGCCAAATATATATACAGTGGAATCCGTTTACTACAACTTCGCTTATAGCGACTAACCGCTTTTAGCGACGTAGACACAACAACATGTTTGGCTTGCATATAATAGAAAAGTTAACATTTTCAGTTCATTTTGTGCGTTGTCCGGTTTAAACGACTTAATGTTGCCGATCCCTTGATCGCAGAAGGAAAATGTTCCTTTGTTCCTACAACTCCTACAAAAATCGTTTAAAAAGGGCTTAATTTTTTTAAAATGTAGCTCACAGGATGGTGCTAATTTACGAACGCTTCAGAAGATTCAGAAGATTTAATCCATTACAGCGCTTCTTTTCTAGTTTCGGTCAAAATCTTTCTGTCGTGCCATTTGCATTGTTGATAGCATCCGACTTATAGCTCGAGGCGTTTCCATTACCCTCTGTTGCGAGGCCATCAGTCTCGCAATTGACATGCCTAATGGCCTTGCACTCAGCACAAACGACTGTTAAGCTGCTTTGTCATTTCCTTTAAAAACTAGCGTTTAGAGCCCTCTAGATTTTCTCTAGTTGCAACCTTAATAATGGCCTTTCACAGGATCAACCGTCACTTTTAGAGCCATGTTTAAAATATTTTGGATTTTGATAAATTCAGACTTTGACTTCACCAGTGTATCCTAAAATAAGTGGGCAAATACCACTCAAAATTGTAATAAACTACAAATTAATTCGCAATTGGTTTCAGTCCGGTAAATATCAAAATGTTCCAAAATTAAACACCTTATCTCCAAAAACAAAGCTCTTTTTTTAAGCACATGCTACAATAAAAATAAAAAATAAAAATAACCTGTAGCGCATTCCATCCATCCACAGACACAAAAGCGTGACAAACCACTTCATAAACACTTGACAGAAAAGGCAAACCAAAAATATTTTGCTAATAACCTGTAAAAATAACCCTTAACTGCGTAAATCCCACGTTACATTTGACATTTGGTCAAAACCGTTTAATTACTTTTTTTTTTATTTATTTTTTGCTAAAAAATTTAATTATAAATGAATCTATACAGAAAAATCAGAATAGAAGGAAGAAAAAATAAAACCGAATTAATGAGATATACTCTTTAGAATTTTTATTGTGTGTTACCCTGTAGATGGATAAATATCAATCGAAATGTATATAATAAAAGAAAAAATAAAAACAGGTTTTCTCGAAATTTTATTTATTTATTTTATTTTTTTTTTTTTCTGTTTTTTTCGCTCAAAATCTGGTTTTGTTGATGGTTGTTGTTATATTTTTTCTTCTTCTACCTGTTTTTCTTCTTAATTCTTTTTTTTGAAGATAAGCCTCCCTCTTCTTAGGTAATCGACGACATACACAGGTAGTCGTCGTCGTTTACATCGTCATCATCTTCGTCTTCAATCTTGTTCTCTTTAGGCCTGTGTGTAGTGGTGGTAGGTTTTGTATTTGATTTTGTCTTCGTTTTTTTTCCCCCAACTTTACCTTTTTCATGTTAAGAACATTTGAGAAGATCCTGTTCCCTTTTTTCTTTTTTTGTTTTGTTTCTTGAAATCCCTTGAGATACAAACATACATATGTATATAAATTTGGAAAAGGTAAAGTTTCTCCTTTTTCCTATTTTCTTTTTTGATAATTTCAAAGATAAATATCTATGGTTGTTTGCAGGTACTTGTTGATGTTCCTCTTATTTGTTGTCTACCTGTGATCGAGAAACGTTTAACCTGATGTCTGATCCCCTAAAAAAAAAAAAACAGTTCTCAGATAGAAAGAGTGTCCATTACAACATTCGGTAAAACTAACTAAATAGTAATTGTAATTAAATATTTGTTATAGTACGAGTATATAACAACGCAATAATTATATGAGAAACATTCCATGCCGAAGGGCACTCTATCGACTGAAAAGATAGTGATACGAATAATTTCCACATGAATCGAAGCCAGTCATGCCACAACAGCAGCTAGCTAGAGTATAGTGAGGAAAGACAAATTACTCTGGGGACTTGTTATACTAACTTTCGTATGAAATCGCTATTAGCAGCAATCCGTATCTTTTTTACGTTGTTGTTGGCTGACTGGTTGGTGGTTGCTTAAGCAGTGACAGCTTAAGGCAGCTAAGGCACAGGCGGCGGCGGTACTCTCAGTCAAGACGCGGGGGGAACCATGAAACAACTGTGCAACCGCGTGGGAAGAAAAATACAGGTTTTCCAACCGTATACTAGTTTATTACTATTTATCTCTTTTTTTTTTATTCATATTGCTGTTTGGTGTTTTTCCTTTTACTTTCCTATAGTTGTCGTCGTCACACATTCAGTGTGCAAGAGGCAACTTAAGTTATGTTATGTCGGCGCGCTTCATAACACACGAGTTTTCTTATATAAAACACGAAACCATTTTGCAAGTCTAGTATGCTTATACAATGCGATTGAATTTTTATTTTTTTTTTTTTTGTAAGACTAAATGTCTTGAACGTTGTTTTTTTCCTTTCTCCTATTGAAAGAGTAGCTTTTAAAATAAATCTCTTTATACAGTCGACTTCCGTTCCAGATAAACCATGTTATTCCATCGAGCAGTCGATTGACTTTTAAATGTGTTTTTTTTTTCATTCGGACCGACATATAAAATTTTATTGCAATATGTACAAGTACATATGTATGTATGTATGTGTTCCAGCTTTCAATGGAAATGTGATGAAATTTGAATTTCTTGCATTTGAAATGACAAGCTATAAAGCTAAAGCACAAGGCTTCATTATACACGGAATGTAATGCAATTACACTCACGTTGACAGAAAATGTGCGATTTTTGCATATTTAGGGTGCAATCGATTTCAACTCTGCTTCGGTCATTGGAAATATTTTAATACGTAATTCGTTTGAATATATACAAGATAGTTTATGCATAGAAAATTTCCCCACTAGAAAAAAATTATGCCTTTGGTAGGGGGGTTCTTGTACCCAAACCAGATCGAAATGGGTAGGTAAATTATTATTTTGCAACACAAAAAAGTAGAGTACCTTGAAACAGTTTGTTGGCATCTAAATTATATATGCAAAGTCCACCAGGATTGGTAAACAGCAATTAGCCTAGTTGATACCATTGACCCATGGTAGATCTAGACTAACTTAGTCTTAGTTTTTTTAAGTTTAAACAAAGTGGGACAATACATAGTATTTATTAATCTTCTATCGACTACTTCTTCGAATACCGCTTAAACTACCCTTATTCCCAGTGATGTTACACATAATACTAGTTTTCTTTTGCATCGTGTCATTTTTTAAGTGACATTCCATTACATTGGCGACACGAAATTTCATAAATTCACGTTTCACATCTGTTTAGTACGAGTATCACAACAAATATGACAATGACAGATGGGTGAAAGACCATAACAAAGAAACGTCATTGTCAAAAACTCTCGTCAAATTGCTCACACAACGGTTGTTTCAAAGTAATGGCTTCCTCAAATGCCAACAACCGCAATATCGATTTCACACCGCCATATTTTAATAATATTAAAGGTGAATGCCTAGTCATAGACTATATTAGGCAAGATGACATTTTATTTCATGCGCTGTCTGATAAGTCAAAAGTGTTTTAGTCGTGTCGTATCCCTGAGAACCCAGAGAACGGGTAAACTATTAAATACTTACTCATGTAGGTCATATCACCCCACTTACAGCTTAATGCCCATTGTGTACAAAAATTTGCGACGCAGTTTAGCTTCCTTTGTCTGATTCTCAATTCCACTGCAGTTTACAACGTTTAGTCGTTCCAAGTTCTGGATCTTAACACCAGTACTAGCTCTACATTGAGTTGAAGTACTCGTATCATTTAACGACTTTCCTAAGCCGAAGCCCATCATTGTTTAAGATTTCCTTAAAAAAAAAAATACCGTCAACTTTCTTAACCTAAAATTCACAAATCCTTACTTCAAAACAAAATTTCAAAACAATCCTGAGAAGTTTCTAAAGTTGTGGGCAACGTAATCCACATGATTATCTTCGTAAAGAACATACTGCTTTGTGGGACACCGCTTTGGACTTGAAAATCCTCCGGGACACTTAACTCTAACGTGATTCCTCTCCGGTGTAAGGTGCGCTTAATAAAATCCTGTATTTCCTTTGATAAGTATTGAAAGACAAAGCTGCCACGTAACAAGAAATATTTAAGTCGTTTTACTTAATGTGACCACCAAGGGCTTTAAAGCATTCCACCCAATTTGGCAGCCTTGGCACAAAACTCAAAAGCGAGCAAGTATGAAACAGTGAACCTTTCAATCCCAAACCTTTGGTTTTCAGTAGGGAAATTAACGCCTTTAATCACGTTGCCATTACTAACTGGAATGTCATCTCTCTATATTTTTGCATCTTCTTACCTCCTGTCACCTACATAATGACAAAGGGGGTGCCATAGTTTACATCCTGTCAGTCTAAACGTCTTAAGAGTCACACCTAGAATAGTTTCTTCTTCATTTATTTTTTTATTTTTATTTGTTTGACAGATGATCAGTCGCGTCAGCATGTCGCCATTACAATAGATCAAGTTGGGTACATTCAACACATTTTTATCCCTTAAGTCTGCGGAATTTCTTGCTTATTTTCACTCTCAGATTGCCATTCATAGATTAAGTTGGAGTTCTACAGATACAGATATTCGTACTCAAACAAATAAAACAAGAATATGACATTATTGTGCATGATATCGTAGAACAAAGTTCAAGTTTCACTTTAAGATAACAATATGCATAGTTAGTGCGCGATTGCTGCAGAAAAAGTCATGAATTTACTGTTCACATCCAACGAGAACGAGCTACTACTGAATATACATAGATGTTAATTTAATTCAAAAGTTCATTCTTTGTGTGTGTGTGTGTGTTTGTTTGTATCGTTAACTAAAATATCGCTGAATAAACTTGGAGAATCCCCAGATTTAAATATTTCATTTGAAATTTGTTTGATTGTAAAATTTAATTAAAATAAAACACGATGTAATCACTATATGTCAAAATTATTGACAGGAACTTGTGTAATAAATTTTTCTGAATCATTTTTTATTTTTATTATAAAATTTCAATAGAAAATTGAAGGGTAAATTTTGTTGATAAGTGAAGTGGCATTCTTTAGAATTTAAATGTCGATAATTTCGATTGAATACTTCGACTGTCAAATTGACACTTATTTTGTATACTGTCAAGTGTCAGGTGGGAAAACACTTTTCAATTCAATGTCAATGACAGTTCATTGTTAACTTTACTTTTACTTGTCCAATGACATTTGAAGGTTCTGATAGAAAATCTACTTGGTCTTATCTGTTTTTTTGAGTCATTTGGATTATTAGATGCCATTTTCTTCACCCACATTTTTTGTTTGGTGTCAAATCTTAAGGACTTATATATCAGTTATCTTTGCTTATCGTGTCAAACAAACACCCAGATAGACACCAAGGGAACAATTTTAATCATAAAAAGTTTCTCTTATCTAAATGACAAATTGGACATTAACTGTGAAATTGTTCTATTTCGATCTTATTTGTCACTTATTTATTTTTTATTTATTTCAAAACTTCTTCTGATTGAGTGGTCAGTTCTAGTTGAATATTGCATCAGATAGATTTTTAAAGAATTTCTTAAGAATCACACTAGTTCTTACTTTAATTCAGTTTCAATAACTTGAGGCGGTTTGAGTTAAAGATTAAACATTTAGTATAAGTACTCAAGAAGCTTAAAACCAAAAATAAACTTTTTAAGTAGCTTCAAGGTGTAAATGTAGTCCAAGGATATCTATTTACAAGCAAAAGTGTTCCCAAATCCCAACATTCTGGTTCGAAACAACAAACAACTAAGACCCAGAAACTTCAGATGTACATTTTTTTTTTTTATTTTTTATAATTCACTAGCGCTAAAGGGGTTATGAATACCCTTATGCTGCTATTCACACAGCGCTAGTGTTGGTGTAGTGATTTTGAAACCAATAAGGTTTCAGTCTATTTGCTCTGAGGGTGGTGTCCAGAATGACTGGTGAAAATTATTGGTACTGTTGTCATTGCTTATAATTCACAGTATTTCTTTCGAATATAGATAGCATTGAATAAAGGGGCAACAATGTTCAAGTCAAGAGTGTCGCCGAATCCGAGCCAAGTTAAATTAGATTACATTGGAAATTGAGGTGGTCCTTAGTTCCTTATCACTGCGGCCGCAATTATTGTGATATCCTCTTCTTTAGAGCTCCTCCATGATGCCGGAGTGCGCAATGAAACCGGTGATGTCTTTGGGTGAGCTAGTGGTTATATCTTCCGCAACAAGCTAGTGTTTACCTAGAAAACGATGACGTGTTCTTATGAGGCAGTCACGGTGACAAAGTATGTGTTCTGCTGATTCTTCGTCCTCGTTGCACATCCTACACATGTTATCTTGTGCTATTCCCATAGTCATGAGATGTTTTTTTTAACCCGGCAGTGTCCAGTTAGAAAGCCTGTGACGATTCGAATCTGACTTGCTGTTAGTTGAAGAAGTTGTTTCTTTTTTGGGAAGAGGTTGGTACCTTCCGTTACTGTCCAGTAATGTTGTGCTTTGTCTTTTAACCAATTGTTTAGCTGTGTCTTTAGCTGTGCTTGTTGGGGGGCCGCAGAATGATCTTGGCATCGCAAAGGTTGATGCAGAACCTTTTCTGGTTAGTTCATCTGCCTTCATATCCGCTATGGCCCGGTACCCAAATGAGATGAACTCTGTTTGTGCTAGCCAATGTCCAATCCCAGACAAGTTTGGAGTTAATTTCGTAGGCGAGCCAAGTTAAAGACGAATCAATAGCAAATGTTAGAGAAGCGGGAGTGAAGGGAGGTTAGTTGAGTGGATCAAACCAGTCAGTCCAAACGTAAGGCAAAACCTATGAATCTACGCTGAACCGTTTCGATTCTTTGAATGTGGTCTCAATTGTAGTGTGACCAGACCCGACTGGCATATTCGAGGAACAGTCGAAGGTCATATACCTATAAGGATTTAGTGACGTGAGGGTTAAACAATTTTTTCGACCAAACAAAGCCAAGTGCTGAGTAAAAGCTTTGCTAATTATATTGTCAATAGCCGTGTTTTTTTGGGAGCTGTTTACCCAGTCCAGTAAAATTTTACACACAAAGCAACAACAAAGCACCAAGTGGCGATAACTTTCCCAGTAATTGCAAGTAAGCTACATAAATTGGTACCTAGAGCGCGAAAAATTAAATTAAATTAAATTTGCTTGGTTTTGACGTTTAAAACTGTCAAATAAAGAAAACAAAATTCGAGCCGCAAACCAAATTGGTTGGTGCGGCTGCTTTACTGAAGCCAATAGACACGATGTCTACTTATTTGCCATTTTCCAAGGCACCTAATGTGTTTGAAACAAATTCAGGAAGGTTAGTTGTTGTAGATCTGCCTTTCAGAGACCCATCATCATCCTTCCATTGTCTTATCACAGTAAGAGGATTGTAAAGTACTGAAAAGTTGTCTTTAAATGACATATCACACTGCATTCAGAGATGTTGAACTTGGAAAATGATTGTCTTCTTTTTATTTTCATGGCGCCATTGTATGGTACTTTAAATGACACAATAACTTCTTTGTTCGTGTACAATTTCATTACTATCACGTCTTATCACGTATAGATACTGTTTGATGTCAATACAAAATTGCCTACAAATAATCGTAC
Source organism: Criorhina ranunculi (assembly GCA_951813785.1). NCBI lineage: Eukaryota > Metazoa > Arthropoda > Insecta > Diptera > Syrphidae > Criorhina > Criorhina ranunculi. The sequence continues at coordinate 16,826,363 of OX638385.1, forward strand.
ATCCGTCATTGTTTATAACAAATGATTTCTTTGTTTTTTTTTTTATAAAATCTCAGTAAATAAAATTAATTTACTGATGAAAAATTTCTTATGCAAAGTCCATCACATGTTTTCTGCGAATAAAAAAAAAAAAATAACATCCTGTTCCATTGTATGCACATCATCATAGTAATTGTTGTTGTAGCTGGCCCACCTTGAGTGCCAAGACGAATGTTATTGCATCAAGAAAACATATAAACAGACAGATGAAGTAAAGCAAAAAAAAATATGCAAATAATACACACCAATATAAGCTGGAGACTAGTACGTATATGCATGTATCACTTTTAATAATAAACAACAAAACATGTTATAAAAAATTAAAAAAAAAAAAAACGAACAATCCAAATGTATGATTGTGAAACTTTGCCAACAATGACGGATCTAAGAAACCGGTATTCGTATTGACTTGATGGAGCTGCACGGTACAACACCTCCCTAAATCTCTGTATAGTATGGGTAATCCCCCTCATGCCTTGTTGTTGTGGTCGCCATACTTTTTTTTTTGTACTCCTCCACCCCACCGAACAGCAACGACGACGTGATCGTGCGCCAACCCAAGGGTACCCACAACAATATTCTACTCCTCTATCTGGTCTGGTTTTATTGTTGTTGTTTCCAAACTCGATACCAACACCAAAACAGCAACACTTGATGTTTTTTTTTTTTTATTGTTGCGTCTCTCTCTCTTTGTGTATTGGGCGGTTTCCATATCCGCGTTTGTGTTACTATTGCCTGCCAGATCCTAAAACTTAGTCGAAAGCGTTAAATCTCGGCAAAAATTTATAAGTGAGTCTGGCTTTTGCTATTGTTGGTTTTTTTTTTTTTTTTCTCATCTACCATCTACGCAACCCACAAAATCCACATCCGCATCGGATCGGTGAAGAGATACTTACACTGGTTGGTCAGTTTAGTTTGGTTACACGACGACACGGTAGAGAGATGATCACCATCATTATGATGATGATGCGTCCGGCTAGCAGCAGATTTGGTTATGTAACTTTTTTTTTTTTTCGTATTCTTACCTCATCTTCTCTTACCACCTAAACTCCGGGTTGGATTGTCAATAGACAAAAACCAAGGTGTTGTGTGGCTGTGCTGGGTGATCCGACTTATCGCTCTAAGCTAAGCCGGAGTCGTAAAGCAGAGAGAGAGAGAATGGAAAACAAAACAGAAACACACAGTATACCGCGCTTAAGAATATGATGATGAAGTTGGAAATGGAGGAAAAAAAACCGAAACCCGTTTTTTATTTCTAATGAAAGGGAAACGTAAATCAAAACGAGAAAAGAAAAAGAAAGACGGAGAGAGAGAGGAAAAAAGAAAGTAAATTATTTCGCCGACTTCTTCTGTGGCGATGGCAAGTCCGTCCCATCCCGCGTCCCGTCTTGTCTTGTCTCAATGGATGATGTTATGTTATTATGACCTGGCCAGACTTGCATAACCCTCTGTTACAACATCGAACACGAAAAAAAAAGAGTAATCACTCGGCTTTTGGCTATTGCCACCGACTTTGTGAAGCGAAAAAAAAAAAAAAAAACATGACGACAGTAATTATGTGATGTGATAGACCTTAATCGGTGTATTCAGACCGAGAGAGCTCCGAATTTAGTAGACCATTGGTTTTAACACAGTTTCGGGTTTTGTTTGTAAGAGATTTCCTCCTTCTCTTGGGGTTTTTTTTTTTTTTTTGGTTCAGTTTTGTTTTTTATTGTTTTGTCTTCTTTTTTGGTGTTACCAAAGCCTTGACACTTTTTTTTTTTTTTGTTTGTTCCCCCTAAAAATGGTGTGAAGTAATAATGTTAATTTCGTGTGTGTGTTGAAAAATTGTTATTATTATTATTTTTCTTGTTTAAATGCGAAACATATTTGTTATTGCAATAGAGTATGGCATTGTATATTGTACAGATTGTTATAGTGGCACGTTTTATAATCAAACAAGTTAATGAAGCTCGTACATGGGATGAGACACCATCAGACGAAGGCAGAGACGTTGATTGTTTACTCACACGAATATTTCACATGCCCACTACAGCGTGTAAATATTAAGATTATTCTTATTATGGTGTCATTTAAGAAGCTCCATTTGTCAGCTTCAAATGCGTATTCCACTTGATAGTCCTAGAACAGACAGTTGAAGGACAGTAGAAGATACTTACAGCTTGACTTCATGAACGTTATGATACATAATTCTCTTAAAGGTCGTAGTTCATATGAAACTTGACACTTTGTTGGTTGTAGAACAGTCCTTACAGTTTGAAATCTCTTATAGGCCGTAGCCCGTCATAATACATCGATTTCTTGTACTTTCCTTCTTTGTAAAGCCATGTCTTGTTGATCATAAATCTCCATAATAACCTTCTTCGTAACGAGAATTGAAAAATTTAGTCGTATTGCACAGCTGTCTTGTGCAAATGTCAAACCATAATAAGCACGTGATGGAATAAACCAGAATGGTTGCCATTTAAAGTTGTAAGCCTTCTCTAATACCGATTCTTTTTCTATTTGCCATATGACTTATGAAATTTAATGATTTTGCGAAATGTAGGCAGCAACACTTAGACGAGAGAAGGTCATTTGTGATACTACACGAATCGGTAACTTCCTTCACAGAAACTATCGCAGAAACACCTGGAGTTTACTATAAAGTGTTGGAGGCTGCTTATGTTGGTGTCAGCCTGTTCGTTACAAGCTAAGTAGACTCTTCTTCGAACAAAGAGAGCTGTACATGTACAGAGGAAGTGGATAATTCTTTCTTCTGCTTGTCCATACAGCTTCTATAAAAATGATTAAACAGAATTCCCAACCTGCCAATGATGCAGTGTCCCGTCATAACACCCACTATGGTACTAATAAGCAGCCTTTTCTGTCTAATTAGGCAGTGAGAGCTTTTTTCTTCCAGCTTAGACTAAATCTGTTTGGTGATGAGGCAAGTTGTGATGCTGATCGCGTGCGAAACGCATATTTAGATTCCCCTCTTCCGGTAGTATCGATGCGAATGTCATTGTAAATTATTTTGTAGTTATTCGACTTATGTTTAAAACAGTGTAACCCAACCAACTTTCTTACAAATCGTTCGATAATTTCTGAAATACTTATCAAAAATTACTAATTATAGGCGTGTTTTTTTGAGAACTATACTCACTTCAGTCAAAAAAAACGATTCATACTCAGTAGAAGCCGCACCAACCAATTGGTTTGCGGCTCGAATTTTTTTTTCTTTATTTGACAGTTTTTAAATGTCAAAATCGATGAAAAGCCACAAATACGATCGGATAAAAGCAAATTTATGAGATTTTTCGCGCTCTGGTGGTCAACTTATGTAGTTCTTTCCTCACTTGCTGCTACTGGGAAAGTTATCGCCACTTGGTGTGTTGCTATTGCTTTGTGTGTAAAATTTTACTGGGCTGGGTATACAGCTCTCAAAAAAACACGGGTTATATTTTCATTGATGATGAACACTATTTTGTGTATGCAGCTTTGATTAATCAGAAATATATTCTACATTAACTTTATATTTTCTTATAAACTTCTCTAGGTATGTGCTTATTTTTAAGTCACGTAGATTTCAACTCATGCAATGTGTAACCACCGTCAGTAGTATAAAATGGTAGACAATTTTCATATCCGACATTGACAGCTAATAAAATGTTTGTTGGGTCGGCTAGCCTTGTCTCAATAGCTTATAAACTTTGTAATCTTAGAATAAAAATTTTATGATGGAGTTTCCGCACATTTCATATTATTTAAGATTCATGGACTGACAGAGGTTCTTCATTCTCGAAACCATTCACTGTATACGTATTATATTATTATTCTTTCGCAATATTTCTTGGCTTTGTGTCAAGTGTCCCATTGAGTTCGAAGCTTTTCAAAAGACTGTACAAACACTGTTCCATTGAAAGCAAGTGAAACAAAATCTCGCTGCCAATAGTGACGGTTGGTTTCGGTTGTTGTGAGTTAACTCTATTGGAACTTTGTTCACAGGGCATTTAATGATAAATAATATTCCCCACCACCACTAAGAAATGGTGCTGTGAGAAAATTGCTTGATTGTTACTGAAACTTGACATGCTTCAACGCACCAACAATTTGAGCTACAACGGCCATAATTGTTTTCAATATGATTGGTCCAAATGCGGAAGCGATGTAATAAATCAATTTATGATCTAAATTTGTACTCCAACATGCTAATACCTCTTCCTTATTACTTCGTGTATGTTGTCTACCTTACTGTCATCCGAACTGCAAAGTTATTTTTTAAATGCTATTAACTCTTTCATTTCAAGTAGTGCTCCAGATTTCACGTGAACACGTACTTCACGTGTATTTAAGATGTGCGTGTATTAGCACGGGTACACGTGTCAGATACGGATACACGTGAATTTATGGCGTGAATTTGGTTCGTTTCGTGTATGATGTGCTTGTTCTCGGGCCGTGTTCCGTGTATGATGTGCGCGTACTTGGTCCGTGTATTTGGTTTGTGTATGATGTGTACGTACTGTGGCGGTGTATTCGTGTCAAGAACTCGCGTAATAATTAGGGTTAAAGGGGTTATGAATACCAATACACAAATTAATGATTTCTAATTGAAATTTAATGTGATTTATAGATGCATTTTATAATGAAATGCTTCAGGTACACGGACCAAGTACGCACACATCATACACGGCCCGAGAACAATTCCATCATACACGAAACGAACCAAATTCACGTCATAAAATTCACGTGTATCTAAATACACGTGCATCCGTGTCTGACACGTGTACCCGTGTCTATGATTGCATGTTTCACGGATCGAATCGAGAGCCCTAATTTCAAGTTTGTGGATTCTACTTCATAGGCTGTCTGCTTTTACCTTTTCGCAGGATATATCCTATCCGCTACCCCTTTCATGTCCATTCTCTCATATAGTTTCACCTCTTAGCACACCACAGAACGTCACTGATCTTCATCAAAAAAGTTACACTGATGCCATAAAACACTATGTGGGATGCCCTACCAAATGTTCAATTCCTCAAAAAGTCTAGCGCGTTTATAACTCACCTAGAACACGAAAGCCAGACAAAGCCCTCTGGGTAGTAGGACACTAAACGATGCCTATATTGTTCGTTGAACATATAGCAACAATGCTAGACAACTTTGGCATATTTTCGATCTTAAAAAATCGAAAGCGTTAATTCGACACCTCTCTAAAGTAAGTAACGTCGTAATGTTGCACTGCACCCTAATCAGCAACTGAACATTGTCTAAAACGATTTTTGTAAAAGCTGCAAGGATAGGGAAAAAACAGCATTAATCGTTTACTCTTCTTCTTTTAAACATTTTAGGGGAAAACCTCTTCAACGACCCAAATGATCTGGCACTGGCAGTAGGAAGTCAAAATGATTTCAAGAGTAGATTGTGGCTTTCAATTCAACCCTGGCCCTCACAATGACCCTAATTTTGGTCTAAGAGTACACTTCAAACTTACTAACTCGCTTAAATCATAGCAACATGTTTGAATAAAATGTATCTTCTGTGTAAAGCTTTTCCGAAATCTTTGCCAAACAAATCTAAGGGTTTTTTTTTATTCCACACATTGTTCGATCATAAATTCGTAATCTGTTGAAGACTAAAACCAGGCTGTTTAATGCTCTCTAATGCCTTATCTGTTACATATTATTGAGGTCAAGAGTCGTGTAGGTTTTTCATCTAATCTAATCATTCTACGACCCAAAACAGTTTGTATTTTTTTGCTACGTTGTAACTTGTAAATGGCTTAACATTCGACACGATTTTGTACACACATAGACTAGACATATTTTCAACTAGGAATATGCTACCTTTAAACGAACATATTTTACCTCATTTTTGCTTAACGAAAGTCCTTCAGGATCTAAAAAAGAATTATCTGCTGTTTCTTCAGTCAAGTAGAGTCTATTATTCGTCATATTTTTTATATGACTTTCACTGTCACCCCCTCCACCCCACCTAGACTTGAGCGCTTTCTTGACATAACGTCCGATTCCCTTATCAAACTCGGTAATCATTCTTTCTTCAAATCAAATCAAATATTAATCTAAAATAGAATTTAACTTTATGAATACGAAACACTTGGTGCTTAATTTTTTGTGTACAATCACAGTGTACTCTATTCGTTGTCGCCTCATGGTGTTATTATTTTTTGATAAGACGATCCATTAGTATATTTTTCCTTCCCCACCGCTATTTATATAAAAAAAAATTTTTAAAGTAAAGAATGATTTTATAAGTGTCTTGGTTGTTGTTTTGAACTGAATTTCTCTAAAAGATAAGATTACTTTGAGTTTATTTCCAAACGTTATCTTATCAGAAAAATTAACGTTTTTGCCTCTCTCAGGGCAACGACAACGATAATACATACATTTATATTTTTATGTTTCACTGTATATGTTGTTTTTATGTTTTAAATTAGAATTAAAATTCTACAATTCACTTGGCATCTATTTATTTGCATGGTGACATGTTTTCAAACTATATTTCTCAATTTGAATTTTGTTTTTTAAATCAACTTTTTATAACAACAAATAATTTTATTTTAGATGTTCACTACTTTATCGCTTTTTTGAAAATTTGAAAAAAAAATAAATAAAATTGACTCAATTTACAATTAAGTCTGCAATGACATATGTATGATTGTTGACTCGGTAAAGAATCGTACGTATTGTGGGGCGTATTTTGTCACTTTTCTTATCGACAAGGCTCCAAACTTTTTTGTGTTTGTAATTTTTATGTTATTGTACACAAAATAATTGTATAAGTTCGAAGCAATTTATAGAACGAAGTGGGTGGGGATACAATTTAAACAAGGGATTGGAATGTGAATAGGTTTCAAAGGTCTCTTTAGGAATTCAATTCAACAAATGACAGAATTAACAAGATGAAGATACCCAATATTCAGTAAGAAGGCTGATGTTTATCCACTCTACATGTCCCAGCCATATTAGTCGTAACAAAACTCTTCTGACTAGTTTTGACTCTAGTTCTAAGCGTTTTTTGTCTAGCAAGTAATGAATTGAATTAATAAAAATGCCTTTAAAACGAAAACGAAGGACTCTTCTGACAAGGACCTTGCCGCTGAACAACCCATGCAATTCGTTGTTGTATCATCTACTGCACTCTCCATCTGAACATAACTTTACATTAATTTGGACATCTCTCCAATTTAAAGAATACTATTATTAATTTTAACTTATGACCCTAGCACTGAAGATAGCAGCTCCTTAACACTGTTGTTTTGTTATGTTATGTACGTGCCCAAAGAGATATCGAAACAGACCACAATTGTTGGGTCGTGTCTCTTTCCACGGTGGTGTTGCGATAAACTTGATTTTTTTCTGCGACTCATACCTAAGCCAACTTACCAGCAGTACATTGTCTTAAGCACTGTGCCACGGCGACCACAAATTATGTCGGAAAGGGTTTAATTTTATAGATCCGGTGCTGTCATTTTTACGGCTTTCTCATACTTACCCATGTCTAACGTCTCTTCAGTTTAAACAATATGTAACCTTTTATCAATCCTCTCTTACCCTGTCAAATGTTATTCGTAAAAACCAATTTTCAATAACATTTTTATGTCAGAGTGACTGGGGTCACACTTTATCAATAACACTGGTTATGATGTCTCTAAGATCATAAATTAATTTTGGTTTACCGGCAAAGATCAAAGTGCCCATTAAAAATAGTCTATGAGACTCTTTGGTGACACTGTCTTACTTAATGAAACATTTAACCTTTTTTGTTTAAAGTTCTGGAATCTATTCAACTATAAGTGAAAATAAAAAGTTTTACGATTTAGATTAAGAACAACAGGAATCAAAGCATACCGTAGAGATACCGATCTCATCTCGCACCCGCTGAATCATTTAGACTTGAAATACGAGTCAGCTATTAATTCTCTTGATTTTCGTTAAATTTTAAATTAAGTCTTGCATACTCAATACTATTGTGTTCTAAAATTCCATTTAAGTGTTGACACAATTTGGAATTGAAGTGTGTGTGTGTGTTTTTTTTTTTGCGTTATATCATATAGCCATCTGTTTCATTATTGAAACAAATGGTTTTGTGATTGTTAAGAAACAGTGGATTTCCATTCCAAGGCAGTTAGAAGTTACTCAAAGAGCTTCCATCTGACCTGAATAGAATCTAAAGTATTTAAGAATTTAATATCAACAAGAAAGGCACCAAACTATGTCAGTTTCGCTGTTGTTATTAAACAAATGTCTTTGCATTTCTTGGAAGTAAGGATTATTAACAACTTAGATTTTCAGATCTCATAAGGGTTAACGTGAACCCTTAGCTATACTTTTGAGTAATGTTGAGAAAAAACAAAGGCATGGAGCATCATTTTAAGACAAGTTAAAGAAAATTTGAAATGCCTGCCATTAGGTTCTTATTTTGAAGATATTGCTATACTTGGAGGAATGGTATTCTAACCGCTGAGTCAGAATTATGGTCATTATTTCAATACAAAGTTATTGCCCTAATGTTCCATTCGCTCTCTCACTTTTCTTCTCTCATTTACTTTCACTTTTTCCTTTACTTTCTGTCACTTTTGTTCTTAGTTTGGTTCTGCCTCTCAATCTCGTTCTCTCTTTCCTCAGTACCTGGTGCTAAGTGTAAATATAATAATACCTTTTAGCTTTTCCAGCTTTTGCAAATTCCTGCTTGAACATTTCTGGAGTATTTTCAGGTGCCGTACCTCGTCACCTCGCATCTAAAATTGTTCCGTTGTAACGTGGAACGTCTCCAACTTCTGCAGTATGTGTAATTATCTCGTTTCGATTGATTCGAACATCCTAATTGCAAAATATCCAACTCGACGAATTCCAACAACAAATTTGTCTACGTTTAGAAGCACGGTCTTCATCATCAAAGTGCCTGTATCCAAAAATTCCCTGCGCTCTTTACATACATTTTTTCATCCAAATACAGTTCTCACAAAACTGTTCCCAGTGGAACTAGATATATAATTATGACTAAGATATGAACAGAACTTAACCTAGTGGTGAACAATGACCAAGGGTGAATTGTGAGACCTCCTAGCTCTTTTTAATTTAATCGTGTTTAATCCTAATGATTTTAGAGCAGCCTGTATCGACCTTGCCACTTACAATAGACTGTAAATGCCCAGATAATCTAAAGATCCCCGGTTTTTGCGGTGCTACTGAACTTTGGAAAATAGGATGAGAAGGTCTAGATTTAAATCATAACTTCGACGACATGTAGTATCGCCACATGTGTCCTGATTGCCTTTTCCAAAGTGGATAGTCTCAATTTGAGAGCTCCCTTTACAGAAGATGATTTGAAATAAAGATCTAGTGGAAGAAAAATTTACTTTTCACTATCTCAGTGGTACCAAGAACAGCTAGCCATTGTACTTTACAACAAACTAGAGCTCTGTAAAATATAATTAGTCTTATGCTAATTTTTGGCGCTCGCGAAGTGTTGCAATACCTATTTACAACCTTCCTCCTTAAGTTTGTCAATAATTTGCCATTGGTTAAGACTCAAAAATCATCCACACATGACCAATGTAACATTACTTCACTTCTTTTGCACAGTTTCCTTTGCTGAATACTTATTTCTGCAATTTTTTGTCAATTCAGCAATCCGGTTTTGTCATATCCTTTTTCATTGAATTTTGTCATTACTGCTTATCGCACCTTGATGACATATGACAAAAAAAAACACGCATCCATTTCCAGCACATCATTGATTTATATGCCTGAATTACTGAGTGCAAAAGTTTTAAAGCCCCGATTAGATAAGACACAATAAATCAAAAACCGTCCTAATTTACAAAAATGATGAGGTATTAGCAAAAACTGTTCCGAGTACCCCGTCAATTTTTTATGAATAATTGTAAACAAGAAGGAACTGTTTTCTTTTCTTTTTTTTGTTGATGATTTAATGATTCTCAATGTGCTGTGTCTAGAACTCGAAAGTATGATTCACGATTAACCCGCTGAATTATAGAAAAACACACATTTTTTAAACAACAAAATTTGTTAATGCAATTCAAGTAGGTTAAACGACAACATTGCGTCATTGCGTCGTTAGCATTGTAAATTCCTATTTCCGGCTTTTATTTTTGTTTTTTTGTTTTTGCAAAGTAGACTTATGAAGGATTTGTTTTTTATTAGCTCCTAATTGCATTGTCGAATAAATTGGCAAATATTAGCTTTTATTCGGTGTCCCTATTGGTGTTCTTTTTTTACTCATAGAATTCATTCAGCATGCTGCTGGGAGAAGCTCTTATGATAACAAGAAAACCTGTTAAGAACCATTTTTAGATGCGGGAATACCAATCTTAAGAGAGTTGGAGTCTCGAACATGGCAAAGTTCTGAAGTAATAATATAATTGGGTTTTCCACAAACACCGAAGACGGTATTGCCAGACATTTAGGACAACCCCAAGGTAGTTTGAATAATTAAGAAACTTTTGAAGTCTGTCTATGAGAATGAAAGATTTTTTTTTTACTTGAAGAATTAATTTTTGTTAAGTACTTTTCCCTCGTGCTTTAGTCTAAAGCCAAAAGAATGTCGTACCTTTTTGGTTCAACTAACAGTGACTTGTTCACACAAATTAAACATCTTTTAGCCTCTTAAGTGTGTACACTTTGTGGATAGTGTTATTCATAGCCGGATTCACAAGACGCAAGTTTTACTCATAGCAAATCCTGTTTTTTGGCTACTATACTGCGCTTTTTCAGACGGAAAAGGTGTGGGAATGAATTCTGTAACCATGAAGTCCGATTAGACACATCTCTATACAGTTTCATCGAGTAACCCTTAGGCCTAAGAGAGCATTGTACTTCAATACACTAATGGTCTATACAAGAGCTAATGAGCGTTAAAAAAATTGTCAGTAAAGCGTAGATTATCGACGCGGTTAAGGTTTACCTAGTGCTTATTCCGAACTTAACATCCAACAGCCTTCAGATGCTTGCTTAAAGGCATGAAGACCCTGACGAAAACATTTCCCAAATCATTTCACACTTATTTGAGCTGGCATCAAGTCGTTACGTTAAATAGTATTGTTACTTGTTACTACACTACCGCGTAGATAAATCAAGAAAATGTAAGAAGGAAGATCATGTATCTTTCCTGAGTTCGTGAGTAAGAAAACCATATTTTCAAAGTCAGGCAAGCAGTCTTTACCCTTTTTCTTTTATCAGTTAGGAAAGATTTGTCAAACAAATGCGTCACTCCACTGCAATGCTTTACTCAATGCTTACAAGGACTCTCGAGTTCATAGTTCTAGACCCGTGTACCATTTGATGGTAACTATATCTGTTTATATTAAAACTCGAATAACTATGTAGGCAGCCCTTTTTTCGTTAGATATGCTAAGAATTCACAGCAGAAACACTTTCCATTTTCACATTGTGTACTTGAATAGGCTTTTGATTTCACTTCTGTCATACAAACTAATTATTTTTGTATTTCGGGTAGTCCCCAATTAGTTTTTTACTCGTATATTTTATATTTTCTATTTATACTTTATGTCTGAAATAATTTTTTAAAATAAATTCACTACCAATTTCAATAGTTCGTCTCTGTCGAGGTACAAGTTCCACTTGGAGTCCACAACAAACAAAACAAATTATCAAAATGAGTACTATTTTCTAAATGGATTTTTTTCTTTTCTTTTTTTTTAGAATCAAACATCATCTATTCACTTACATCAGTCAGCTCCGAGTGCGGTGGCAATTGCACAATCCAACAGCAACAACAATAATAATAATAGCAAAATGTTAACCGTCAACCAATTGGCATCGACTGGTGTTTCAATCCTCAATCCGAATGTCTTGAATAATAATTTGACAATGACCTCAAGTAATCAAAACGGAAATTCGTCCTCTGCAGCCTCGGCTGGGCTAATTCAACATCATTTAAGTGTCCTAACTGTGCAGCAGCAACAACAACAGCAACAGCAACAACAACAGCAACAACATCAGCAAGAACAAGAACAAAAGGCCTACCATACGGCACTGACTCGTGCAGTCTCTCATCCGCAGAATAGTGCTGTTGTTTCACTTGTCAATTCATTGCTTGAGAATTGTCATCGTAAATTGGAAAGGACACAATCTGAACCGTTACCACAGGTTAACACATCGAGGTAATATGAAACTTTTTATTTACAATCCCCAAGATCCCATTTCTTAATTTCTATATTTCTTCGCCGTTCGATTCTGACCGTGATAACCGAAAACTCCTTAATGTTTCATACGCACTGGAACCTATTCGATCTATTGCGGTCCTTTTTAGTGTCGGCTGATGATCTAATTGAGCCAAACGTCTTTTCTAGCTCAGTTTTCATTAAAAAATTGAAAACAAGCAGATCTAGAGAAGGTAGACGGGCAATTTGCTGTGTCGGAAATCAGTGCCCCACAATCCCTTCGAATCCTCCACTTTATTATTGAGTTTTTAGATCCCGCCACTTTTTGGGTCCACCTTTCTAAAATGTAGTTCGACTATTATGCTGCTAGTATGTGTAGCCTATTTTTACTAAGTGTACCAGTTAAACTTCCCAAAGAGTGCCTATTGTCTGCCCTAGTTTTGGGACTTCTCTCTAGAGCTAAGTTCTCCTATCCTATCTCCTATCTGTTTGGGTTGTTTCGGTTTATGCGTCTGCACACTCTGCAAAAGAATTCTGGTCGTATGAATGAAGTAGTGTGCCCAACTGTTTTTCTACCCCTCAATTAGTTTCAAGTTGAAAAAATCTGTTTGATAGAGGAACATGACTGTGATGACGTACAAGCTTTATAGGCCCGAAAACAAACGTACTCTCTCTATCTCAAGTATACATTAATCGCTCGTTTAATATGATTAGATACGTCTCAGTGCAAACAAGCCAAGTAAATGTTTGTGAATTCGCCAGGCAAGGAATGCTCATCAGTTTACTCTGAGACCATCTTCACTCGTACTATAGACTTCTTCCTGAATAGTAGAGCACAAATGTAAAATGCTGTACCCTCACTATAATCCACAAGCATTTTGTTACACTCGCGCTTTAAACCAATATTATAACCCATAGTCCCGTAATAAGCTCTTAAAGCGTGTACATTATATACAGTATACAGAGGAAGTGGAAGCTGCATTGCTTCCTCCACACAATGCGCAATAGCTTCTTAATCAGTTTTAGTCGGGAATTAATCATCTCATCAACATTGTGTCTTTAATTCGCCTGCCCCTTTGGTATTTGTCTAGATTTGCAGCTGAACTCACCCCTTCGTCAAGAATATCTCTCATTAATCCCTCTGCGATTTATGGACTGAGGAAGTTCCACTGAGTTCAGTAGATTATTTTTAGCAGTCGCTTTGTGTGTCATGGTTGTAGATATGGCTCAAGTGATTACATAGTTGTACCCTGAAGCTCAACCCACCAGCAACCAAAAATGTCTCCCTTCACACAGCCGTTACATACTCCAAACTGGCTGGCAGTACTATAATAGACTTGAAAGATTTTTGGTGCCCAAAAATTATAAAATTTGGTAGTACAGGCCCCTTATTTGTTAGATTATGATAGCTGAACTTCAACTGATGGATCAAAGTTACCCAGCAAACATCGCAAAATGTACAAGACCGGTTGGATTGTATTTCGCCACTTGTTTCAGAATAGACATTATGGGTACAAACGGCATCATGGCACAATCGAACTATAATTGATGAACCACAAAATGTAGCATTCTCTTTTTCATAATCAGTGGTTTCCCTTGGGGCCAAACAAACTTGTATTACCACCACTTTAATCCTCTGTGAAAAATTATACCCTAATTATTGTATTTTTTTTCTTTACAGATACAAGACCGAGCTGTGTCGTCCATTCGAAGAAGCCGGTGAATGTAAATACGGAGAAAAGTGCCAGTTCGCTCATGGTTACAATGAGTTGCGTAACTTGCAAAGACACCCAAAGTACAAAACTGAATATTGCCGCACCTTTCATAGTGTTGGCTTTTGCCCATATGGTCCACGATGCCATTTCGTTCACAATGCCGACGAGGCACGTGCAATGATTCAACAACAACAACAGCAGCAACAACAACAACAGAATCGTATAAATGCGGCCTTTAGTCGTCTACCCCAAAACAACCTGAATAACCATCCACTTCCATTGAGTCCCCCATTGAGTATGTCAACTGGCTCCGATCGTGCCTCGCCAACAGGTTCACTTTCCCTAAGCCCAACCAATTCAATGGGAAGTTTCCACTTTGTGGATCAAATCAGTCCAGCTAGCTCGGTTTTTCCGACAGCTTTCCCCTACAACCACAGTCCACCAGCCAGTCCAAATAGTCCAATGTCACCAGTTAACACTCCTCCACCATCGCTCATCTTGGGTGCTGCCGCGAACCATCATCAATATATCAAGCCGATCTCGCAAACGCACATTGGTAACAAGTCTAGCTCACCAATCTCCATAGTCGGTGGCGGCAATAACGCCACAACCAAAAGTGCCACAGCTGCTGCTGCTACCACTGCTGCAAGTGCTGCCAATTCCGGAAGCAGCGAAGAAGCACGCCTTCCAGTCTTCAATAGGCTAAGCTCAACATTAGACGCCATGTCTAACCTAGCCCTATAAGTTGTCGTCTGCCGCAACAAAAAAAAAAAAAAAATTAAAAAAAAAACAAGCAATCAAAAACGGAGCAACAGCCATCTTTGTTTCTTCCCCCCCTTTATCTATTATTAATTATCATTGGACTTTATCTAATTAATAATAATAACCTTCTTTTTCTGTTTTACACTCTTGGAATTACGACAAACAAATCGAACTGACCAAATCAACTAGATTGACGATAAATGCCGCAAGTGAACATATTAGTTATTATATATCAACAAGTATATATATATTTTAAATTATTTCTGTTCATAATAATGTTTTTATAATTATTATATATTTTTTTTTTTTTTAACTGAAATTTATTTTTGAAAGATAAATTAAATTTTCCGACGAAATACCTACACACATCAGCTGTGTACATGTACATAAAAGAAGATGAAAACAAATTAATCAAATCGAAAACAAAGCGTATTTTTGTAATGCAAACTTGTTTGGAAGTGATATATAAATATATACTAATAAATATATATATATTTTTATAAATATATATGTATATCTAATTATATAATTAGTCTTGTGTTTGCACAAATTAATTGTGAAAAATCAAACCGCGAAGAGAAACAGAGAGAGAGAGAGAGAGAAAGAGAGTAAATTGTTCAGTTCTTGAAATGCAGCATATATATATATATATTTTGAATTTTATTTTTCAATTGTTTATAGCCCCCAAGCACAAAAATGAAAATGTTTAATCATACTTAGCGCAAGACACAAGATATTACAAATTATTATTCTCAAAGTGCCTTATTTTTTTTTTTTTTTTTTTTTAATTTATTATTATTTAATACGATTGTTATATAGTAAGTCTTTCCATATATGATTAGTAGTTATAAAAAAAAGAAACAAAAACAAAAATAAAAAAAAATGAAGAAAAAACAAGTCATACCGTTGAAATGCTGTCTTCCGCTATACAAAATATTTAACAAGAAACACGAATGATGGAGTGTGGCAATGAGAGAAACAAAAGGAGCCAAACACTCGAGAATGTTTATGTTACCCTTCCGAAAACTCCTTCGTTTTTTTTTTTTTTTTTATCTAGTTATGTAATAATTTAAGTCATTTTGCAATTTTTATATAAATCATGATTTATACAAATCTAATTACCAAGAATAATCCATGGTAGTACACCTTATTTATTTTTTTATTTTATTCATTACACTCTTTATACGCATTAGACATATTTTAAATATTTTGTTTGTATTTGTTTGATGGGAGGGGTGGAAACTCTTTGAATTGGATTGAGTGAGGACTGTGTCAACTAGCTAATTTATCCATAAATTTTCTTCATTATCAACTGATCGTTACTCCATAGAACAAATTTCTATAGCCGATTCCAACATCAGCTTTATTATTATTATTTCTTTTGAAGGATTTGAGACTATTGATCTTGAGAAAAGATCTTATGGTTTGTTTATCTTGTGATGACCACACAGTTTTCCGATGGTTAGATTCTGTGTCTGCTTTAAGATAAGCCGAGGTACTCGTTCTTCAATCACGCAGAACTTGCATTTTTAAATATCCTAAACTTTGCTTTGATTTCAAGGGGTTGGCAAACGGTCTAATTTCTTATTTATGTAGATCGATAAATTGTCTTAAAATCTCATTTTTAGATTCGATGAAACTAGGTTTTTTTTCCGCTTACATCTCTGCATTTGCATTTGAAATTTTAAAACATGTTTGATTTTTTAAATACCACACAATGTATTGCATCTCATTGGGTTTCCATCACAAACTTCCAAGAAAGATTCATAGAAAAACCAATAAGACTTCCTTTATGCAAAACACTTATTCAACTAACATATTTTCATCATCTATAAATTCTTTGCAAATTGTCAGAAGAACTTTCTGACTCTTTGTTAACCACTTTCATAGATTGCATATCTTTTATTCACTTAATTTCAAAATAGAAGAGTAACCCTACTCCTCCCGTCATGAAACAAAGTCTATCAAAATATGCTGCTTTAAATCGAAGCGAAAAAAGACATATTTTTTTTGAATTAATTTTCTCAGATTTTTCGTATTTATGTAGTAAGTCATCGCATTCTACAAACAAAAAACAAAACAAAACTCTTTCAATTTTAGTAACTAAGTTGAATTATTTATTGCAAAATTAAAAACAAAAATAAATGACATCCCCAGGAATATATACTATAATAATATTTAAACCTTATTTAAAAGACAAAAAAAAAAAACAAAAAATCAAATCCTTAATTATTGGGCTTCCTAGTTTTTAATGTTTAAAATAAAATATACATGAAACAGAAATAGACATGGTTTTATAGCATAAACAAAAAAAAAAACAAAAACAATTTAATAATTTATACTTGTAGTTTTTTACATTGATTTTAGTTGATAAACAAAACGTATTTAATTTTTTTTTATTTATAAATATTATATATTTAAATTATTAAATGAATGGAGAATGTTGCATATTAAAAAAAACAAAAAAAAAATAAATAAAAAATACTGAAATGTTACAATTAACTTGCATTGTGTCAGGAATATTGTATATCTTTAATTCATTAGTGCTGTGTGTAAAACTTCTTATATATAAATATTTTTCTTTTTTATGTTTAACATTTAAATTTAAAATGTTTTGCATTTTTACAGAGAAAACAAAAAGTCAATTCTTCCACTAGCTATTAAGAGAATTTATAAATTTTTTTTCTTTTGTTTTACATTGAAATTGAATACTATATCTACACGAAATGAGTTATTTAAAAAAACGAAACAAAAAACATATGTGCACTTTTTCACAAGCAAAAGAATACAGTAAACAGCTTCCAAAATTGAAATTTTTAGCTTTAAAGAAAGATTATACAGTGAAACCTCGAATAGAGTCAACATTTTGACTAGAATAATATTATTCGGTGGTACCTCTGTGCATGCTTTCCGGATAGATTCCGTGGAAACGATGGAAAAGAAAACAAAAATTGATTTCATTTATTTGTAAACTTATTTAATAAATTATTTTTTTTTTTTTATACAGATACCATATTTTTTTTAATTGCGTAAATATGTTATTAATTTTTTTTCCAATATATTATTTTTGGGTTAGTTTTCACAACGCTTTTCTCTTTATATAACTTATTTTTTATCTATTTTATTATATATTTTTACATGAAATAGCTATTTAATAATATTATTAATTTAATACAAAAAAAATTGTGAGTTTGATTGAATAAATAAATCATTAAATATGAAAAAGTTTTTTTGTTGTTCTTTACATTCGTTTGTTTGTTAGGCATACATTGACTCCTCGATTCCCCAAGTGGACTACAGTCGTCAAAGCTGCAAAAGGTGAACAGCATCCCCATTTGGTCGAATCGTCAATGTGACAAAAGTCACATTTGGTCGCAAAAGCGACATTATTTCTCCCGTGGATTATAAATGATCCTAGCGGCGACTTGAACCAACAACATTTCACCGACTTTTCTTTGTGTATAATAATAAATGTCTCATTTATCTAGCAAGTACTACCTAGCATCATCAAGCTTGGCCTGATCACTGAAATGTTCACCATTCTAGGAACAGTTCGTCGAAATCATACATCTTTCTTGTATTCAATTAGCGATTTCAGCATTATCAACATAGATATTGGAAACCATTGCAAAGGGTGAGTTCAAAAACGTCAGTTTTTCTACCTAAGTACAATCGCAGAACTTTATTAATGCGGTTACTGAACGTCATCGCTGCATACCAGCAGCGTGAACGACGACAAAGAAATTCGCGAGTATACCCACACCAAAGCGATGGTTGCAGTATTGTACTCCTCATTAGACGAAGAAGAAGCACTCTTTCCTTAACTCTCAATATACGCCATATTCACTTCAACTGTGACAAACCCGCGACAGCGACAAAAACGCTGCATGCAGCGACACAAAAAATTCGCTGCAAAATCGTCGTCGCGCCGTCAATTATACCGCCTTGTAATTTGTGTGACAGCAATCACCGAGATTCATCGCCGTCGCGGCGGCAGCGATTAAATCGCGTTGGTTTGGGGGTACCTTTACCCTGATTTTAATTTTTTTAATTTTTGATATATCTGCGCTTAAAGATACCTGTTGGAGAATTTTAAAGAACGCCTTCTTTTATTGTAACCTTGAGAGCCTACGGCTGCATACAAACTTTTCCGCTCCAAACAATCCTCACATCATTTAGAAAGAAAACAACAAAATTGGGAGATGTTTGTCGTAATTTTTTTCAGGTTTTGACATGTTTATGCATCACGGTGTATGTCACAAAATTTTAGATGACGCCATTTTGTAGAGCAACCTTGTGAGCACACGACTGCATACAAATTTGTTCCTTCCCAACCAGTCACACCCCATTTGAGTGAGTGCAAACAAATATGATGTCAAAAAACTGGGATGTATACCTACTACTGAAATGTCTGAGCGACTAGTACTTCAGAGAAATTTTTGAAACTCGCCCGAAACTGACGACGTCTTTGGTGAATTTTTCTGAACCTGATTCTTTTGTCAGATATTTGTCGTGAAATTTTTCATGTTTTGACATGTCAGTGCATAACGGAGCATGTTTGGAGGGTGTCGTTTTGAAGAACAACATTGGCAGCACACGACTGCATAAAAAAATGTTCCCTCCCGACAACCCTCTTAACTTTTGAACCAGCACAAACAAAAATATAGCGCCAAAAACTGGGAGGGATACACCTACTTACATTTCTGAGCGACTACTACTTTGTATGTAATTGTTGAATGGGAAATTGCAAATTAAGCAAAGTTGATGGGGAGGTAGACTTTTTCAAAGCTCGATATCTTGGCTGCTTAAGCATGTATGGACTTGAAATAAACGTCATAAGAGGGGTGGAGCACCCAGATTTTGGAACAAGGAAAACAAAAACTTATTTTTAATGTGTAGGTATTATATTTATCATAATAGAAGGCTCGGTTTTTGGTAAAGTACAATCTTTGATTACAAGCAAAGATCAGAGTTTCTAGAGTTGATTTAAAGAATATATGTATGTGGAACGTTGTAATGAAAATGTAAGCCAAGCAGGTGGCAAGACAAAGAGACGTAGCTGAAATGTGCGAAGTGGTACGCTGCTAGTTCAAAATAATTGATTTTGGATCTTCAGAGCGCTGCTTTGCACGATGCTTTGATGTTATCCGCTGATATTCGAATAACTAGCCTATCCCCAGCTAAGTTGACGTTGTTGGTCCTCTGCTGTAGTGAACAAATTGATGTTGTTAAGTTGAAAATGGTGATGGTGAACTCATAGATTGAAGCAGAAAGTGACAACTTCGTGAATGAAAGAATAACGAATTGCTACTGCTCGTGATAATTATAATTTCAGTGATAAAGGCTGGTTTGATGATTAAAGGCAACACTTTCAGATCTATAAAAAACTTGAAAATAAAATTTAAG
Organism: Criorhina ranunculi; assembly: GCA_951813785.1. Taxonomy (NCBI): domain Eukaryota; kingdom Metazoa; phylum Arthropoda; class Insecta; order Diptera; family Syrphidae; genus Criorhina; species Criorhina ranunculi. The sequence continues at coordinate 16,846,433 of OX638385.1, forward strand.
CAACATCTCTGTTGTAAGACTTTTGTAACGAGAAATGTAGTAAACACATTGAACGAATGTCTTTTGTAAATTTCAATCGGTTTGTTCGTAGTTGAATCTGCTTCATTATTGTGCTGCGGAGGAAAATGTATTCTTGAAAGAAAACGTGTCTTAAGTTAGTCGAATAAGTAACAACTTACCTTGAGTACCTTACCTTACGTGTATTACCGTAAGTGTTGTGATCTCCCGAATGAGTTTTCAATCGGTTTGTTTGGCGTTAGCCCCTCTAAATATGTGTAAATCCAGGATATTGGATACACCAATCGGTTTGGTTGTTGTGTGGATTCGCTTGTTAAGAAACTTAGTGCTATTAATCACCGTAATACGCACTGCTATAAAACTGATTAGTCAAAAACGGTAGACGGTTTGTATAGGGTGGAGGCAGAGCTACGTGACTAATCAACCAGAGATTTTTTTTTGTCGATTTTAGATTGAGTATGCTTCTGACATCGTTTTTGGCTTCTTTGGTAGGTATGGCAAGGGCATATATTTGGGTAATGTAGTGTCTTTAGAATTACCGTAACACCTTCCAATACTTTGCTTGATGTCTTGCTGAAAGTACATTGAACAATTAGATTAAGACTATGGCCCTTATTGTGAGTGTCGATCAGCAATCGCCACGACAATTGTCGATTGCGTCGATTGATTTGAACTATGGCATTGTGTAACTCAATCGATTGAATTTTTATTCATATATTTTTATTTTCCTTAATATAAATATTTTATTTTTACTAAAAATACTTACATTTCATACGCACAAAACTCTTCCACTTTTCTCGAAAACAAACCATCGACCAGAAATTTCTGATCGACAACAAGCGACTGTCAAATCGACAAATGTCGATCACAATCAAAATACACAATACCAAAATCTACAATCGACAATCGATGATCGATAAATGTCGTTCATCGATCAGCTATCGACACTCACAATAAGGGTCTATACCATTGGGTTTGGTTCTTGCGACCCAAAGAAAGAAGTCTTCCTCAACTGTTTTATACCAAGTTCGCGTATCTAAATATGTAGGATCTTCCATTTTTCTTCCGAATTTGTTCAGAATTACAAACATATGTTACATTTTTCGAAATCTAAAGCTTGACGAGTTCATCGCTAATTCCTTCAAAGCTGTGCGTCTAGAGATGCTTGGTGAATATTACTGACAGTCTCTAACAATAATAGCGGAGCCAGTATTTTACCTTGTTAAAGTTCGCTATGGGTTATTGAAATCTTCTTAAATCTACAAAGGTATGACGTATGTACATTTGACAGTGGTGTATCCGCTTGTAACCCGACCTGGGCCCCTACCTGAATTACGATTCTAAAGTTCGGATCATTCGAAAGCGGAAATCTTGTACGGGCGATTTGAAACACAATTTATAAAATCCATACCAAATGTCCGCTTTCGGACGATCCTAACTTTAAAATCGCAATACAGAGTGGGGGTCCTGTGCAGGTTCGAGCCCAGTCGGTGAGTTTCTCAAACTACTAACCAAGAAAAGGGTTTCTGCCTGAGAGTACAATGAATCAAAATGAGTTTGGGTGCTCTCGGGATTTGAAAATTTCCTTAAAAAAAAAAAATACATATGTATTTACATTTGGCACTCTTTATACGTTTTTTCGATTGTGTAACATTCCACGATTAATTGGCTAAAATTCTGATAACAAATACACACAACATACACGTCACCCTGTTCCCAAAATAGGATTATGACAGGAGAAAAAAAAAATACGGATTGATTAGGAACACAAACTCGGAACTCAGATCCGTAAACTCATCCAATTTTAGTCGGAGAATAGCAAACATATCAATTATCACATTGCTTCTTAGTGTGTGAATGCAAATCAATTGACTGGCATTTTCGACCCGCATTTCCACACATGATGCCAGCAGAACTTCCCAAAATAAATTTTACCTACTTTATTCAAAACCAACCAACCGTTACGGTCATAAGTTGAAGAGTCGGCATCCGTGAGGCTCACGCCACTCATTCTCATATGCAGTCACCCTTAATTGTACTTAATTGCACTCTGCATCGTACCCTCCGTTGTTATTCATTGAAATCCGTATGACCCGCATCTCCCGGAATGCGTCCTTTGGAAAGAAATTATTGCATGGATTGCGTGCTTGTGCCAAATTGGCCGATGAGCATTTTTCTATTTCAATTGTCACAAAGGTATGGGAGTAAGGACAATTGAATGAGTGCGGGAAATAAAGAATAAAAGATGATCGATGCACAGATAGAAGTGTGTATGTATTTAAGAATTTCATTTTTTATTGAAGTTATCTTCGAACGCATGAGGATGAGAAGTTGTCGAGTAATCTTAATGAGCACAGAATCGTTTCCAGATAATTTTAGTGGCTCTAGATTACGGAAACGGAATTATATTTATATCGTCAGCGAGGTCAACCAAATGACATAAGTTATCATCCGCTGTTCGGAGAGCGTTAAATGCTGAATGTAATGACGTGTAGGGCTTTAGCTAATCGCTGCCAGAAATACACTTATCATCTTTTCGAAGTGCTAAATTATTTGTAGGCACTGTGATATTCCTAGAGAAAGACTCATTTGTAAAATAAAGTGTAGTGAGTGTATAGAGTAGATTAGGGTACAGTCAAGAAAATTACCATTTCTACCACTCGGTACACTATTGCACTGTCAAATCTTGACGCAGCAAATTCAACTGGACATCAACTGATAGTGAGTCAATTTAATTGGCAGCAATACAGTTTATTTTTAAAGAATTGATTGATCATCGTTTTAATATGAAGCCAACTAAAACTGATTCTCTTGATGAAGTCCTTGACTATAAGACAATCCTACCCTCAGTCCCCGTCGATTCCAGATTTCCTGGTATGTACAAGCCTTCGTTTGGCTTTTTTATCGTTCGAATGTAGCTGCTGAGGTTCTAGAAGCCTATTAGGGTCAACGCTCATTGATAGTTAGCAAACGCCTGTTTTAACCTTTTGTACAGCTTTCACGTGGTGGCACTACTCTTATTGAATAGATATCCGGAAATAGACTTTAAATTTGGAAGTTGAAGGTTTTTTCAAATTCAAAGTATTGTTGCTCACAAGTTGCTCCAGTTTGTATTAGAAATTGTATGCACCTTTCCGAATGTATGGCAGCAAGCATGGGCGGAGTGACGAGTTCATAAAGTTCGCTTTCTTTTGTGAAGATGAGCGGAGCAGAAAAATTTTCAGAGGTTTTATTACTCATAAGGTCTTATTACTGTTAGCATGGTGTAGAGATAGAGTCCGTAGAAAGATTAAGTCGACTGAGATGCCTTTTTTGAAGGAGCTCCACCTAAACCACCGCCGATGCCGTAGCTTCGAAATGGACTTTCAGTTAACCCTCTGAAAACTGAAGTTGTTCTCATTACTAGGAAGAGGAAACTGACTGAACTGACTCTACCAGTGCTCAAAAGCATCAGAATCCAACTCGCCAACGAAGTGAAATATTTAGGAGTAATCTTGGATAAGAAACTTCTTTGGTCGAAACACGACAACTCTAAACCGGCTCGACCATTATCAGCTTTCTGGAAGTGTTAAAGCGCTTTTGGTAAAACATGGGGTCTATCACCGAAAAGAGACCTTGCGCGAGGAATATCGTTTGACTTAAATCTTTTAGATATGCCATCTGACGCAATGGTTCCGGTGTAGATTAACGGTCGACTTTGCCTGTGCACAGGAGTGGTTTTCACCACTTTCTGAACCAGTTAAGGAATGTAGTCGAATTTTCACAGATGGCTCCAAGACCAGTGAAGGCTCAGGTGCTGGAGTCTTTGTGGAAAGCGACAACATAAGACTGCGCTAGGTATTTATGCATCTGTCTTCCAAGCGGAGATTTTTGCAATACTTATGGCTGCGAACTATATTGTGAAAAACCAGGGGAGGGGACAGAGTATCTGCGTCTGTAGCCACAGTCTATCTGCGCTTAAGGCCTTTCTCAATCCTCTTAATTGATCCTAAATAGTTAGGGAATGCAGGTCTAGTTTGAGTTTGGTTGGAAGACTGAATTTGCTAAGACTTGTCTGAGTCCCTGAACACAGCGGAATTACCGGAAATGAACTTGCCAGGCAAGGTTCAGATGAGAACATCTCCGGCTCTGAACCCACGTTAGGTTTGCCCGTATCTTCAGTTAGGGCTTCTATCGATGGTTGGGTTTCAAGAAAATATAACTGTAGATGGCATGACTCTCCAGGATACAGGCAGTCTAAACAGATCCTTTCCGACATCTGTAAGAAATCCGCAGCATTCTTGCTGTCTCTCAGCAGAAAAGACTGCAAACAACTCATTGGGGTTATTACGGGAAATTTACTCCTTCGCCGAACATCTCAATGGGTTAGGTTTAAGTGACACCACTGTCTGTGACGCTTGTGGAGCGATGACACTGCGGAACAATGCCTATGTGATTGTCCTGTCTTCGCTCGTATCAGGTGGCAGACTTTTGGGGCGAATGTGATAAGTGTTGGTTACCTAAGCTCCTTATCACTGAAGCTCTTACTCGACTTTCTAAAAAAGACGGAGAAAACACAGTAACAGAGTTGTACCCGCTGGTAGTAGGTACAGTGGACCTGTTTTTGTGTCTGAGCGCTCCAGTGAGGTGTTTTAACACCTAGACAGCAAAAAAAATACCTTTTTAGCAAGAGAATGTTCCTGTTCAAATACCTACACATAAAACTTGATTTAAAAGTGAAAAACATCAAAAGAATAATCTAAAACCTTGAAATGAATCAAAACAATCAACAGATGAAAATGATACTTGCGGATTTAGCTGTACTTTTTTGAATCGATTTATTTTTTGATTGTATAGTTTTAGGTGGATTTATTTTCGGTTGAAATTTCACTACGACTGTTTTTATGGGAAGCATACTTTTGGGCTCCTGTTGTCAGTGAATGTTGGGTGCATCCAGACATTTTGTTGCATAAATATTCAGATTACTAAAGTTTTAAAATGTATTTTGTTGTTAAGAACGAAAATTTATCAATGGTGGGTCTAGCTATAGTTCCGTAATATGTAAGACAAAGTAGCGTTGTTAAAAAACAAAGATTTCCTTATCTTTTTCGGTCTCAATTGACACCTAGAGCCCGCTTGGCTGTTTCTCAGCTTCTTAGCTGCAGCACTGTTATCCATTTCTTCGATGTAACTGAACCCGTTAAGTTCGCATTTCTTGGGTTTTTGCACATCTTGATACAGCTTATAGAGTTCTTATATTGGATCGAAAAGCCAACGGAGAATATTCCTTCCGAAAAGCGGAGTACTTGTTCCGTTTGCTCGCTTATAATCCAATAATTTGCATCAGAAAGCAGAACTGGCAGTACAGGATATGCGATTTGTGTCATCCTTCAAGTGACGAGTCTTGCTAAACCTGTTGTCTTGCTTTACAGAAGTAGGGAATGTCTCTGAGGATCAATACCCATCGTATCTCCATGAGGGTGTAGTTTGTGGAAATAACATCAACTCCCCGAAGAGAATACTTCTAAGCTACGGACGGATTTATTAAATATAGATTGCCTTTCATGTAAACACCTGCCTTGTGCACTATCTGTTTAAGCACAAAGTTTTAGGAATCGCACGATCCCGCATTTCCTCGTTAAAATTAATGCAAGTTTGGAACAATTTTGATGCATTTTTTTATGTGTATCGCATGTTTACCAATGCTACGCGGCACAGCTAAATCTCGTTTTCCGGCCATCGATTTGTAGAACTCAAGACGACACAAACTACCTCTTTATTGACTGGATGTAGTCCTCCCTCCACCACTTTGTCAACTTCATGCATTAATCGATACTCTAAAACTATAAAACACAAAAGGAATAAAATACTTTATCATTAATAAGCAATGAATAAGGTACGGGACATTTTGCCCCTTCGAAATCGTATATTTTTAGAAAAATAAACTTTTTTTTTAAACTTATTCTACAAAAAATAACGAAACAGTTCTAAACGGCTTATAAAAAAATACAGAACGTACAAAGGGTACAAAAATACAATTAATAAATATAAATTAGCCCTGCTTATGCAAGATACAAAAGAAAGCTTGCTCAAGTAGTTTTTTATACGTGTAAGTCGTATAGTCATAGTAATTTAAGTATTGTTTTGTGTGTGTTTCTTTGTAAAATGCTCAAAAAAAACTTTTAACTGAACCTCAAAGGGCACTTTGGTGGTCAACTTTCACATTCATTCGAACAAAAATTGTTGCGCTTCGTTTTGTTGCATTGGTATGTCACATTCTTAGTTCTTAGTAGATGTTGCCGCCATATGCTTCCTGCTTGGGAAAATAGTCGGGGCAGAATATTTGAACCATAATACCGGCAAACATAAGAGCGAAGTAAAAAATTACGGCAATCCACCAGAGGATACGTTCCCAACGGCGTTCTTTCAGATTTCTTAGAACTCCTATACCGACGAGTAGGCCAGCGACAGCCCCCGACAAATGTGCCATGTAGCCAATTTGATCGTTTTTATCGTTGATATGTCGATAAACTGATGTTCCGAGATCTGTAAAGCAGAAGATCAAAAACACAAACAGTTGTACGAGGCCATAATCCATCTCCGAGAAATTCTAAAAGGAAAATACGACATAGGTTAGGCTTTCTCATTTGTTACGATTGATATTTACCATGATAATTGTGGCAATGTGAGCTGTGATAAGGGCATAAACACCCCCCGAAGCTCCGGCAAGAAAGATCCTCGGACTACTCAGTGAAGTTCCCATTGAACCAGCTGCGACGCCGGCCAAATATACCAATGCCACGCGCCACCAGTGATGTACCAACTCAAGAGCAATGCCCAAGAAAATCTGAATGATAAGGTTCATAAAGAGATGCATTATGCCCACATGGACAAACATGTAGCTGACGAAACGCCATCCTTCGTAGCGACGGTATGGATTGAAGATGAACAAAGTCGCTGCAGGACCTTTCGTACTCTCGCCAATGTTATTTGCGTGATTGGGATCGTCTCTGCAATGAGTAAGTGAATAGTGGATGGAGGTTCAGATGAATTGGAATGAAAAACTCACTTAAAGTATATCACATCAAACAAGAACGTAATAATCTCCACCAAAGAGAAAATGATCATTGTCAAAGGCGGTGGACAGAATGACATTTGCCTCTCGTAGGCTCCATCTAATCAGAATACAAAAAATTTAAAATTAGTTCGTGGATTGGACATCATTAGCGTGTTTTATGTCTTCTTACCAATTTGATCGCCGTGTATCTGTTCTCGTCGTGGTATTATCGCTCGACAGTAGTTTTTTATGAAACTGGACAGGATCCAACGGTTATTAAGGGAGAGTTTGTAGAATTCCTCGAAATCCAATCGATCATTCCCATCATGATCGGACAAACTAATTATGTTATTTGCCATTGCCTCTGGAATGTCCTGACAAAGCCCTTGACTAATCAGACGCTTGAGTTCCTGAAGATCAATGAAGCCATCCCCATCGGTATCGTGCTAAAAGAAAGAACGCGACATTAAAAGATAACTACTTCAATTTACAAAACAAAAATAACTTGACAGATTGCAAAGAACGGCATTACGGAGGTCTTAAGATCGTGTTTTACGATGATATTGCCTTAGCTATCGCATCTATAAGCGCGATAAGTTCTCAGCTAATTTGAATCGAAGATCTTTGGAATCCCCGCGACAATGAAATAAACAGGACCCTGTCAAAGGAAAGCTCACTTCTGTAACGGACGAGATTCAAACGTAGTGTAAGCTCTTCCTCAAAAGTAAACGATGCAGATTTTTTTTTCGATAAAGGAAACTTGACTGCACAAGATTGTTCTGTTTAGAGTGCGAGATCGTATTAATAATTAACTATAAGTTCATGTAGGACGATGTAGATACGATCATGCAAAAGTGAATGTTTAAGTGCATTTGTCACACTTTGTGAAAGTTCAAGTATTCTATAGGATCGGGCACGGCAACAAGTTCAGTATAATAGGACAATCCCGCACGTATTCGCACTCACTAGGTACTCTAGGTTTAAGAAACACACAGCCTATCCAACTGCACCACTGTCATATCACCTGATCTGACTTTGCAGACTTGACATGTTTTGCAATTTTCTTGCACCGTTGCAACATTTCTAAGAATATGCAATGGGAGTAATGCAATGACTCTTCTGGGAACTACCTTCCCAGCAATCCATTACTAGATTTATCCACTTTATTTAACGATCGGTCGTTCGATCGCTTAATATAATGCAGCAATAGAATGATTCAGGGATTTGGAAAGCTTCCAAAGACTTCAGGTAGTAACTCCAGTTTCTCATGGATCTTAAATTAATTATTGATTCTCCTTGATTCCCAAACGAATATTTTCAGTGTGCCAGTTAACTGGTCACATACTGGTGATCCCATATCGCACCGTGTTTGTTAGGCTTGTAATTGTGGCAAAGATTTGCTTCCTGCGACCGAATCTGAATTCCAAATGATTGGCATTAGATGATACAAGCGATGTTCAATTTATTATCACTGTAGTTTTTTTTTTTTTGTATTATCCACCACTGACTGCGGTACTATCTGCAAGCACGTTTGCGAGTATGAGCCATAGGTTATACCAAGAATTGCACCCCTTTATAGGTTTTATCTAATCTTTCTTTCTTTTTTCTTGTAATTTGATATTGACTTCTTTTTCTTTGTGTAGATACAAGTTTTTCCTATTTATAACAAACAAAAATAAAATAAATAAGCCTCTGTATGAATCACTTACCTGAACATAAGTTAAAAGAGAAATTAAATTAACAACACGCTAAGTGGTTAACCGCATAATGAAAGTTATGATGGCTTTACATGTTTAGATATTCTATTACTCTAGCGTCGCAAGATCACATTAAAGTTCAATAGAGTTCAGTGGAAGAAATATTATGAGCTATACATCGTTTTATGTATGGAAATGAGACAGTTGGACATCCGATAACTCCCATTAAATCCCAATTTAGTCTTGAGATCTATGTGAAGATATGTCGCTTCCTGTTCCTCATCCTTGAAGTTCCAATAGCAACCATTTGAAAAGAAAACAAGCCCGTTTGCCCATTAGACAGTGATCCTTGATGACTGCAGATGTAGTACCGATGTTCAACCACTTTTAACTTGGACAGTAATCTCTAACCAATCGGGACCTAAGCATATAAAGTAAAAACTTACGACATTCAATTAATCGCATTTTTGGCTTCTAAGCAGGCTAATCTTTGAACCCTTTTTAGGTTGTTAAGATAGCTGGCTTTATCTATTGCGTAATCACCATACAATTGATCCGAATGTAAGTATGGGCTTGACGATCGCAGTATACATCGAATGGATTATGGACGGACGCAGACCCCAGTGTTTACCGAAGGTCTTCTTGCAAGTGTAGAAGGCGTAAAGTATCCTTTACATTATTTCTTCAAAGTAAGCTCCGTAGTCTTGTTGTTCAACGCTGCTTCGATATGGGATTTTACTTAATTTCCGTTCCAAAAAGTTTCAGTGTTCGAAAGAACTGATTTCTCCTTTTTCTTGTGAAAACGATTTGAAGCCAGAACCATTTTTCATGGAGCACTCGTGGAGCACAGTTTGGGGAACCCGGATAAAGTATACTAAATCATCACATCAATATACATCTGCAACCAATTCACGTGAATCGTAGGGCATTTCAGTGTTAATTGGGTTCGTGTGAACCAGCATTACCGAGCTGTATCCCAGCATTCTTGTGTTCAGAGCGTCACGCTGAACTCTCTTGCTTCTTCTTTTTTCATCTTTTTGAATTCGATACCTCCTTAACCTTACGTCACTAAACCACTAAACGTTACTCGAACAAATAACAAAATAAAATTCTATATATAAACAAATTAGCAGAATATTATTTAATGAAAAAAAAAAAAACTATACACATGCCTACCTCTGTTCGAACTTGTAACCGGCATAACAAATTCACATGACTTCAGGCAAACTTTAAAACCTGATCTTTCAACTGTTTTTCGGTGTTAAGTGTTAAACCGGGTATTTTTAGGAAGCTCATGAAAGAGGAACAAGTTTGTCTCAGTTTTATCGAGATTTGACGCAGTGACTCAGCTCTTTTCTGGCACACCAGACTGGATTGATTTTCATACTGTACTACTGGCACTTAATTCAAAAGTGTGAATGTGGTTTAATGTTCCAATACGTTCCAGCCCCACCTTTACGCGATAATTTCTTACACACAACGGTACAAATTGCTACTGAACTCTGTTCACGGAACAACGACGTGAGTAACATCACAGTGGTTACCAAAAGACGAATAGTATTCTCTTTGCGAACCTATTGAACTACGGCACTAATCTGTCCAGCAAGCAGATGAAAATAAAAAAAAGGTTTTTTACTTCTACCCTGCAGGTAGCTCTTACTAGATCACTAGAAAGAGAAGCAGTAATCGCCTATCAACATTCTTCACTGCAAAAGCAGAAAATTCTTTAAGTTATCCAAAACCACTAAGCTGGACTCGGACTGGAACATATACAAGTCGAACACTGTAGAAGGGAGATTAGAAGAGCCCAACATAGTTCATGATGGAATTTGTGTGAGAGCAGCATTTAATCATTTAGACCGCACAAAGTCCTTTCTAAAGCCCCTGAAATGCGAAGTGTCCTTATAAAAAATTAAAGCGGTAGTACCCTCTTTTCTACCTGATTGGATGAGTGAATTTCATTGCATATTTCGCAAGGGAATTGTTTTCATGGCATAAATTGTACCCAATTTACTGACACTTTCTTCACCGTATTGAGATTTCTAATAGTTCGTTACCCGTTCTCATGTAAAGCTGTTCGATCGAAATGCAGTTCGGCAAGAAAATCCTCAGCATAATACGTGGACACTGATTTACGAAGGTTGGCCCTGTAGCTTACCAGTGACGGCAGAGGTTACTTTCCAAGTAGTAGTACGAGTAGTTAGACGAAAATTCAGCGACTAGCTTGCGTAGAAACCACAAGTGCAATCAAGGCAACACCGACTGCAGCCCTGGAGATGATGCTAGGGCTAATATCTGTATATATTTTTACAAAGGAAAAGGTCGCGAAAAGTGCGCTTCGCCTACAACAATTTAACCTCTGGAAAAATAGTCTGGTACGTCACCAAGCAAACACCAAGAGGGTGAACATTGAAGCCAAAACCAACTATTTAACACCGATCCCTGAAATCGGCCTAAACCTCGAACTGAAAATTCCCTCCAGAGAGAGCTGGACAAAAGGTGCAGTCATCCATTCATATCCATATCAATTTTCATGGATGGGTCAAATAAGGATGCGGGTGTATACTCTGGGATCTTTGCATCGAAACCAAACATCGCACGGTAGATAAGACTTCCAAACCATAGCATCGTGTTCCAGGTGGAAGTTCTAACAGCCGCCGAAGCTCAAGACACTCAGCGTTAGTCACAACGTCACACTCATTTGGGTCCCGGGACATAAAAGCATCCATGGGAATGAAAAGGCGGAAGAGCTCGCAACAATAGGTTCTGAAATGGATCCGACAATGGCCGATGACTCGATCCTACCCCCATTAGAACTTATAAAGTCCAGCATCGCGGCGAAATTCCAAAAACTCGCGAACGAGAGATGGATTTCACTCACAACATACCGCACATCTAGAATGCTACGAACCTATGCGCAGAGGATGTGGCGACGTAGACGCGGAGGAGGACACATTCCACCTCCTATGCGGATGCCCAAACCTTAGCAGAAACAGGAAGACAACCCTCGGAGAACATTTTTTTAATGATCTGAGCTAATTGTCAAACAGGTCACCAAGAACCATCCCACAATTCCTGCGGAACTCGGGTTGGTTCAGGGAGGCCAATTAATAAAAATAATCAGTGTTCTATTTATTTTAAGTACCCAACACCAATCCGCGGGACATTCGGAGGGCGTATGGCCCTTCGTTTAATGTAAATCTACATTCCGAAAGCAGGCAGATACCATCAGCGAAGCCAAGATGTGTTAAGAAAGAGGTCAGATAGAGAAGGCACAGTAGATATTTTTAACACCGTCTTTGACCTTGGTTTGTTTGGTTTACCACTTTATTTTGCTGTTTTTCGATGTATAATCAAATCACAACAAATACGCTTTCAACTGATAGCCATTTATCTAAACAAATATTTCTACTTGAATTGGACAATTGCGTCACTCTTATCGACAATGACCGTCGACAACTCATGCAAAAAGGCGGAAATACCTGCGGAAGTTTACTTCAATTTTATCTTCCAACAAAGGAAATGAAAGTTTAAAATAACATTATAAAACGGAAACAGACAAAGTCCATCAATAAAAATATCGATAAGCTTCGACAATCCAAAATCGAATCTTTAAACAAAACACAAGCTGATTAGTTAGCAATAAATAACTCGAAAACACGAAAACAGGTGACGCCTAACATCGGAATTGTGACGGAGGGTTATAAAAACGGTACCTTCCACAGCGCAAGCATCGGATGTATGTACAAAGTCAAGTACAGAACGTTACTGCCAGAGACACACATCTACTTACAAAGCAATCTACAAATTATTTGAGTTAACAATTGGTAATACATATGCTAGCGGAAACACATAAGTGACTTGTTCTTCAGATAGAGTGCGTTAAACCACTGTCTTGTAACAAGAGCACTTTGGCTTCTTTATGCGCAAAAACAGAACTGAATCCCAGTTTAAGTTAAGTCAAATAGAAACAGATCGTTTACTGAATTCACCTTATGCAGGTATTCGACGCAATTTTACTTAGCTTCTCGAAGTTGGCCATCTTGTAGAGGAACACGAGGATTGTCTTAGGTAGCCACAACCACTTTAATTGCTTAATCCTTGACAGGGGAAGCGGAAAAGAAAAGTGGAAAATATGACAAATAAACTGTACAGCAAAAGGTCAAGACGATAAAACTATAAAGTCTATCCACAGAGAAAGCTCCTCGACCAAACAAACAATGTGCGAAAGCAAATTCGAATTAGAAACCAAGTTAAAATGAGGCCGACAGACAAATAATGCAGCAGGAAGTGAATCACAACTGTGCCAGATGAAAGATCTAAGCCAGACAATGAAATGGGAAAGCCTTTCCACACTCAAAAAAAAACAAGCAATACAACTGGAGAATGCCCATTCGCCAAATAAATGCAGTTGACGATGGCAGAGTGCAAAGGGAGGTCGGAATGCTGGCGACACTAAGAAATCAAACTTTGGTTGGTGATTCTGGAAAGGCGAAGAAGTGTGTGATGGGCACCTCGCAAAAAAAGGTCGGACTGGAGGTAAACCCTTACCGGAACAATCTTAAGACGTGCCAATAAGATCGCCACAATAAGAAGGCAGTATTAAACATTTTGTCCTGATACTTTGATTGATATCGTTATACTACAGGAACCTTGAATCTCTTAATGAAAGTTCATAGAACCACATTGTAAAATGTTCGATCTAGAGATAGAGTTTGGTCTTCCATTAGTTCAAGCCATCCATTCAGTATCCATATCTCCCGTGAGATCCGCAAGAACCTACTCGCACAAGGGAGCTAGATTTTCTGCTGATAGTCCACAAGTCATTGACAAGCAGAAGCGAAGCTATAAAAAAAACCGGATATCCTCCACCGAGTTAAATACAAGAATTATGATAACAATAATGGATATTGTAGGTGCCTTCAACAATGTAGCATCAAGAGTCTGAAACTAGCTTTTGACATACGAAGGATTAACACACCCGTTAACAGGGTTTGCGAACACAATGTTGTAACGCAAAGCGACAAGCACTCAAATTGGAATCTCAAGACTAAGGAGCAGGGACATCCAATGATGCCTACAATTTAATCTTGCAATAATGACAAAAACCAAACAGACAGTCTGTGTGTTGTTTAAATATATTAGGCAAGCAGACTTACTTACTGAGACTACATAATTGCGCAACAACAAAGACCCATAACTTTATTAGTTAGTTGGATAGGTTTCCCCAACTGATAACAAATTTAGAACCTCACCTTAGCAAGGGTTGCGGAGTAATACGCCTTAATAGCAAATTACGTCAGAAATTCACGAGACTCGAGCAATCTAATCTCGGTACGCTAGTTGTAGAAATATTTTAACAATCGACACTAGTGTTTGCTATCAATTGATCTGATTGTGCAGATAATTCTGTACAGATCTTGGATAGCAGTCAGTCACCACCAAGTCAGCAGATTTAACTTCAAGACTTGTATGGTCATGTGCAAGCCTATGCCATATGAAGACACCAAGATCTCTATTTACCTAAAAGAACTGCATCGGCTAGTGAATATTTCTTTAATTGCAAAACAAAAAGTGGTGTTACCTTGTTTGCCATCGATACACTCGCTAATACAACCTCAATAACCAATTCCATGACTATTTCAACATTCGTCGTCCCAAACAAAGCGATGTCAACCTACTTTTTCACAACCAGCGATCTTCATTCTCAAAGGCTTTTCGTTCCCAAAAATGGGCATATAACCATACAAACACGTAAATTCCTTTGGTTTTGACTTGCTTTAGCACAAGATATTCCCGCGCTTCGGCACATAATCATACATACATCGTCCAACAATCAGATACCGATAACATTTCTAGCAGTATCAGCAATTCGTTGCTGTTGAACAGGGCGGGGGTATGTGAATCACCCATCCCAAACAAAAAACAACACCTTAACCTTAGAGCAAAGACTACATACACTTAGATATTGATTTAGTCAATTAAAAATCGACACAATGGAATGGAATATGTTCTTACATGATCGAAGATACGTTTCACTCGCTGTCTATCCTCGGTCTCGGGCACTGAGATCATCCGACGTAGTGGAATTTCTTCTTGAGGGCGCGACCCATTTGCCGATTCCACATCTTGCTGAATTGATTGCTGTCGTTGCATATTAACTGTTTTCTTACTCACTTAACCCGACTTACTATGTAGGTATATACAGTTAAAAGCACACTTAATCCTAATTCGCAGGTGTATGTTCGTTTTGAAAACGGTTTTCACTCAGAAAAGATCACAGTCGAAAGGGGACACAAGAACAAGACTCATAATAGAGCGTCAGTGTTCTTAGGATTTCATGAATAATTGCAATTATTTTTCGTATATGTGTATGAGAATGAATAAAACCGATGGAACAGGTAGGTAAATCAATTTGATTGCGGCAAGGCGGTTTCTTCTTCTGGGGCACTTTGGTTTTCGTTTTTTAAATTCGGCGTTTCTGAATGAAAGACTACGAAACTAAATTAAACCGGTGGGAAATGGATAAACTGTTAGAATTTTATGAAGAAAATATAAATAAAAAAAACAAAGTTCCAGACAAACTACTTAACTACGAACTGATGAACAACGAATATAGAATGGGAATGAAAAATGATAACAAAACACTTGAATTGAGAATGACGGGGCGCACTCATTTCACTTTGACATTCCAATTGTTGTTGACATTTGTGGTTAAATTTAAACTGCCTGTCCGTCGATGGGTTGACAGACATGGAATTGTGAATGTTATCGGTTTGAGTGTTTGCTAAGTTGGTAAGGTAGTGGAAACGTTGAAGTAAAATGTTGTCGGTTTTATTTAAAATATAATTGAGTTTGTTTTAATATTTTAACTATTTAATCGCGAACTTATGCAGCTAGCATTATGTTTGGGTTACGCAAGAGCCCCAAAGGTTTATAAATTAACAACAGAACTGTGAAACTTCCTGTCAAAGCAAAAGAAAGTATAGTTACAGGCCATGTTCCCTAGCTCTCTCTCTACTAATTAGGAGTAAGCCCAACTAAAGATGCTGAAGAATGTGTATTTAAAGGAATCATTTTATGACCTTTTGAATGGAAAGTAAGGAGCCTAAGGAAACTCATCGTTGAAGGCATAAAGAATAGCCAAGTTTTACAGGGAAACCTGACCTAGAAATACACTACTAATCCATAATCACTCAAATAAATCGATTATTGCACCATCATGAAAGGGGTAACATATTGGGTAACAGAGTGAAGGAAGAGTATTGGAAAAGAAGCCTAGAAGCAAAAAGAAAAAAACCATAAGTAGGAAGAGGAGAACCTATGCCATTTCCCATCTCAAAGATGTCGACGAGTCTCGCGATTTTATAAGAAAGTCAAAGATTTGGAAGCTAGTTTCACGCTTAGTACAAAGAATATTCTTTTTCTTGTAAAAAATATCGAGGCATACCTCTGCAATGTCGCTTAGAATGTTTTTATCTTAAAATCGACAATGTTCACATCAAGACAAAATCCTGAATGGACTAATGCATTTCAAGTTGAGGCGCATCATATCTTCATGGACTTTGAAGACCCATATAATAGCATTTATCGCTCGGAGATTTCAGGAAGTTAGCTAAATTCGGTCTTACCTGTACGATACTGTCCGGTGTGATTCCGCCTACCTCCGTTTCTAATATTCGTCTCTCTACAAAGGCACCTGATGCATTCGAAGAATGTGAACACGCGTTGTTTTGGGTGAAGTCGTCATACTTACGTGCTGGGCTCGTTGAAGCACCCGTGTCCCGTAAAGAATTGAGTGGAGTAGAAATTAACCCTGCGCTCTATGCAGTCTGCGATGTTTCCGATCAGTCTTCCAGTCCATCTTCCCCTGATTGCTTTTTTGCTGTTTTGTTAACAACGTACACGCGATCAGATTGCATTGAAAGTGATGGTATATCAAACATAGACTCTTCACAGATTGAGTTAAAGGAAGCAAGAGGTATTTTTTAAGCTGTTTTCTATAAAGCGACATCGCTCTCGGGCTGATCGGAGCTTTTACATTTAGAAACAAGGCAGAAGAAGCCACGTAGCAGCAGATGTCCTAAGACCCACGAGTTCGTCTCTTGTCGTTGAAGCCTACAACATTTCTAAGGAGGGTCATTGTTTTCCGAAGCATAGGTTGAAGTGGCTGCCAGCCATTTCCAGCACACTTAGACCAGTGATAGGTCCATTGTGATATTTTTCCGAAGCATAACTTAAATGACTATTTCATGGCTCTCAACAAGGTGGTAAGCACAATCGAGATGTCGCTCTAACACAAATAACAGCCTTTTTATATATGGAAGACGCTTTTTCCGAAGCTATGATGTAAAGAGAAGGAGTACAATTTTGAGGGCAGATTTGACAGAAATTCATCTTGGACCAACTAAACAGTTGACCTCGCCAAGATGATGTTACCTCAACTCTTCTGTGGCCAATGATCATCAATAAAATCTTGTCTGAGTAACAAAACTGTGTCGGTTTTTTTTAAGCTTAAAAAACGTGCACTATAGCCTCATAACTCGGCTAGTCAAAAACCCACTTCTGGCCCGGTCAATCGAGCATTTGGTTATCTCGGTATCGGATAATCGGAGTTCTACTGTAACTCATTCAAACTTGCATGAACTATATTATCAGCTCCGCAAAGGTTTTTGTCTTTGAAAATAAAGTCGACAATGCAGTAACTATCGTTTCCGCTTAAATAATTATTTTGTTCATTTGAAATGTATTTTTTTATTGTAAATTAACAAGTAGATTAAGGATACAACCTTTTCTTACCAAATGAACACTCTGTTCTACCTTCGAATGTCAAAATTCCAGAGAAATGGTTACCATGGTAACGTTTGTCGTTGTTGTCCAAAACAAACAAAGTGCACCTGCACCAACCAAGTAGTCTGTGAAGTAAAACGAGAATGTACAGGAAAACCACAAAAGCTTCCGCAGTTTATCATATTAAAGACAGCATAAAACATTTCCGATTCAATATTTCATTTCGCCAGATAAATTCCTTGCTAAACCTTCCTAAATTCGACGTGAAAACCGGCGGTTCGACTGTCGAAGAAGCCCCATTCAATGACAGCGATAACGTGAAAGTAATTACAATCCAATGGCAGGAGAAACTATTTAGTGCACATGAAATTGAATTCTATCGCGACATAAGCAACTGCACTACAGACGCACATAAGTCCTATCATCAGCTAATCCTTCGAGATGAAGATGAATCAGTGCGCCTCGAAACGGATGCAATTTTCACGTATGTCGATGAAGATAATTTTATGCCAGAGGAGGAAGGCACAACAAACCCAAGTCACTTAAAGGAAGCCGACTCAACTGAAGTCATGATGTACGTCTATGCTGCTCTAAATCCCAACACAATGCTAGTATCGTTACGCTGGCAACCATCGCAGAAAATCCTACACATCTACCCGGACTTCAATAGTTTCCGAGAGAATCCGTATTTTATCGAGATCGATACGGATTACCGGCATCTCTACGCATACGGCATAGAGAATGTTTCCAAGCAGTCCGGGAAAAGACTCGACGAGACTCCGTTCGCTGGACTTCAGCTGCCGGATATACCACATTGGGAGGACATCGATGAACTATCCACAAAATTCGCCATGCCACCGAAACGCACTCGACGAATTGCTATATTTTTCGAGATCCAACGGGCCGAAGGATTCGAATACGACGATATTCATGTGCGCTACTACATTCGCTTGCCGGAACAGACTATCGTGGAAGAAGGCCTTTTATCTGCGTGTACCCACAGTTCGAGGATGAATGGCGATGGCGTGTGGAGCTTCGGTCATTGTTGGGAAATTGTTCTATTGTGTCAGGAGGGCTTCGAGTTGGAAAATTTGTGTCATGTGTACTTTGAGCTGATTTCCGTGGATAGTTGGGAGAGAGAACGTGTAGAAGGCTATACGCATTTCAGCTTCTTTCTGGAGCAGGGGTTTGAGGAGTCACTATTACAGTGTCACAGGCCAGTCGAAGGCGGTGTTTTGGAAAGGTTGTCCAGATACTTCATCGGTGGAAGGAGGAAATTCGATTTTGAAAAGTTCTACCGTGGTGATGGGGGTTTTTGCAATCGTTATGGCACGGATATGGTGACTACGGGGACGTTGGCGATGCGCTGTCAGAGATTATCGCAACGAAATCCTGAGTTGCTGCGCCCAGCTCCTGGAAGGATTACTGGTATGACTCTGGAGGATATAATGAAGGCATACAGAGAAGCAAGGAGACGCCTGGAAGCTGTTGTATTAGATTAAGAAAAGTTCCATTTTAAATAAAACAAACTACTTAATAGCAATTTGTCTTTGTTTACGGAAAGCTTTCTACATTGGATGTCTCAAGTTGACATTTTTGAGTAAGTTTAGCATCAAACTTTAAAGATAAAAGTCCGCCCTTCACAATATATTGTACCAGCGGTATAATCGAACTTGTGAAGGTGTTGCGATTGCTGAATAGGGAAACGCAACCTATCCAAATAACCAACAATTCCTTCCTTCGAAATACCAATACATACCATGAAGAGCGAAAGCCACTAGAGAACTAAAAATAATCACTTATAATACTGTTTCACAGCTAAAATTCCACCCTGTAACCTCAAACAGGAAATTGGGAGCAACATTCAAAAGACTGCAAATGATAGACGGAATGCGCTCAGCTCCTGTGGTATAACTAGGAAACAAAGGCCATTCTACAATAAACAGAAAACCTCTAATAGGTACCATCACCAGGCATAATATGCTTAACTATCATGCAAGAAGACTGGGATTGTACACGGATGACCTATGCAGGGGATGTGGCGACGAAGAAACAGATGAGGACACTCCACACTTTCTTTGCCACTGCCCAGCGCTCTGCGAAATAAGATTCAAAACCCTAGGAAGACACTTCTTTCAGGACCTAGAAGAACTGTCCGCCAAGTCTGTGGTAGACATACACAGATTTATCCGCGCCTCGGACTGGCTCGATAGAATATAGGCTAATGGTTCCTAGCAAGGAGGGTTGAAACCCCTAGGGTACCACAATGGGTCTACATTGACCTAAGTGTGACGGAGATAGGACTTCCTTTCCCATCAATCTTATTACCTAACCTAACCTAACCCAACCTAAAGCGAGTAGACTTTGTACTTTTAGAATGTAGAGAGACTCCCTTATTCCCAAGAGGTTCCTAACGGAAGGCTGCTGAAAATATTGAAAAGGCAAAATCTGGATTTCTCAACCATCGACTGGGCTGTAGTACCGTATGACCAAGTCAGTAACCAGGAGCCAAGAAATGATTTTATCCATAAACAACTTAACCTTCAAGCTAGTTACCATCCAGAGTTTTACACTCAAAGTGGATTTAGGCTTTTCTGGAAAAGACTAAGGAGGGTCTACGGGCCTCGATTGAAGTTATCAAGATAAATTTCGCCAGTAAAGCCGCTTCCGCCAAACTCCGTTTCCACCGAAATTATCAAAAGCGGTCCTTCGCAGAATTATTAGATGGACGTTGTGAGTGTAATACTTTGACGGGTTTTTTTGTTGAGGTAGTAAAGCATGTAGGTCCTGAAATTGACCTATGTCGCTTTCAACTTCCTGCACCTAATGGTCTGTCCATCCAGTTCGAAGCACAGAAGCTTCGCTAACGTAGTTAGGATAAACCATGGATCCAAAGGCACTGTTCTGATTTCTTGAATCTTTTTTTTTTATAATTCACTAGCGCTACAGGGGTTATGAATACCCTTATGATGCTATTCATACAGCGCTAGTGTTGGTGTAGTGATTTTTGAAACTCAGTTGGTATTAGGTTTCAGTATTTTTACTCCGAGGGTGTCCAGAATAACTGGGGAATTTTATTGGTAGGCTGCTGCCATTGCTTATAATCTGAATCAGAATCTGAAATAAAAAGTAGGTTCACCCTGGAGCTAAGAAATAAAGGCAAGGATATCCAATGTCTTCGTCGTAAGGCAGGAAATGCAAGTTTTCGCAGAACGCCGCTTGCTTGGATAAAATTAATTGAAACAGGATATCGCCTGGTATCCGAAGCACACCAGCTACATGTGTAGTAGTGATGTTGGCCCGCTTTCCTCAATTTTACGCGAAGTCACGTATATGAGCTTCACCACCATCACGAGGTGATACTGGAGGGAGATGATTCAGTCCATCTTATTAGCCAGATTAAATTGTTCGCTAATAACTCGATTTTAAACACTTTTATGCATCAAACAAGAGGTACCACAAGGGTCGGTGCTCGGTCCTATTCTTTTCAGTACATAAACCGATGCTTCCGAGACTTAGAAATTGTCAGTAGGCTGCCTTTGCAGATGACAGATGCAGATGCAGAATTAATCGTTATCGAATTTGATAATCAAAGTGAATGCTATAAGGACTCAGTCTGCCAACAAAAGACGAACACTAAAGTGGTTTCGGTAAAACATTCACTATTGCGTTTCAACTTTTGATCATGACTAAGTTCTGCGTCTTCCATCCCCTGTAAACATAGATACCACCTTGAAATGCCTCTAATTGGTACTCCCAGGTCCATGTGATGGTTATGTTAACACTTTGTGTGTAATCCATCTCCTAAGCCCCTATTCACACTCATTCAGATTAATTACACGTTACCCAGACCACAGTCAGAAGGAGAACATTCTGTGAAAATGTATTTTAATTGTTAAATCCACTTTGCCCTTCAAGTCTACTCTGTGAAACATCTACACTTTTCTCTGCGTTGTACTTCATTTTATGTTAAATTAAATAAAAAAGAAATAAATGCAAAACGCAATACATATCACCACGAAAGGTGTACGAAAGAGTAAACGAGAAAGTTTATTGACGTCCTTAATCTTGAAACACGTGAATGATTTTAACGACATAAGGGGTGTCGCACACTGAAATCGTATGAAACGCATGGTAGTGCAAAAACCACCTTAAAGGTCCTTACCGGATCCTTTTGAACATCAAAGAAACTGTGCTTTAGTTGATTTTGCACGCGAAATCCAGAACACGAAGGAACCTGAAGATGACGATAATTCAGTCATGCTAAGGTGACTGGCAAATAGATAAAGACACACGCACAATATCCTTGTTGAGCTTTACAAGATGCTGGCCGAATTCAAAATATCCAGCTGTACAGTGTAATGCTGGAAAAGATGCGGCATAAAACAGCTCATATTCTTTTGAGTGTCTTATATAAGACCGCAGTTGATCTGGCATCCGCCTTATTGAAGATTGACAGATTCACCTCTCTTACAATCTTTCACATGTTTTTCGAAAAAATAAAAATGAGTTCTGTATGCTTCATTACACGCCCAGGATCACTTAGAGTGAGCGTTATCTGAGCTAGGTACAGAATACAACTTGGTAGCAGCATGGCCCGACTTCACTAAGAACAGAAACCGTTTGCTTGTTATATTCGCGAGGAGCTTTATTTCTTGCTTGATGCTTGTTGCCATCCATGATCCAGGATCAGTCAATCTTCAAAATTCCCATCCGATTTGAACCTCATCATAACTGTGACCTTGAGTTCTCTAGGAACATGAAAAGCTGCCCATCTGACAGAGAGCTATTGCTGCCAGAATCTTCATCAAAGGCTCAAACTTGACAGAGCCGACATATCGATATAAGACACTTAATATGAAAAACCTAACCACACGACCTGGAAAGGATTAGAAGAAGAAAGTCAACAAAACTTAACACGCAGTCATTGGTACTCCTGAATTCGAGGATGGAAATCCTTAGCTGCCTTGACTGTCATAGCTGATTCGTCATCTACGTCTACAGACATTCTAAAAACTCTTGTTCGACAATGCATTCGAAAAAGAAAGATTCCCCCCACCAGTTGTCAATACAAATACAAATACAACTGTTTGGCGCTACAGTAGAGAACCAAGGGTTTACTTCTCGCAACCATTCAAGTTGTAGAAGATATATTCTTGAACGAATGGAGAGGACCTACAGTTTTATTGCCGCCTCAGAACGGTGGATTGAAAATTCATGACGAATTATACTCCCGAAGCTGCGTCATTGCATGCCGAGTGTTGGTGTCGCGACAAAAAAACTTGTTGTCGCCTTTCGGTTTCCGTCAAATTGAATTCTCAAAATCGTTACACACTTCTGTTTCCATTGACCTCTGCTACTGTTGAATTCATGACCTTTGGGTGTCACAATCTCACAACAATTACTCAAACACATTTGATGATCCTTTACAAAATTTTATCCATTAATCCTACTCTACTGTCGAAATGATTTTACAACACGACCACAATCACTGAGCACATTCCCCTTCAGTAAAAACTTTCTACTTCTCCAAAATTTAATATTCATCCCTTCTGTGACATAGTATCCTGCCAGCAACACTTTAAAGTCAACTCAAATATTCAGTCTGCAGGAAACTAATAATTTATATAATTTCGTCTGATAAAATCTTCCCCTGAACACTCAACCAACCGCCGCCATCCACATTGCGCACTACATACATACAAATGGATGTACATCCTGGGCAACATTTTAATATAACAACACACGACGTCAAATGAAAACCAGGACACCGAGGCTTAACGTACTCAAATCAGCTTAAATCCCCTGAAATTTCATATTTTCACGTGTCTACCCCGACACACACGCACACCCAAAGCCACGCCACACACAATCATGGCCCAACATTCCTATCTCCCTTGGTCTTAAGCCCTGCATCTCCCTGGCAATCCCTGATATTTTTGTTACAAAAAAAAATCCCGAACACACATCTCAGTCATTATCGTCAGCCCATCATCCGAGGGAAACTGAAGCCCACCCACCACCGGCATTACCAACAGTATACTACCCACGCGGCAGTGTGTAATTTTGCCCGAACGCACGTGTATCCTTTCAGGGCGGTTGCTCTCTAGCTACTCAATATTAAAGCGGATGGACTGTTCAATTTTACAAAAAAAAAAACACAGACACTCTCACTCAAACGAGCACACAAAGGCTACAACCAGAGTCAGCACCCAGAGTCGAAATTGCGTCGCCGACCTTCCCGAAAATTAAAGCCACCATTAAATTTGCCTGTTATCCTTGTTGCGTAGAAATTTTGCAGTAGTAATTCGGCACACACCCCAGCAGGGCCCAACCCTAGTCCCATTCATTCCAATCATTTCCAATAGCATCGTGCACGAGGGGGTGAATTCTGAAGCCCAAAGCAACCTAGCAACTTGGCTCATACCAGAAATTCCACGTTTTCGTTATCTGCTTGGGAATGGGAATTACGAGATGGGAAATGGGAAATGGGAGACCATTTCCAACCGCCCGGCAAGTTTGTATGTGCTGGTGTTCATGCCGGGCCGGGTAAACATGTCCTCTGGCTGTGAATCATACACTGTTCGTATGCCTTCCTCGTGGTGTATGTGAGTGCAGATGGATGGGAAGCTTTTTAAGGGCTAGGCACCGGGTATGGCAGCCAAGTCCTCCCGCCTGAAATACTACACAAACGAAATGGAAAATGACTAAGGGAACGGTAGGGATTATGTAAAAAGCTTTCATGGAATTCCTTTTTAAGGATTTGGGGGAGCAAATGCCACGTTGCTGCACAGATACTGGTGGCAAGGAATGCCAGTCGACAGTTTTAGTGATGTGTATGCTTTGATATTTAATATCTTGGAAGATGTGTCTTATATACGGGTACTGGATGCCGGGTGGTTATTCTTATCTTAATCCTATTTTAAGTGTTGCCAATTCAGTTGAATGTACGAAAGACTCTAATGTCAGCGTTTTTTTTTATAAATCTCTTAAGGCGTGAAGGTCAACTTTTGCTTTTTTAACGGAACACAAAAACGTCTTTTCGTGAAAGCCTTTGAGTAACCGGATATTGCCAGATTTCGCAGTAGTGGCCAGAAAGCAAAAGCCCTTACCTCAGTGCAACCAAACATAATGAAGATGAGCACTGGGGGTGATCTGTAAAATCTTTTTTGCAACTGAACCATGGAATTTTGTCAATATAAAGCCGAAATACTATAGAAGAAAAATAGATGTAGATACCTGACGATGAATAGGAGAGAAGAGTTGACTTAAAGTTCTTCCGAACAGTCGAGAGAGATGAGTGTGAATCCCAGTACCCCTACAAAGCCCTCAATAACCCCTATAAAGCCCTTACGTTACAATTCAAAGATGCAGTAAATTAACCGTTTACGGAATCACAAAGGAACTGAAAGATGGACAAGGGTCCACCTCAAATGACGGAAAGAAAATTGTTCTTGATCCCTGCCCTGAACCATTTAGGCGACACTAAAACAACAATATCCCGGATGCGAACGGACCCCCTAGAAGCACATACACTCATACACTCTGCGAATCACCATTGAGCAATGTATTAAGTACAGGTCTCCACTCCATCTGCTCTTTATAGACTTCAAGAAGACTTTCAACAGCGTTAGTCGAGATTTTATATCTGATGCCTTGCTCATCCCAAAATCTCAAAATTATTCTATGGATGATCACGGCTATAGTAAGACCCGTACTTACCTACGACAGCCTCGTTTGGTGGCAGGCAGCTAGTAAAACCACCAACCTAATGGCCATCACAAAGGTACAAATACTAGCTTGCATTGGCACTACCAGTGCAATCAGTCTACACCGACGGATCTAAATTAGACATTGGCAGGTGCAGGAATCTTCCCCAAACCGCTGGGAATGAGCAAATCTGTCTGGCTTCCGAACCACAGTAGTGTTTTCAGCAGAGGTCTTAGCAGTGGCACCAGCCGTCCATGAGACTGCGATGAAGGCAATACCGCGCAATGATATTCCAACTTCTGCTATGGAAATAAAGTCGAAGCTTATGATGTGTTGTCGAGAAAAGCTCAGGATTCTTGCAACACACCACGAGGTTACGCTCTGCTGGGCATGACGCCATACCAGGGAATGAGAATGCTGATGAATTGGCTAGAAAGGGTCCAACATTAAGTCTAGAACAAGCCGACCCCCCGGCAAATATCCCGCCTTTCTCATTGAAGCTTGAAACAAGTAACAAAGCTCTAATAGAGGCAAACAACTTGTGTCATCACAATGAAGTATTTGATAAGGTTAGGACCGCCAGACTTGTACAAAAGGGATAGAAAATCCCTCTCCACCGTTATAGATGTAATTACGGGTCATAGCACTCTGTGGTTCCACATGAAGAAGCTCCATGTTCCGGAAGAAGACCCATGTAAAGGTTGCGGAGACGAAGAAATCAATGAGGATATAACCCACTTCCTCTGTCACTGCCCCGGCCTGTACCATCTAAAACACAAATTCCTCGAGCGACACTTCTTCCGGGATCTCGAGGAACTATCTGGCAAACCGGTGAACGACCTGAACAACTTTATTAAATCGAAAGGATGATTTGTATCACAGACGCATTAAATAGTTATAATAGTTAACTCCTCTTTGCCGACCTACGTACATAACCTAACCTACATATGCCTTGCTTATGGGGATCTTCCTGAAAAACTTACATACATACGTCGCTAATTCTCGCATCTCGTAGGTAAGGTATCGAAGGACTTAAAAGTCTGAAGCCGATAACGACAAAGTTTCATATGGTCACCATTGTTATTTCCACTTATCAAGTCTGGCACAAAGATTAACCGCCCTAATAAATCGTGTCGCCAAGCAGTTGATGAGGGAATTTTGGTTATGAATTGAAGAGAGCTGAAACGCGTTGGAGGTTACCACAACGCGTTGTTGATTCTATCAACAACAACAAAATTAAAAAAAAAACAAAGCTTGTGAAGTGTAAAGACCCAAATTCTTGGAACACAATACAAGGAACCAGGAAATCAGATAGCTGATGAGCTGATCAGTTAGTAAGGTCCCATTTGCAAGCTTCTTTGCCGTAGCCTTTGGTAGTATGTTCTTTAGGCCATTTAACTTTTTTGCTTCCAAAAAGAGTCCTTTAAAACGCCCTACTACAGGTTCACTGATGCAAAAAGAAATAAACATCTTAAGGAAGCAACTATTATACAAAATACGTTAAAAAGAATCTTGAATTCCAAAGAGCAGGCCTAGGCATATAGAAAGCCCGCACACGAGCTCAGGCGGCACTTAGCTCTACTACCAAAGAAGTGAGTCTTTATTGATTAAGAGCTACGACACCAGAGTAAGGCGAAATTCACAAATGACACCGACGAGAACAACTTGCTTTACCACAACACGACACCAACACTACGATATCTAGCAATAAGACCGATGATTTATCAATTTAATTGAGGTTAAGTTTTTTGAAGAAAGACCCCAAAGTCCTAAAATTTGCTGCAAGTAGCATCAATGGCAATCGAATCATTTCCATTAATCAAATAATAACAAGCAGTCTGAACGTCCTTCCTAAGGATGAATAATATTTCTAACACATCCACATCTTCCTATTAATAGCAATACCAATAGCTTTAAGAAATATATTGATTGCTCTAACACTCGACAAAGTTTGTCCAACTTAAAGTCTTAAGGGTAAAACAAAATTCCACAGAACAACCGTTTTTGAGGCTGCCAGGTGCACCTTCTGCTATTCCCACCCAGTTTCAAACAACTTTTCATTAATTAAAGTTTCCTCATTTCGCCAAAAGGGAAAATATTCTACACAATTTCCCTTTGCGTCTTTGCCCCCCCAAAAAAAAACATTCATTCCCCACAAACACACACGTACGATAATTTAAATTCCTTCACACAACAGCACAAGGAACAAGAACAAGAAAACAAAAATAAAAAACAAAAAAAAGCACCAAAACTTAGTCGTCCTTCCATTCCCCGAAAGTTTTTTCACCAAAAAAATATGAAACAGAAAAGTAGAAACATTTCAGGCCAAATTGTACATCCTGTGTGTTCAACCTAACCTCCGCCTCCTTTGAATTAAAGTTCTGACTTTTGCAGGGAAAACCCCCGTTTAACATGCGCCCTCATCCAAATGCGACATTCTCAGGCTATGGCCCCAACCAAATCCAGTAGACGAGGAACGCAAAGAAAAGGATAATAATGAAGGAATTTTATGCTGCGGGCAGGATTCCAACCCAATTGAATCAATATTAATCAAATGCTCAATTGTATGCGACTGTGTGTGTGTGTGTGTGTTTGTACTGTGTGCCCGAATTCATGTTCACATTTCGCTTAAAGGGATTTCGTGGCAAAATTAAATTTATTCCACCCCGACTCCGGGCTGGGATAACTTAATTTTCATCTGTGTTGGATTCGGTGTTCCTTCTCCCTGAGGATGGTTTGGGGAAACTGAAAACCCTGACAAAACTGCATAGCTAGACTTTTGGCAAATAACATTTTTGCACGGCGAAAGGGTATACTATGTGCTGGAGGGCTTTCAAGCGCCTTAAATTGTGTTCCAAGAACTTGCCCATAAAGCATTGCGATAGATTTACATTGAAGTATTTTCTGTTGGATCTAGGACGAGAATTGATACGGAGTTGAGTTGTGCTCCATTTTCTTATTTCCCAGGCATGTTCTATACATATGCACGTATCTCCGTTCAACTTTGTTTCCTCTCTCACTCTCCCTCTCTCTTTCTTTTTGTCCTTTATGTATCTAACATTGAAAATATCCTGGAGAATGTCTACATCTCTTCGCAACATGAAATCACGATTACGAACAGGATGTAGGGAATAATAATAAAAAATAAAAACAAACAGCACAAAAAAAAGGACGAACAAAATAAAGAAAAAGAAAACGAAGTGGAAATGGAAATGGAATAAAATGAAACTTCCTGAGAAGTTTTTCATGTTCGTCTTCAATTATTTTCTTGCTCCCTAGATGGATGCTATATATGCCAGGCTGGGTGTGACGGATGGCAAATAACGACTAGAGGATGGTGGATGGAGAATGGAGGATCCAAAATTAAGCATAGTTCTTCTTCTTCTTCTTCTTTTTCTTCATCTTCTACTCGAACACTCTTGATACTTTGTACGTACTGGAATTTTTATCCTCCTATGGTGGAGCAGTGGTATTTTGTACACATTCACGTTTCAATGGGGATGAGAATATACCAAACTGTCGATGAGGACAACGATAGGAATGTGTCTGAAGAGGATGCTTTGGTGGTAGAGAAGATCAGGCATGAGCTAGAAGCTATACTGTGCGTTGTTTGGTTGTGCAAGAGGCGACATTATGACAGATACAGAATGGCAGAAATGTTACCGCACTGACTCACATATGAGGGTTGAACAAGTTGATGGCTAGTCTTATGCAAGGTGCTACAGAGGGTGGCATTCGATACTGGGTTTTGTATATTTTTACTAGAAATTATCTGGGCGCAGGCAGAGATAGATTTGCTTCTGAGCGGGCGGATTATAAATTGGAATGTGAATGGGAATTGATTGCTTTCGTAACTCGTAAGAGGAAATAAATTCCGAATGAACAATTTGCCTTCATATAGATATACGGATCCAATTTTATGAAGGAGAATAAATTTGGAAGCAAACGTTCGTAAGAAAATGTTGAACTTGCAGAGCAAATACACACTAACATTCAAGTAGAGGGACTGTGTCTGAGCATTTGTATTGCAATGTTCAACACAGCAAATCCATAAATGGTTTTGTTGCAAATGCCCCCGAAGAACCACTGGTTTTATAATTTCCGCCCCCTGATCTGATAGTCGGCATACTCTAAATCTTGGAACTGGTACGAGTTGTTGGAAAGTTTATAAGCAAAGACTGAATTAGTAAGGAAAGTGTTTGTATCTTGTGGCACAGCCTCTTTGTCTTACCCCTTCTTGGCATCTAAACTACATTGATCGTATGAGCCGATTGCAGCACTTCAGCGGTAAAGTTTTCCACGCAGCTGCGATATTTCTATGCAAAATGTCTAAGTTTGTGGGACATTTTAGAGCAGCTTCCACAACTGTTCGATCGGGTTGTGGACCGCACTTGATGCCACCCACCCAAGAAAATAGTCAAAATTGTCTTAAAAAAGCTTAGAAGAGAGGGTTGTGTTATAAAGAATAGCCTATACGAAACCACCTTAGGGAGTATGCAGCAGATCATCTGCAAAGTATGGGAGGACGAAAGCATGACTATCAGCTCTATCTGCCCTATCTTCAAGAAAGGCGATCCTATGTCTTGTAAGAACTACCGAGGCATATCCCTGCTTGATGTAGCCTACAAGATCCTGTCCAGTGTACTGTGTGAACGACTAAAGCCGTTTTGCACCACACTCATCGGCACCTAACAGTGTGCGGCAAATCACATTGCGTCAAATCCTGGAAAAGACCAACGAGTTCCAAGTCGATACTCACCATCTTTTCATCGACTTCAAAGCCGCATACGACAGCATTCATCGCACCGAGCCATATAACGCGATGGCCAAATTCAGGATCCCGATAAAACTAATCCGGTTGTGTCGCGCCACGCTAGAGAACTCGCAATGCACCGTGCAGTTTGGGAACAGAACCTCCGAATTATTCCAAACATGCACCGGATTTCGGCAAGGAGACGCGCTGTCGTGTGACTGCCAAAAGCCATTACAGATACCGCCTCCCGCGGTCACAATGACACGCAAGTGGAATGGAACATCAGCCAACTTGTCGTGTGAAACTGAAGGCAGTTAGCTAACAATTGAGCTGGCTAGCCACACTTGTTGTCCACCTCGGTCTGTAGCACCATCATAGGTAGCAAAAACGGTCATATACTGCAAGAAAGTTGACGGCCAGAAAAATTCTAAGTTCGAGTCGATGTCCGACGAGGTTGTATGTCCCGTTTTATCTTTGAATTGTTGAGTGGATTGTCATCAAAAAAATGTTTGCCCAGTTTTGTCAAAGGGGATTCTTCGTAATTAGGGCGGAGCCCACATCCGACACAGTGTTGGACCAAAAACCTCATGAGGACCTCAGTAACCAATTAAAGAGAACCACGCTATGTGTTGGTTGCAGAGAAACCATGCAAACACTTCCCTTGGGAGTTTCATTAAAGAATCTTTTATCCGAGCATTTATCAATATTGCTTTAAGTGTTCCATCCATACACCACTTTTTATCATAAAAATCGCATTCGACTACATGCCCAACTACAGTGCTTTACTTCAGTGTCAATTGCTTCGCATGGTTTCGCTAAACAAGCCTTGTCTGTCTGCATACCTAATTAATTCATCTAATTTCATTATCATTCCAAAGAAAATGAAACGATTCGTGAACAGAATCTAAATCAAAAAAAAAAAAAAAACTACCAGACTCTGTCTCGTGAGTTTCCAATTAACCCATCAGTTTCCCAAAAATATTGACTTAATCTCAATTCGTCATGCCGCGCATCGACCGACCGCAACTTGTCCCATTTCCATGGGAAATTTCCGGTTGGAAACAGTCCAACTGATTCGATAGTTTATCTAATATCACACTTCGTATTCATGTCTCGTGTTCTTCTGTGGGGGCTTCCTTGATACGAAATCGATTAGCCGAAAACTTATAAGCGCGTGCATATTTATAGACTTCTATGTGTCATAAATGATGAACCATATGCGTTTGTATGCGGAGATTCAATCGAAATAAATAAATTGTGGTTTGATAAAAAGAACTGATTAACTTAGGGCGGTCTTAAGACCGAATCATTTGTGATTATATGAATAAATTAAGTCACCAGTTTGAATGGACAAGGAAAGATGACGACCGGATCTCGAATGGAGTTCAAATTTGTGCTGATTTAGGTCTGAGATACAAGTAAGTCAATTGAGTTGGTATCCAACTATAAGAACTAGCTTTCTACCTACCTATACCTACCAGCATTCGATCAGAAAAGCAAAAGCAATTCGTTAATAAGTCGCAAAGAAAATTCTCGAACATGTGTTGGATTTATAGGATTCACGACTTGAGACACTGCTTATAAGAAACCAACAATACACGTCACAATATTGTTAATCGCAACAAGAAAACAATCAACTGATGACTTACAGATGAGGCTTGTCTAAGAAGCAACAAAGAATCCACCAGAATGATCGTATTGTAACTGATGACAAACAAGTATCCTGAATGCTCGTACTAACACTGATTCGGACCACTACTAAGGTGCAGCCAAACTACGGCGGCAGATGTCCAGCATACCACACCATTAAGAGAATACTGTGGGAAGATTAAAGAACACATTACTAGGAGTGACGCGTCACTAAGAGCGATGCATCACTGAATGTAATGTAATACGATGAAAAACGCATCACGAGACGTGAATGGGACCGACGCCACTCGGCTAAGAACGCATTTCTAGGAGTGACACATCACTACATTTGTCGTCAACAATCACCATTCTCAGCTTAAAGATTGCCTGTCATTGCTAATTGACATCAACCTCCTTTCCACAGATTTTAGGCCGCCTATGACAACAATAACACATTGTCACTTCTACACAATGCCCCACGTTTAAACCGAAAGACTAAGCAGACCACTTTAGCTTACGAACCAGCAGATACCCTTAAACCCTGCAAAGTGGATACAACTGCTCTTTAGGAAGTGGATTTGAATGGGCTTTAAGACGCGCCTTTATCAGACATAAATTTAGGCAACAAGTCCTCTGGAAAGTAAGCAAGTAATAACGATCCGGATCAAGTTTTATAAAACAGACTTATTTAGGCGCACGACCCCACAGAGAAAAAGGACGATGACACAATGAACTCCTCACGAAAATCTACGAGCAATATCCTAGATGTGACGTTAAGACCATTTCAACACCAAGGTTGACCACAACCAACTCTGTGTACGCTATTACAGACAGCTGTAAAGGTTCGTTGGTGCAATCAAAAGTAAGTAGAACGACTCTGGCTCGTGGAACTTTCGGATTAGAGCCGCTAATTTATGATGCGGAAAGTATATTAAGGGCAACTCACGAGCCAACACCAGAAGTACAATATTACAAAAGTCAAACCTTAACCTAATTAGGGCAACGAAAGCAACTTTAGTGCAGTTGAAAAAGACGCGGACGAAGAAGAAGGTAGAAGACAGAAAAGAAAGAGAAGGAAAGTCCAAATACTGAACTTAGACCGTTAGAAAGCTTAAAACTAGCCTAAACTTTACCCTTAACGCACGACTCATGCCCAATATCTCTCAAGAACGACAATGGGGACATTCATGATGGGCTGCGTCTCCAATAAAATGTGCTAGACAGAATTCGATGGTTAAAGGTTAAGTGAATGGCGTTCAGCAGAGAAAACACATAGAACACTGGACAGGGTGGACGAATCGGTACGGAATGTACTTTATTTAAGAAATTCGTTCAGTGGTTCAGGACACAGGTTCGATCTTCGAAACCACCAAACGTTTTTTCGCAGGCATGACAAACCTGCAAGAGTGTAATCTGTAATGAAAAAGCTTCTCAATTCGCCGTTCGGAATCGGCAACAAAACTGTAGGTCCCTTCCATTCGTGCGAAAAGTATAACACGCACAACATGAATGGTCCATGAGCTGTTGTTCAGTTGGACGAAGTTGCAGGGATGAGAAAAGCAAAATAACTAGGTCGAGGACGACGACAAGACCAAAGCCTATATATGTGCTTGGTCTAGTGAGAGTAGTGAGAGTATCATACCTGGAGTTGAGAGCATGAGGGACTCTTCACGGTTCCGTACCCATTTATAATAAGTGAACATCAGGAATCGAAGAAAGCCGACTCATATTGAAGTTCTATCACTCTGATATATTAATTAGATGTTTTTTTTTTTGTTTTAAGATACATTTTTATTAATATACTTCAAGATTATTACAACCTCTGATTTACAAAAATCATTAAGCATGGCATTGCCGTCTGCCTAATTGACAACAGTTGAATGAATTGCCTTTAAAATAACAATGTTCCCTAATTTTATTTATTTATTTAGAAATCTTCATTGACATTTCTTTCCCGATAATTTGACGCGATTCTGCAATAGCGAGATTGCTTTGACACGTTCATTTCATTGAGGAGCATTAGGACTTGGTCCACCGGCAGAGCATCACTTCTGAAGATATACCTTTTTGTTTATTTCAAAACAGAGCACTTTCCGACAAGTTACACATGTTGCACAAGACTGGTAGGTCTTCTCTATGAGGAATATTATTGAGCTTCAACAGCTCTCCTTG
This sequence comes from Criorhina ranunculi, assembly GCA_951813785.1. Classification (NCBI taxonomy): domain Eukaryota; kingdom Metazoa; phylum Arthropoda; class Insecta; order Diptera; family Syrphidae; genus Criorhina; species Criorhina ranunculi. The sequence continues at coordinate 16,880,238 of OX638385.1, forward strand.
AAGCTTGAAGATTGTCGATATTTGCTGGATGCTGTATTCGTCATGGAAGTAGTTGGTTCTAAGCAGGTTATAGTTTAGGCAGTTATTGATCATTTATGCAGCGATCCTGCAGGCTGCAGTTTGCCCTAAGTGCGTTGAAGGTGATAGAGTTGTGGTTTCAGACTTCCCATATTACAGAGGTCCAAATCTATCCCACAGCCCCGTGCTAGTTCCAGCCTACCTCGGTACCACCCTGTTTCGGTTTGTATTGCCCATAGAGCTGCTTTGGCAATCGGCTATATTAATATGTCAATTACTATCGGTAAAAAACCAATAGCAAGGAAAAAGAAAACTTAATTTCCAACAATCCAACCAAAGATCAACCAATCTCACGATAGTACACACCAAAACAATCCACCTAACCTTTAATAGCCATCTAAATGTTAACAAACATTTTCCGAACGAATATAATTTGGCATCACTGTTGGCATGTAAAAAAAAAAAAACAAAAAAAAAGCAAAACTAGCAGCACGGCAAATATAGTTTTCAATTTACGCACAACACAATAAAAGTGAAAAAGAACAAAAACACGAAAAGCAAAACAAAAACATTCGTCTACCTCTCTACATAATGTGCTCGTATATCAACAAAAGCAAAATTCAGAAAGAAAAACAAGAAAAAACATGGAACCAATGGGAGCGCATACACACGTAGCAAAGAGAAAAAGCAAAAGCAACAACACCAATGCATCCCACTGACAGTGTGTCGTGTGTATTGTGTTTTTTTTGTTTATCCACTACTACATCGGCATAATGTTTTCACCACACCACCATGAGCAAAGCAGAAAAGCGAAAAACATAGAACTCTACTCAACACATTTGATCGCCTCTCAGTTTGTTTTTGAGTGCGTTTGAACCAAGGTTATGGACTTTGTTTCGCCTAAACTGATTTTTTTGGTTAAAAGCCGTCCGGCAATTTACAAATTTCGTTCCAAGACAGACAAAACCAGAGATGTCCTCGATCGTCTTTGGGCTGAAATAGCTGTTGAGATGGATTGTTCAGGTAAGTTTTGCTTGTTTTTGTATATAAAAAGCACGGAGTTAGTATATAAGGTGGCTGTTTTCTCTTCGTAAAAAAAAAAACAAAAAATCTTTTGTTGGGTGACTATGTTTTTCAGAAGAAAACATTTGTTTTGATACTTTGATGGAGAGTAACAGACTTTAATTACTAAAACAGGGTTGTTTTTTTCCGGGAAAATTTGGGTGTGGTTTTTTAACTGAAGGAATACATTGGACGAGTTATAAAAACAAAAATACCAAAATGAATCTATGAAGTTCCTTGGAACCGATTCATTTCGTGGCAACTTCTTAACGTAACGATTTTTTTTTTTTAAAGTAAATTTCCAAATCCCAGGAGCACTCAAAACTCGTTTCGTTCCATTGTACTCCCAGGCAGAAACCCCTTTTTGGTATAGTGGTTGGAGTAATGACGATTTTCTGTTGGTGAATCGCACAGGTCACTACACCATCACCACCCGCCCAGTAACGTAACGTAACGTTACTTATTTTATTTAAGGTGGATTTCGAAGAAATCCCCATGACACGACTTTCAAAACATTTGAATGCCACCTTTCAAGACCTTTATCCTAAACACCAAAACCATGGCCCGTTCAAATGTCGAATATAAAGGATTCTTGTCCGCACGATAGAGGCCGCAGTTCTTAACCGAATTGAATGAAACTTTGTACACCTGTTCATATGTTGAATAGCTGGGCTAAGTTCTTAGATGGGCTTAATCGGTTGAGCGGGGGGCGTATCACTCCCCTTTTAATTTTTCAAATTGCGCATAAATAATTTTTGTGTTCCTATTTTTACAAGTATAGCAATGGAATTAATCATAAGTATTTTTTTATTAGATAAATGTCCGCCATTTTGAATTCGCCATCTTGAAATTCTTTAAAATTGTTCCGATTTCATTGAATTTGAAAACATTTACTCGTTTAAAGGTGCTTATTAAAAATTCGGGTTTGGATCCGCCATTTTGGATTACCTTAATGTTATTTAAAAGTTGCACACATGAAATCCACCTATCTCTTGCGGCTGGTGCCGGAAGGTCTTTTTTTAATTTCGATTTATCTGGGATTTAGGTAAGTTGAAGAACCCATGGATTGTATGTACTTGGGAAGTAAGACCCGCAAGCTTCTGGTCATACTAGAAGTCCGTATGAATTTTGATAACACATCGTGTCTATTTATTTTTACGTACTTCTAGTTATCCTAGGAACTTGAAATTTGGTACAAAGGTAGGCCTTAGAAAATAACTCAAAACTCTAAATTTAGAATGGTAAACCAAAAAAATTACGGTTTTATTCGGAGACCATTTGCTTTATTTTTTGCTTTATATGACATAGAGCCTATCCACACACAAATATTAAGGTTCTAGCCGTACTGAAATTAATTACAAAATGTTATCACTTTTTTCGCTGATACAAACCTACATACATATGTATGCCCGCTACAATGCTCTAACATTATGGCATTTGCAACAACACGCGACGCGATTATTTATGGCCGACACCAAAAAGGACCAAGTAATTAAGATGCACAGCTTCCTACCTGCTATCAACCGGAAACATATCATAAACCAGTCATTAGCCGTCATTGACGACAGAGCAAGCATCCATATAAAAAGCGACATTGTCACCGAAACGAAAATGAGTTTTGTAAACAGTGTAACGACGTATGAAGATCCTTACGCTTGTGTACATTAAACACAACAGTTTTGGCATTTAAATTAGTTGGTGAGACAGTGCACACGACGGCATTATCATCCCCACAACATCGTGTCATCTACCGCCATCTATAGATTTATGAAAGCAATCATTTATCATCTGAGACACCAACCAATAGCTGAGGTTTAAATTGGAATTGGATTCAAACTTATTCTGTGGAGTCAAGTGTTAAAGCCTTAAGCAAGACGATGGTTACAAAATGGCTTCAGTGCGATTGAAACAAGAGCTCAGCAATCTGCAAGCCTGCTGTGTGGCTTTAAAAAATGATTTTCCGGTAAGACACCGCGCAACAAGAAGGCAAAAACTCAGATTTGATGCTGCCAAAGGTTTAAAAAAGAGCAAAATACTTAAAAAGCTAGATTTGATGTTGGTTCGCAGACCAAAAGCTCGATGCTTAGCTCGTGACACAAAAAGGCTAGGTGAGCAGAAGAAGCTTCAAAACGACCAAAAACAAAATACATAACTTTAAAAAAAACTCTTCGCAGTCATAACAAACCTGCAAGAGTATAATATGTTATGAAAAAGCTTTCAATCCGCCGTTCGGAGTTGGCAAGATCCCTTCCATTCCTGGAGAAAATATAAGACGTAGGAAACAAGGCCCTTAGGAAAGGCAACTTAGCTACAGTACCCTGAATCGGGTCATCTATTGGTAATGATCAAATGTAGCTTGGTAAAGCTATGCAATCGGGAACATAAGACGGATGGTTATCTAACCTTAACAAAAGCATTCTTACAGGACTTGCTAGCTAAAAAGCTTGAAAGAGCCCAACTTTTGCTAAAGCATTTGCAGTTCCTTTGACAATAGAATCCACAGGCTAGGTTTCACAGAAAGTTCACCACGTTAGAAACATGAGTATCTGTGTCGGCAGTATTGTATCGAATTAACAGATAAAGTTGCTTCATGGAGAAGGACTCGGTTTGAGATTGGAAAATTTAAGGAGGTGGTGGACGAAATTTCTTAAAATATTTTGTCGATGCTGAAATGAAGCTACAGGTCTGGGGTCAACCTAAATGTAGCTCTATACGTAGAACTTTGCGTCAGTCAAGCGCGGAACAAAAATTGATTTATTACGCAAACATGGTTTAAGAGGGTGATCTCTTGTCAAGAAGGCCTACGTGGACAAATCAAGTTTTCGTCTCTCCTCTAAGTTCCCGACTGCCCTTTTGTGGGCAAAAAGAACCGACAGCTTTTAAAATAAAGATTCAGTATTTCCTACTGTCTCGAACCTGGTAGCTAATTTTTTATTTTTTTTTATAATTCACTCGCGCTCAAGATATTATGAATACCCTTACGATGTTATTCATACAAAACAAGTTTTTGTACGGTGGTTTTGAAACTCATATGGTATTAGGTTTTAGTCTTGTCTCCGAGGGAAAGAATGTGGGCTGCATTCATGAAGTTCGCCATTTTCGCATACAAGAACTACTCTGTTTAGTTATGTAGTCATTTTAGGATTTCCAGTTTAAGAACAACTTAACCTCTTTAAACTTGTTACTTTTGAAAGTGTTGGTTTGTGACCCCAAATGCCTTCTTTTGTTAAAAAAAAAACTAAACCTATACATAAAGTTCTAACAAAAATTTATAAATATTTATATTTTCAGAACAAGAATGTCGAAGGAAATGGTCAATTTTAAGGAACTGCTTCGCCCGTTCTTTGCGATTAGAGAAAAAAAACCTTCCAAACAGAAAACCCTGGTACATGAAGGACGAGATGTCATTCCTTAAAAATTACATACAACCACACAATAAGAGAAAAGGACGCTATTCAAAGAAGTCTCGTTCTGAATCATTGAGTCCCACTGAAGGCTTGATAGAAAACGAATCAAGCTATGCCATACCGTCAAATCAACCTTTTGTAGCAAATGAAGCCTCAAGTTGTTCAACGATATCAATTAAATCTAGTCCAATTATGTTTACGGCCATCGACAATGAACCCGCCATGGAATTTAAGCAAAACGAAAACCAGGTTACTGATGAGCAGCCGAAGGAGGAAAAGTTTCCAGTTGATGGAGAAGCATCAAATGGCTCAACAATATCGATCAAATCGAGTCCATTACAATTTACACAAAATGTCAACGAACCAATAATAGAAGTTCATCAACATCAAGGCATAATTGAGCTGCACGACAATTCGAATCAGTTGTTCTTGACAAGTCTGTTGCCGGACTTGAATAAGCTGTCGGAAAGAAAGCAGAGAATTTTCAAGAGAAAGACCCTAGAATTATTGGAAATCTTATTCGAGGAGGATGAAAACATAACTAAGATGGAAGAGATGTATAACCAGCATTACCAAGGTCAACTCCCAAGACTGAATTAGTTAAAGCTTCAAGTTGGACCGCTTTTCAATTTACTACACATCATTAGGAGCGACCTGCAGAGTTTTCAGATAAATTTGACATTTTCTCTACTGTCAATGTTAAGGTCAGAAGTTATTCTACACGAAATTGAACAAATTATGTACATATGTAAGCATTTATTTTAGGTTAATCGTAAAAGTATTAAAAAGACGTTCAGTTTAAAAACAAATAGATTGTCTATACGTTTTGAGATAAAGTCGACCCGAGGTAGAAGTTGTTAAAAAGTGTCCTATGTACCTTACCGCAGTGCAGTGAAATGCCATACACAACGGTCTTCAAACAATGCCATCAAGATGTCCAAAATTGATCCACATTAACCCCATAAGCCAAGTCAAGCCAATAGCGCATAGACTATGACGTAGATGAATACAAAAAAAAACTACAAAACAAGACACTCAGGTACCACGGTTCCCCCTGCCTAACATTGTCCAAGATCACTTACATGTTGCTAACAAAGAATTGAGCATAACGAAGCAGCAGACAGCCCAACTGAACCCTTTGCGGCATTTTGCAAAAAAAAAAGAACAGGACCAGAGCCTGGAATAACCTTGAAGGAATAACTTGAGGCAAGCTAAGAAGCTCCTAGGGAACTGCAACCGGAAAAGATTCAAAATATGCATCGAGATGCTCGAAAAAAATCACAGTATTACATTATAAGCAATGACAACAGTACTAATAATTCTCCCCAGTCATTCTGGACACCACCCTCGAAGCAATAAGATAGAAACCTAATACCACCTGAGTTTCAAAGTCACTACACAAACACTAGCGCTGTGTGAATAACATCATAAAGGTATTCATAACCCCTTTAGCGCTGGTGAATTATAAAAAATAAATAAAAAATTTATGCGTACTTTGAATCTTTAGGAATCTCTAGGATTCCATCAACCTATGTATCCTAACAGGATCCCTAATTGGGCACAACAAACTTAATGGAGACCTGATGAAAGTAGAGATAGTGGAAGAAGACCTCTGCAGATTCTGCGATGAGATCAGTGAGACTCCAGATTCATAACACATCCTGGAGTCTTGTGGGGCATTAACCAACAAAATGTTTCAAATGTCAGATAAGGATATACCACCTATAAACACACTTCACATCATCAGATTTCTTAGAGAAACTGGCCTAGAGAAGATGCTCTAAAGTAGAATATTCTAGCCGAGGCTAAGTTAGAGCGTATGACGAGCAGGAGGCACAATAGACCATGAAGTCGCTGTGCAATAACCCTTATACAATAAAAATAGGCAAAGAAAGCCTTAAGCAACATCTTACTGATGGGTAATGGGCCTTTGTGGTAGTTTGACTTCAGGACAGCAGAAACTATCCTCTGGAGAAGACTCTCTGTCATTCTTTTAGACAATTATCTAGGATTAAGAGTTTGAAGGTTCGGACATGCAAGTACTTATCTCCAAAACAATCAGCAGCATGGTTGCGCCCTGAGATTCGTCCTAAGGTCCAGAAACACATCACTTGGCTGTGCCCTGTTAAAAGAGTCTTCGTTAAAGTATGACGAAAATTTCTACCTTTAAATGGAAGGTCATAAAAATGAAAGAGTTCTTCGAATTGGACCAAGAAGCTGTCACACTGTTACCGAATATATCGAATTGGACCAAGAAGCTGTCACACTGTTACTGAATATATCGATTGAAAACCTAGACGTCGGCCCAGTAGAGTTAGGTTAGTCGTGTCGTGCTAGTGAAAAGGGACCTGTGTATGAAACTGCAGGCTTTGTGATGAAGGTCTAGGTTTTCTCCTGACTGCAACGCCATCTACTCACCAACTGAGTAAGTCGGTAACTTAATCTCTTGAACGGGACAGCCTTATAAGACATACAACCGGGAAACTATTGATTAAAACGCCTGCCTAAGTCTTTGGTAGTTTCGTTTAAAATTTGCTCGGACTGTTGGAGAGATATGCATCAAGGGTTTCTTTCCTAGTTATACTGAGACTTAATTGGGTTCTCTACACAGCTCTGTAAGAGAGACAATAGATGGTTTTGCGGCCTGTTAAAGCGCTTCTTAGATGCTTGGAAACGACTAGTATCGAAGATTAGGGTGCTTCAAGTAAAGACTCTTCACAAATTAAGAGAATGAAAGTTCACAGTGCTAAACGCGAGACGTTAAGCAGAAAAGAATCACTTACTTTCTGAGTTAAGAAACATCAAACTAGATAGTTAACATCCAAATTCTAGCTATCCCCTCGTGTGGTGAATCAGAAAGACGTAGTCTTAAACCTGATCTGTATTGACAGTGTCAAATCTAGAATTTTAACTGTATTGGAGCCCCATTATTGCTTTAACCCAGCAATACCTTTCCTCTGTGTCTCATTTCAAAATATCACTTTGTTCCATTGTCTTCCTTCCACGCCATAATCATTCCATTGTCATGTGCAACACAGCAACAAAATCAACAGTTCCAGAGTCTTTCCTCATTTCCATAACAACTATTCTCTTCAATATCAAAGCATACTGTCAAAATGTAAACAACGTCTGTCAATATATTTTTTAAGTGGTCTAGAGATAGTGTACTACTTGTTTTCTGACGGAATTCGCTACCATTTATGGAAGAAATCACTACGAGCCAACCTGGTTGGCTCTCGAAATCCTCTCATTTCGCTTGCATTTAGTCGTACTTGGTGAATTTATCGTGTGAGTATGTGCGAGCACCTTAACTGGATGCCTGTGGGTTCAAGTTGTTTGTACGTTTTAATTTTTATTTTGAAAATGTGCACCGTGAACCGATCGTGGGCAAGATCAAATGAAACTATCATAAGAAACTCCGGTTTGTGATGAAAGAATTGTGGAGTACCCTAGGGATAGATTGTCGGGAGCTACATAGGACTTTGAACACCCATACGTCATCCAATTAAAGATTTAAGCGATCGGATGAGAAGCCATAGGTCACGATGGAGGATCGAAATCAAGAATCTTGGATATAGGATGAAATCAAGAATGAAGGTAACTATTAGGATACGGATTGAGATGAGACTTCGAAGGAGTTATTGAACAACAACACCCTAGCAACATTCCTATCTCACCCTATAGAACGATGTTGGAAAAAAAAGACACGAACTTCACTCAAAACTCCGTTTTCAAGAACCAGTTCGACACCAACCACTCATTTGCTACTTCACAGCCACTATACACGTCGCGTTTTATTCCGTCTTTTTCCATATTTTATGGTTCCTTTATTGCTTTTGAGTTGGTCTTCGTATTTGTTCTGTAGCTGCCGAACGCTGCTTTTATTGTTTATGAGATGACGCAAAGATTTACAAAGAAATCACATAAAGCGACTGGCGCATGAGTCTCAAGGGGAGCCCCCAAAGCTATATCCATACCATCATCATAGTGTGGCGCGACTCTATAGCAACCGCCATGGTTCGGTTGGTGCCAACCTCTTGAGTGCCTGCTGCACGCAACCATGTTGCGAATGACTTTATGGCGGGCAAACAAGTTTTTTGCAAAATTGAAGTTTCAAATTACGTGGAAGGCAGTTGTGTGTTGTGGAATGGGAAATACTTGGATGGAGGAGGACGTGGAGAAGAGGTTTTGTTGTCATGTCTGGCGATCGATTGACGGCTGGCGTTTTCGTTCATTGTGGGAAGCAACAAGCTTTGAATTGGAATTGGAATTGTGGATTTATGTTCTCAACGATGACGGTGGGTTATCGTATGCGGGTCAAGGCTTGGAAAATACTTGCAAAACGAATTTGAACAGAAAGGTCATGATCTATGGCCAGTTTGACGGTTTGACGGATTGAACATGATTAGACCATGAAATGTGTGGGAGTATGATGTTGATTGAAAATCAATCATAGAGAACGGTGGGGGCTTCAGTCGAGGAGTTATATGGATGTACTTTGCAGCTTTTGTAGGAGCGAATAACCCGAAGAGAGGCGTACATACATGTCTGATTACACATTTAGATCTTCAGAATTGAATTTGAGCTAGTATAACTGAGTCAACATCTGAAGGAACTTCTGAACTTGATCGCTGAATGCTTGAAAAAAGTTTTGAATTGATTATCTAAGGCGAACCGCTTGATTATTTCGAAGTTGTAGCCTCCATTTCGTAAGAGGAAATCAACATTTGAAGGTGTGGTCGCCGTAGCTTAGTGTTTGATGCGTTGGACTGCTAAGCGAACTGACAGGATCGAAAAAAAACTCCAATTCGCGGTACCACCGAGAGTGTTTTTTGTGTTTAAGTGATGAGTGAACTTAGGGCAGATTTTACTAATATTCGTGGCATAAGAACGAATTTCTTTGCCGTTTACGCCCAGACTCAAATTTACAGACCAGCTGTATTGGCTTTATGCGAAACACAGGTGGTAGGAGATTCGGATAATTCGGATCTCCAAATACCTGGGTATCGCCTAGAGCCCTTATTCTTTCCCCATCGCAGTCTCGCGATTTATGTTCGTAGTGCTTGCTTCTTTCCTTCTCAGTATGGCCACTGTACCAATCCGGAATTCAATTTCAAATGGCTTAAACTCATCATCCGCAAGCAAATTATCCACTACTGTTTTATTTATAGAAGCCCAAGCTCGGACAGCAATTCTACTTATAATGAGTTTGATGCGCTGCACACTTTGCAGCCAGCTCAACGCTCCCAGATTGTGCGTTGTCTCCACCTGTACTTGCGAGCGTCCAATTCTCCATAAGACAAGTCCACTTTCGCACTCGTACAGTTGCAGGAGTACTTAGAGGTCTCAACATACACAAATCCGCTGGTCCAGTTGGTATTCCACCCATAGTTCTGAAGAGGTGTTCTTCCACCCTGGCAAAACCACTGCGTAAGCTTTTCCATCTGTCCTACTCCTCAGGTCTCTTTCCGAGTAGATGGGAAACTGCATTTGTCCAGCCTGTGCCCAAAAAAGGCGATTCTTCTTCTCCCTCCAATTACCGACCCATTGCACTTACGTCCCTTCTTTCCAAGGTCATGGAAACGCTGATAAATCGTCAGCTTATGAAATATCTCGACTCACGGAAACTCCTCAATGACCGGCAGTACGGTTTCCGTAGCAACAGGTCCACGGGTGATTTGATGGCTTATCTCACCGAGAAGTGGAACGAATCTTTACATCACCTCGGTGAAAGTAAGATTGTTGCGCTTGATATTTCAAAAGCATTTGACAGAGTTTGGCACCAAGCTCTTTTGTCGAAAATGCGTGCATATGGGATCGATGTATCTCTTCTTCAATGGATTAGAAACTACCTTTCGGGCCGTTCAATTCAAGTTGTTTTTGACGCTTGCAAGTCTGCAATCCACCATATAAATGCTGGTGTCCCCCAAGGATCCGTTTTGTCTCCGACTCTCTTTCTCATTTTTATAAATGATCTCTTGTCTGCAACTTCTAATCCAATTCATTCCTTCGCCGATGACAGTACTCTCAGTTTTTCATATTCGTTCCCTAGCTCACGTCCCTGCTCTTCGGATGTAGTAGTGGAACGGCAACGTATGTTAAACTCATTAAATTCCGACCTTGACAGCATATTAAAATGGGGTTCTACAAATAGAGTGGAATTTAATGCTTCCAAAACTCAATGCTGCCTACTGTCTCTCAAGCGAAACCCAAACCTCGAACCATTATCCATGGATGGTACCTGCATCGCTGAAACCGAAAAACTTTCCATCCTCGGTATGTGTGTTAACAATGATCTTCGTTGGAATGACCACATATTCGATGTCGCCAAGAACGCTGCGAAATGTTTAGCTTTCCTCAAACGATGCAAAAAATACTTTACCCCTTCTGATCTGGCTTCAATTTACAAGGCGTTTATTCGCCCTTAGCTTGAGTACAACGCTCACATCTGGTCTGGTGCGCCAAAAACCGTCTTGCACATTCTAGATCGAATTCAAAAACGCGCGATAAAACTAATAGGTGACAGAAACATTGCGAAGTCAATAGACTCGCTTGAACACCGAAGAAATGTTTCCAGTATTTCACTGTTTTATCGATTCTTTTACAAAAAGTGCTCTAGCGAAATAGCCAGCTGCATTCCGCCCCTGCAAAATTTCACCCGCAATACTCGTCAAGCTTCGAATGCACATCAGTTTACCCTTAAGCCTACTTTCGGACGTACTGTCAAATATAGAGATTCTTTCTTTAGCCGTACCACACGAATGTGGAATAATCTACATAGCTCTGTGTTTCCTCATCATTACAACCCTCAAGCATTTAAAACCAACGTGCACCGGTACCTCCTTTCTCTCTCCTCTAATTTCCCTAATGCCTGTGCTCTAGTTCAATAGTTTAAGGGTAGCCATATCCCCTTAAGCGCGCGCTAATTATATAAAAAAAAAAAGTATAATGCGTCATAAAGAAGCTTCTAAATCTGCCGATCAGAATCGGCAATAAAAACTTGAGTTCCCTTGCATTCGCGCAAAAAATATAACACACAACATTAATGTGAGAAGCTATGCCTACTTCGTGCCAACAAAATTCACAAGCTTGCTGAAACCATAAGCACTGGAAAGCTTAGAGCTTAGACTAAGAGGAGAATCTAGATTTCTATCCACCATTTGCTAGATTCCTCAGATTTTAATCGCCAAAGTTTCTCAGAAAGTGAACCAGAGTTTCCTCCACGCACATATTTCGTGATTTTCTCGGTCCAACTTTCTGAACTAAACTGAATGACCCTTCTTTCGCTAAAGCTATAGCAAGGCTTAGAACTTTCACATTATTCAAATTTTAATCAATCTCCACATACTGGCTTAACTTGTCACTATCACATGTACCTAAGTTAAAACACTTAAACATATCCGTAATGCGATTAAGTGAAGAAAAGGCACACGTAGGAATTCGTTTTCTAGAACCGTAACTGCATAGATACTAAAATGCAGAGATAACCGCAACAAAGTTGCACACAAGGTGTATCTACTACGTCTCTGTCGTAAATTTTTCACCCTAGTCCTCTTATCACCGAAGGTTGTCTATTTATCTCTCGATTGTATTGATTTTTTTCCGCGAAACCCTGAAATATACATTTCCTCTACCTGAAATACAATAGTTCTCGTGCAAACAAGAGAAGCATACTGTACGTTCCAGGTAAATACTGCATAAGCATAAATAGTGTGAAAATGTGCATACTTTACACCACTGCCTCATCGCAGTAGAACAGTGTTGCCATGTAGATATACATACTGATGTTTTTATTTATTAAAAACCTTATAACAACACTTATGACTTTTCGCTGCCATCATCTCAGATAAAATTATCTCAGTACACAGGCCATATCATTTCAAGGTAAACAGCTTTCTCGACGAGTTAAGTGATAATCTATGTAGATGTACTGGAAAGACAACAAAACTCTAATTGAAGTAGAGGGCATGAACATTAACTCGAATATTTTGAAGAACAATAACCAATCAAAAATTCTCTCAAAAGTGTTTCGGTTCAACTTTATCAGAAATTCAAAAATGACTGATTGATCACTATTTAGTTCAGCCAGCAGTCGTTGAACTATAATACATACAGTGAAACCTTCCCTAAAGAACACATCCCATGTGCGTTAAATCCGTGACCAACGATTTTAGAACTAATTTTTATTTATATATTGTTACGAAATTGTCTATTCTGTTTTTATTTAGAATTCGATCGCTGGATTGTAACGAATTAACACAATTACTTTTTCAGCACAATTATTTATTTTCGCAAAAACTAATAGCAAACAAACTCCAATTTATTAACTCAAAATTCAACTGTTACTACTTTTCAAAACTCTGAATTTCACTGTGTCGATTTGCGTTGATGTAACGCTTCCCACCGCCTAGACTTGTTCGTCCCGAACAAGTTCCATACTTCCACCTTTGTACTGGGCCAGTCGATCCAAATGAATGACTTTCATCTTCGCCCTGCTGCTCGCATTTCACTGTATCCGGTAGACCACGTCATTGATTCGTTAAATTACCTTATAGGGTCCTTCCCAGTGTGTCTGCAGCTTTGGTGATAACCCTTTCTTGCGTTGTGGATTATGAAGCAACACCAACTCTCCTTCCTGGAAGCCACCAGAATTAGCCTTCAGGTCATACCTGGCTTTGGTCTTGTCACTTCTCAATTGTGTTCGCCACCTCATGACTTGATGTACGTCGTCCAACTTGTCCTTTAGCTCTGCCACATAGTGAGGAAGTCCTTCTTTCACTGTTGAAGTTCCAAATTTCAGATCGCCCGGGAGTCTCATTTCGGATCCAAAAATCGCCTTTGCTGGTGTAGTCGTTGTCGTGTCATGAATCGCAGATCGGTATGCCATTAGGAAAGTCGGTATGTGTTTGTCCCAGTCTCGTTGATTCTTAACGACGACCTTCCTCAGATACTCCTCTAACGTCCTATTGAATCGCTCCACCATGCCGTCCGACTGCGCATGCAGGGGTGTCGTCTTCGTTTTGTTTATGCCCAGTGTTTCACACAATTCCTTGAAAACTGCCAACTCTAAGTTTCTTCCTTGGTCCGAGTACAGTTCTATCGGCACGCCGAACCGACACACCCAGTTGTTGAAAAACGCATCCGCACAAGTTTTTGCTTCCTGGTTCGGCCAGGTATAGACTTCTGGCCACTTGCTGAAGTAGTCAATTACTACCAGGACGTATTTGTTGCCAAGGTCACTGGTCGGAAATGGTCCTGCGACGTCCATTGCGATTCGCTCGAATGGTGCTCCGACGTTGTACTGCTGCATCTGCCCACGGCTTTTGACTTAGGACCATTTACTTTTGTGCATTCCTCACAGGCCTGGATTCCTCACAGGCATCTGACTCAGTAGAACCTTTGTTTGATCTTGTCCACGGTTTTTGTGATGCCCAGGTGTCCCCCGCTTGTTCCGTTGTGATATTCCTTTAAGATCTCTGTTATCCTTCTCTTGGGAACCACAATAAGGGATCGAGTTGTTTCACCGTTTTCGCTTTCCCATATACGATGCAGACATCCGTCTCGTAACTGAAGACTCCGCCACTGAGCCCAGTATGCTTTGGCGATGGGGCCCTCACGTCATTTCCTCCCAGGCTGGTCTCGTGGCAGGTTCCTTGGTAGCAATTATCTTTACCAGGTCCGGATCGTTCTTCTGCTCCGATGACCATCGCTCCTCAGGTAGTATGCTTAACCAACGCACATCCAAAATGTTCTCTTTTTCTTCTGCCCTTGTGCAATGCTTGCACTCTACTTTGCAAGGGCGTCGTGATAGTGCATCTGCATTTCCATGTAGATTGACTTTGCGGTGTTCGATATTGAAGTGATAACTCTGCAATCTTTCGATCCATCGAGCGAGCTGTCCTTCTGGATTTTTGAACTGTAGGAGCCACCTTAACACAGCATGATCCGTCCGCAGATGGAATTGTTAGATAGATACTTGTGGAAGTGTTTCACAGTCTCCACCATTGCCAAAAGCTCCCTTCTTGTGACGCAATAATTTTGCTCCGGTTTCGCCAAAATTTTGCTGAAATAGGCGATTACTAGAGCTGATTGAGGCTGCGAAGACGGATGCATTCGTTGATGGCATCAGAGATCAGGACACCAAACGTGCCACCCTATCATCACTATTGGTTGGGTGTGAGAGCCCCATCTATACTGCAGGAATAGTTTACATGATCGTTTTTCCCGTGTACGGACACCTCTTTTAAATGGACGCAGACACTACGTTACTGACCAGAACTATAAAAACAAAATTCTCCCTCAAACGGACGCAGTTGAAGCTATGGAACATGGAATCTTTACTTGACCCTTTCAAAGTGACGTAACGGCACCAACAGTGGTAAACATTTTCAAAACAAGTTACGCTATCCGGACCAGCAAAGCTGTCAAAAATTAAATCAGCCTTTTCGAGGGCTTTGGAGGGCTGGCTTTCAATCAAAATGCATTCTTTTACAGCTCTGATACTTATTGTGCTATACATAGATAGAATCATGGGCAACTGCCAAAGGAAGGTCGAAAGGTCTGCTTCTGTAGAATTGAGCAAGTTGCACCTTGATACTGAAGCCAAAAGAATGGCAATCTGAACGTCGAATACGTATTATATCATCAGAGTTCTTGTGTTATACAAATGGGGCAACATGTTAGATGAAATGCTACCAAGCAGCACGTTGCTATCTCTCAAATTGAATAAATTAAAGTCCTTTAAAATCAGAGATCCAACTGTTGGCAAAAGATGGAAAGCTTTTAACCAAAATTTACCTCCATAAAGCAAAACCGATAAGATCAGAGATTGCATGACTTTGGGCCTTCGAGTTAGGAGTTTGGACCCTAGATGAACTCGTTCACTACCTCAAAATTGAAGCTGTCCATTGTCGAGTTCTGTTTTAGGCGATGTTCGACGCATCGATTTTTGGTCGACAGCAATACCAACTCGTTTAGCATGTTCTTCGCTCACCTAAAAGCTTCAACAATGGCACGCTAAGAACGCTGGTCTGCGTTCCCTAGCAGCTGGACAAATTTGTTAAAAATATTGCCTTCTGTGTTTAGGCCGGCCTTTTGCACTTTCTGTTCCAGCAAAAGATTAATAAAATCACACGACAGCGCGTCTCCTTTCCAACATCCAGTGCATATTTGGAATAATTCGAAAGTTCTGTTTCCAAGTTGCTCGGTCCATGACGAATTCCCTAGCATGGTGCGACAAAACCGGATCAATTTTCTCGGGATCCTGAATTCGGCCATCGTTTTTTATAGTTCGGTGCAATGAATGCTGGCGTATGCGGCTTTGAAGTCAATGATGAGATGGTGAGTATGAACTTGGAATCGGTGGTCTTTTCCAGGATTTGACGCAGTGTCGATTGGCCTGGCCGACTGGTAAAATGGATTTAGTCGTTCACATAGTACACTGAATAGGATCTCGTGGGCAACATTATGCAGGGATATGTCTCGGTAGTTCTTGTAAAACATAGCATCGCCTTTCTTGAAGATGGGGCAGATAGAGCTGATAGTCCAGTCGTCCCCCCACACTTTCCAAATGATCTCGTACATGCTGCATGGTCTTCAAATCCTATCACCACTAATTCCTCGATCTGAATGTTTGACAACTAAAAGCAATCAAAAAAATGACAAAAAACGATCAAAAAGATCTTACTAAGTCTTGAATTATTTTTTTTTTTGGTTTTTTGTATGGCAACACTGATACGTAGAGCTGCTGCATTGAGTAAATTGTGTTAAAGTAAAAACCGCATGCGATAGTTGTTGTGCGGCGTTCGTTTGTGAAAGTTGCACGTAATTTTTTTGTTGTGTCTCAAAAATGAGCGAACAGTTATTGAACGTGAAATTCGTGGAAACTGTCGAATCACATCGATGTCTCTGGGACAACAAATCAAAAAAGTATCGAAACAAGGTGTTTGTCAAAGATGCCTGGAATAAGATATCCGAAGAATTTAATGAACCAGGTAAGAGGGTGAAGGGTTTCACTATTGAAATTAGTGAATAATCTATTGGAAATGCTAACTCATGTCGTTGTCTGTTAAAGTTTTAGGGTAATTAAATGAAATTTATCAACCCTGCCAACACGGTGACATAGTTACAGGGTTGAATGTCATTGTCATTGGGTTTTGGATTATCTTACACGACATTATTTAAGGGAAAAATTCAACTTTCGCAATCGATGATTGTCAATTTGCAATTCAGATTGAAAATAAGTAAGTAAAACACATACGGAAATGCTATAGCGCATAAAAATGAATTGTCTAACATACTTTTAAGCTTATATCTTACTTACTTACTTACTTAAGGTGGCGCTACAGTCCAGTGTGGATCTGGACCCCAACCAAAAAGCGTCTCCAGCCAGCTCGATATTTAGCTATCTGCCTTCAGTTTCGCACGCTCAGTTGATTGAGGTCCCCTTCAACTTGCGTGCGCCACCTGAGTCGCGGTCTTTCTTTCTACTGCGCTGTCCCTCGGGGGCGGATTCGAGGATTTTTCGGGCCGAAGCATTGGTGTCCATCCGCTCTACATATCCCAGCCACCTTCGTGTGGACCTTCACTCTTCTGGCTAAGACGATGTCGCTGTACAGCCCGTACAGTTCATCGTTGTATCTGCTCCTCCACTCAGCATCTATGCAGACAGGACCGAAAATCACTAGAAGAATTTTCCTCTTGAAACAGCCAAGAGCACCCTCATTCATTTTTGATAAAGCCCATGCCTCTGCGCCGTAGAGCAGGACTAGGATTATTAAGGTCTTATATGGGGTCACTTTGGTTGTTCGAGAGAGGGCTTTACTAGTCAATTGCCTTCTTAGCCCAAAGAAGCAGCGATTGGTAAGAATTATTCTTCGTTTGATCTCAGCGCTGGTGTCGTTGTCTAAATTGATAGCGAAGCTGAGTAAGACAAAGACCGTAACTACCTCCAAGTTATATCTGTCAAGGGAGACGTTCTGTCCGAGTTGTCGGTGTTGAGTGTCCTTTCTTGCTTATATCTAAGAACCCCAAATCATGCTTAGGGCCTACAAACTAGACGACGAAGAACTGTTCTTAAGTTCTTCCAGACTAGAAACACTCAAGTTCGAGTATACCTTGTCTATCTGCAGAAATCTCTTCCAAGTAGCACTGCTATTCACTCCTTATTTGAGTTGCAAGGAAGAAGCTGGTAGAATGTCTGAACCGACTGTGCCTAGAAGTGTGTAACCTAACTTACTTAGATGGCGCTACAGTTCAGGGTGAACCCAGGGCCACAGCCGACAAGCCTCTCCAGTAATCACGTTGCGTAGCTAACCGCCTCAAATTACGCACTCCAAATTGGTTGAGGTCCGCTTCTACTTGAACCGCCACCTTAGGCGAGGTCTGTGTGGTCTCTCCTAGTAAGATTCGAAGACTCTACGGGTCGTGACCAGCCGGAGCGTTGATGTCTATTCGCTCGAATATTTTACGAAGAATTTTTCCCTCGAAGCGACTAAGGGTGTATCTTCATTCACCTTCGATAGAGTTAATGCTTCAGCGCCACAGAATAGGACTGAGATGAACAAGGTCTTGCACCGTTACACTTTAATTAGAGAGAGTTATTCTTCGTTTGATATCTGGTGAGATATTGATTTCATTTCGATAGCTTAACTTATACCTTGACTTGCACCTTCGTAACCTTAGGTCCAAAAACCCTGTTTCTAATTCACCAAGCTCATGGTTTTAGCAGTATTTTAAGCGCTTGGTTTAAGCGGAAACCCACATATGATGGTGGCACGTGTAGAAACTTCAAAAACCACATTCTTTGCCACTTTCGCGATCACTCCAAAGGTTTAAACCTCCCAACAGAGTTCGTCATACCTTCTCTTTTCTCTTTTCTAACGTCTCACAAAGTTTTTTTTTCACAAAGTCACATCCCCTTACATTATCATTTCTCTTTTAGCTGAAACATGTCGTGAACGATGGAGAAACATCCGTAATGCGTTTATTCGCAGCATGAAACGATATCCCGATGAAGCAAACATTAGACGTCAATACTACTTGAAGGACCATCTTCAATTTCTTATGCCATATGTCAAGAATCTAACTAAATTCATTTATTTCTCGGACACAGAAGAAGAGACTAAGGTTTCCGAATCCGAAGAAGACATTAAGCCCGGTCCATTTCTTGATGAAGATCAAGCAAACGAGGTGATAACACCTGAACTATATCAAAATAATCCGATGGAACCTGAGTCTACATCGTTTCAATCTTCTGGAAATATGATTGCCAATGAATCGTTGAAGACCTACAGCAATACACACCACCAAAGTGAACATGATTTCACTGAGCAACACACTTCGACTGGAGAGTTACCAAGTAAACGACGTAAATGGAACGAATACGATCCCGAGGATTCAGATTTAACATTTTTCAAAAGCCTGCTACGAGATGTTCGGACAATGACCAACAAGCAGAATCGAAAATTTCGTTCCAGAGTAATGCACATTGTTGATGAAATTCTTGACGATGAGGAGCAACCACGAAGGGGCTGTGAACAATGTAAAGTATGCAACCATAGAGTAGGATAGGCTCAGAGGGACCATGGACGTATAAGGAATGTACTGTTATCTCAAATAAAGTCTATTTTTAACATTTTTGATGCATTTCTGTATTTGTATTGGTTCAAGACTTTCAAGCGAAGTGAAGCCCTAATGTTAAGCAAATGTTAGGCAGTGTCACTGGAAAGTTAATTTTACTTCACTTGTACAAAAGAGGTGTTTCTGATGTGTCGAAATGTCAAAATCTGCAGAGGAGAAGACTGTCAAAAGAATTTGGGATCCAATTGGCATCCCTCAAGGCGGCATTATTTCGTCAATATTGTATTTATCGACGAAAAAAGAGAAAGAGATATGACGAAGCTACGACTGTTAAAAAGAGCTCAAGCATTTCGCACTTGAATTGGTCCTGAACCCCCGAAAGATGAAATCAATGGTATCTTCAAGAACGTTGTCCAATGAATCCTTCACTCTGATCGGAACTGATATACAATTGTCGGAATAGTTTATGATAAGTTTGAAGTCATTAGGTACAACAAAAAAGACATCGACACTCTCCGAGTGTGCAACGATAAATCGCCAAAACATCCCGGCACTCCAATTCCAGTCCGAAATGGAATGCAAGGTTTCAACACCCTCTTTGGATCCTATTACTGCCTCGGAGTAGCCTCTCTGTTGTCACATTACTTAGAAAGTTACGAGAGCACTTATAACTCACTGAAAATCGTAATCCTTTTTCAAAAATCCCCATTTACAAAGAGAGTTATACCTCTAGCGACGCAATAAAGAAGGTCCTCTCCAACTAAACTCTCCACCAAAAAGAGTCTATTGCCAAATGAGAATTTTGAAATCCATCCAGAGGTGGGTTGGTTTCAACCGAATCACTATTAAAAAAAATGTAAGGATCAAGTTTCAAGAGTTAAGATGGAATCCTCTATTCGAACGAAACTGAAATTGAATATCTTCCTCCAGAATCTTTGTAACATTGACTCAAAGAGCCTCGAGAGGTTGGCAATTTGATTGACAAGACTGAAGACGAATTGTCCAGATTGTTGAACAAGCAACCTACAAAACACAGAAGCTCTCTCGATTGGCAACAAATTAGCGTTGTTGTACCTGTCTCGAGAGTAAGGGATTTAGCACACTCCTTCACGCGGCTTTGAAGTAGGAATTTATCACTCGATGCTTGAAAATATTCTTCACTACTTCAAGTTGGTACCAATTAAATGATTTGCGACATTCAAGGTCCTCTTGACCTTCTTGTATAATCTCATAAATGTAAGCGGATGCTTTGCTCTCCATTCCACCCAAATTACATCCAAAGGCTCCAAGTCTGCGTCGAGTTAGTTTTGCCATAAAACTTTCTCGATAAAAACGCCTAAATTTCTTTTACAACTTTTACGGTACTTCCATTAGATACACTCACACTGTCGCCTTCAAAAAGCCATCATTACCCAACCAATACCACTATACAATAGGAAAACTATTGTCTATCAACTTCAATTTACCCTACATTGTGTAGGGTAGATAACCTCACGTTCGTTCTCTTTCTTTCTCTCTCTCTCTCTCTCTTCCGCTCAACTAAGGGTCAACTGTTGTTTTGTTACAAAAACTTTTTCGTATTGCACTTGTGTTTCGTCCCCCTTTTCACAAACGCCAGCTAAAAATAGCTTAGTACCCGCCGCGGTAGAGAGAACTTCCGTTCAGACGCTTTCGCAATTTGTACACTCACTCGGGCAAAGTTTCCCGCTCTGTTATACCGTGCCCAGGGCGAGGGGGCAATTTGGAAAACTACCTTAACCTAGCCAATTTGTTTCGAAAACCGTTTTGTAAACAAAAGTTTTATGTGTGCAGATATATTGCTACCATCCTGGGAAACTCTTACCAACAATGTGTTCCTGGCTCAGTTGTGTCCTTCAACACACGTATCTACATCGTGTGTGTCGAGGCCCCTTAACCCGCCTGGGTGTCTTCTGTCGTTTTTTTTTTCTGTTTTTTCCTCAGCTATTATTTCTTCCATTCCTGATGGCCCCATCACCATCTGCACAACCACCCATGCATTTCTCTCGTTATGGGCCGCGCTTTGCCTGCATCCAGCTCGCCTGTGGAGGCTGCACATGGCCACCATGCACGCATTATTATAATACATGTGCTGCACAGCAGTACCCCCCACCGACGACACATAGCGAAAAGTATTACGAGAGCTTTGCACTAAAAGATACACATACGCCTGGATGGTAGAGATACACCAAAGTGCAACGAGCAATGTGTAGCACATGTACATACATATGTTTGGATGTGAATTGAAAGGAAATTGCAACTGCAACTGCAACAACTGCACAGCACGGCACATAATCACATGTCTCCATGCAACACGATGAGATACGAGAGCTGAATCTGTAGGATAGTCGGGGTGTGTTGTGTTATAATGGTTTGCAAGCATCTACGAATACACAATGCGTTCATAGATATAAACATGTTGATGCATGTATCTTTGGGTGCTACACTTCTCGGATTTTGTGTGACTGACAGTACATTTTTGGCTAAGGGTCAAATAAGCTAGCAACTTTACGATAAAGAGTCTATCCAAATTTACAAAAGGATGGTACAATAGTAGAACAAACTAAGCCAAGAGGATCTAAAGACCCTACCAAACTGATAAAGGTCTGTTTCATAGGTAAACTCTAACATAGAACCATTAAAAACGCCACAAATGTCAAAAACATTTTCACACTATAAGTTGATAAGCCCAGTCCACCCAGTCCGCCCACCAAATAAGCTTAATTACGTTAAAAATTTTAGAAAGTTTTTGACAGATACATTCCCTCGGTAGCCTAGCAGACCTACGAAAAGGGAAGATAGATAGAAACAGCGCTGTGTCTCATCGTTACGGTAGGAAACGTAATAAAACACTACAAAGTTTGGGTCTTGCAACATTCCGGGACAGTACAGTAGCCTTTGGAGAGTCTCTAACCATAGACTTGTCACTCTACAAAGAAAAAATGTTGACTAATCGACAACACCCAAAGGAGCTAGTTATGAAAGCTATACAGTTAAAGGAACCATCACTACACATGCATGCGATAGGATAGGTTAGGTTGAGTGGCTGTCTCTACTTACAGGGACACACTTAGACCAGTACAAGGCCCGTTGTGGTACCACGTAGAAAACCGGGTGACCAGCAGACCTAGAATAAAAACAAAGGACCTACACCTAACATAATCCATTGAAAGTACAATCTGGTGCCTAATCTGGTGAGACTAACTGCAGAAAAAGACTCAAACCTAAAGACACTAGCAAAAATCTAGCATTTAACAGGCATCGGCACAACCAGCGCATCACACACATGCCTCTTTATGTACATATACATGTATGTCTACCCCAACTTATTTCAGTACACAGCGCTTTACGTTTCCCAGCTTCCACTTCCTTGTAGTTGAGCTCAACTAACTTAAACCTTAGTACCGACCAACAACTGACCTTTGCATAAGCAAGAGGCAAGCCCTTAGAAGAACGGAAAAAACAATTCTTGACGTACACACACTTTTCTTAAGCCTTTCTCTTCCCATAGGTGCCTACAATAGTGATCACAATGGATGCAAAAAGACAAGATTGCAACAACACCCCGCCAACCTTACCTAACCTTCTTCAACGTGGTAATTAACCAAACTGATTTTAAAATTTCACTCAAGTGTGCTCGATGAGCATTGACCATCCATAACCTCATCCATTTAAGCTTCACGTCTCAACCCGATACAACGAAGGCCTTATGCTTCCAAAATGGAGCGTATTTTCAAAAATTCAATGTGAGCTTTCCTTCTCTCTTAACTTTGCTTAGACTTAAGATAGCCATAAGTTTTCCTTCACTCATCCTCACATCACACAAAGCCTCGAATATTCCTTTATAAATTGAATCCAGATTAGAGATTTTGAAATTTGACACGTCAGACCACACACGAGCTAAAAGCACACACCATCTTTAAGAAGAAGAACCTTTGTCCGCCCCCTAAAGCCCCATTTACCAGTCAAGTGCTAATTCAATTTTAATGAAAAAGCCAAATGGCACCGTATAGCTCCTCCAGGTTCTGTCACTTCTGTCGAGGTGGGTGAGGCGGTCACAATAAATGAGGTCTGCTTTTACTTTGTACGTCTATATAACCATAGTCAAAGATACATGATTGTACCGCTCTTACCGGTTCTAAGACTGTAGAGTACCACCGAGCGCCTGCCTTCTCCAGCCCACACTCCAAGTGGGCCACATCGTGGATGACGAGAGAATAAATACATTCACCAATTGTGCTGGCTGTCATGGAGCCCGCTCAAAATTGGAAATGTTGTTTTGCTGGAGCCGGTTCTGTGTATTTACAAGCATCCACCACCGCCACGCCATGCATGTGTTTTTTGCTTCTTTTCTCTCTCTCTCTCTCTCTCTCTCTCTCTCACTCTCCTTTTGCACTTATTTTCATCTTAAAAAATAAAATTTAAAAAAAAGCAAAAAAAAAGAAGAAAAAATCTTTTGAAAAGGAGAACGCGTAATGAAAACTGCAACACGACGACGACGTTTATATATGGACGCGAATAAAATAAAAATAAAACAACAACAACACTGGGTGAGACTTGCAATAATAACGGTAACCCAAAGCAAGATTATTGTTTACATTTTATAGGTTTCTGTATTAATGGCCACCATAGTACCAGCAATGTTGGAGCCGACTGAGGTCGTGCTGTAGCTACAGCGATAGGGATTCAGATAATGTACATAGAATGCACTTTTGAATCTACGAATACGGGGGAAGGGGTATCTGTTGGGATCAAGATGTACACTCACTGGCCACATGTGTAAATAGTTTTTGCGCGGACACACATTTATGTACACGTTTGTGGGTATGTGTTTGTGTTTATTTTGATTTATAAAATAAATACTATGTCGCACATGTGTTTTCCAATGCAATCCAGTGGCCCCATCGGGTATGAGTTTGTTTTGCAGTTGTTGCGACAAGTCTTTTTGGCTTAAAGCCTGTTATACATACATAGATCCTACCCGCAGACGATATTGCTTTGCATTGTTCTTAAGATGCAAGAAAACAAACCGAAATAATTCATTGCAGATGGAAGTGATTTCTTTTGTTTTCATTTTCTGAGGCAGGCATATGAGAACTATTTACCTTAGACAGAACAGAACGGTATACATAGGTATGCATCCTTGAGTTTTGTGGTCGAATTTAGAAACATAATCACTACTCAGTATTAAAAAGATGTTTACCCTGTTAACTTGTATGTTGTTTGGGTGCCGGGGCATAGAGATATTCCAGGGAACTGCAAGGCTGACGAACTCGCCAGATATGGAACAACTATACCCATGCTCACAGAAAGTGACACCCTGGGTATACCGATCGCTACATGTAAACTCAAGCTCAAGCTGGATGCTATTGAGAAAACAAATTCTAGGTGGACAAACGTGTCTAGCGACAAAACGGACTTGGCCACGGCTGGATCTGAAACGCTCTAAGAATTTGATTTCTCTCAACAGATCGCATATCAGTTCCGTAATAGGTGTCATCACGGGACACTGTCTAATAGGCAAGCATGCAACAAGACTTGGCGTCCATTCAAATGATTTCTGTAGAAGCTGCATGGACGAAGAGGAAGAGGAAACGATTCCCCACCTTCTTTGCGACATTTAGGGGAATTCTACTTTAACGACTTAGGTGATCTGATAAACACGGATAGACAGAGAACTCCTTCGCTTCATAAAAAGGTCCAATTGGTTTAATAAGTAGGTATGGAGATCTCTTCAGATCTATTTGGTATCACAATGGACCTATCACTGGTCTAAGTGTGCTGGCTAAGCTGGCAGCCACTTCAACCTAACCTTACCTAACCTAACTTGTATGTTTATTCCGACATAATTTCAAAAATGCTTGTGTAATAAGTTGGTGGAATAAGAGACTGTGACAACTTAAGGAATAGGTTTCTTTAGATATAACTTTGCTGCATTGAAAGAAATAATCACCTGATGTCTCTTCTTAGGCACTGTAAGACCAGGGCTCACTAGGAACTAGCCAGAGATCCAATAAAAAGATATACGATTTCATTTGGGGACCAAAAACGGGAAAATTCTGTCTATTAACTAACGGTGTCATTTCCACGCCATAAACCGTTGAATGATGAGTTTTTTGTTACGAATACATTTCTTGTTTTACCTTCATAACCGTTTTGGGACAGAAGCGACCAAAATGGGACTAGCGATCAACGAGGGCAAAATTAAGTATTTTATGTCGACGAGAAGGGACACTCTACATCGACGAATCGGATAGAACGTCACTATAGACAGCTATAATTTCGAGGTAGTAAGGGACTTTGTCTACCTTGGCTCTGCTGTCACTTCTGAGAATGATATCTCATCAGAAATCAAACGAAGAATAACTCTTGCTAATCGCTGGCTGAGAGGGCAATTGAGTAGTAAGGCCCTTTCCCGAAGAACTAAGGAAACTCTGTGCAAGACCTTAATCCTTAATCCCAGTCCTGCCCTATGGCGCTGAAGCATAAACTTTATCAAAGGCGGATGAAGATACCCTTGGTCGCTTCGAGCGAAAAATTCTTCATAAGATATTCCATCCCGTGTGCGTTGACGGGTTATGGAGGAAGAGGTTCAACGACGAATTATACGAGTTGTACGGCGACATCGACCTTGTCAAAAACTAGGCATTGGTCGTTTAAGATTGCTAGGACATGTAGAGCGAATGGACACCGACGCTCGGGCCCCGAAGAGTCTTCGAATCCAACCCAGAGGGACAACGCAGTAGAAGAAGACCTCGTCTAAGGTGGCGCAAACAAGTAGAAGGGGACCTCAACCAACTTGGAGTGCGTAACTTGAGGCGATTAGCTAGGGACCGGTCTAATTGGAGAAGCATGTTGGTTTAGGTCCATGTTCACCCCGAACTGTAGTGCCACCTAAGTAAGTAAGTAAGTAAGTATCCGACGCTGAAGAAATGACTTGCTTTCTTGGTGGCAGATCGAAAGCTCCAACCTGAGACCCACCAAGAAGGGAAAATTAATTGTTGGACGCGTAGCCACTCATGGAGGGTGATTAGTGAGTGCAAACAGCGCCTTTACCGTGTACTCTACAGAATGTCGAATTTTTAGAGAAGTTTTCTGAAGTGAAAAGGTTTTAGAGGCCAAAAACGTCTCAGACAAAAATTATCGCCAAGATCACAAGCGATTTATCGGACATGAACTTCAAGTTTAAGTGACGTAACAGCCAAATGACGCAAACAGGACTCCGGATCTTAAGCCCAACCACCACTAAATTACAAAATAAAAGACCGTTAATTGACAAGATCTAATGTTACTGGCGATTATCGACAAAACCGACTTTAGTAAGTAGCATTACGCCTGATAGATAAGGAATTCTAGATCACATCAGAGACTTGTGTAACAGATCACATGCACGGACCAAGGTACAAGAATAGAAGCCATCTAAGAACACCCTCCTTGATAGCTGTAAAAACTATCGACGGCAAAGAGGCTCTGACTTTTTTGGACTAGGACTAAGACTACATAAATTGGCTCGGACAGATTCACCAAATGGATAACCACCTTCCATCTAAGAGCGAACACGAACACGAATAGGTTTGAGGTGAGGGCCGAACCACCATTTAATTAAAAACCAATGCACCATGCAGCTTGATTGAGAATGGAAGGCAGTCGCTTCTCAGAGACTTGACCGGTCTTAAGTAAGTGGCAATTACTGAAATGGTTGAGGTTTTCATTTTTAATTCATTTTATCGTGCGTACCAACTACCTGGCAATGAAATAAAATCCAGAGCAGGGATGTAAAGGTTTCTTGTACAACTAAGAAAAAAACCCATTAAATTGTTATTGAAACCTCTCAGGTGTCAGCTGTCATATTTAATGGAGTTTTTCAATGTTTTCTCCGTCATTCCATCGAGTTAACGAAATAAAAACATAGAAAGTGATTTTAATGAAACCATAAAACCGTCGCTTCACTTAAAAACTGTTCTTATCGCTGCTTGCTATGGAATCCATGTTTCATTCCTTAACAAACTTATAAAATGAATCAATTTCTCTCTTTTCTGTTCACGGCTTTTATAGCCTTCTTCTGCTAGAAGAAATAAACTTAAACGCTCTAATAACACCATAAAAGGCTTTCAACCATGTTCCAGCAAACAGCAAGCGCATCCGGTATCCGGTTTACTTTTCAAAATGTCAATAACACGTACAAGTAAATTCCTTTATTTTACCTGTAATTGCAGATATAACACACACACTCTAACGCTTCACAAATGACTATTTATATTTAATTAAATCCTTCTAATTAAAATTGAAAAGTTGTTCCATTCTATCGTTAGCGTTAGCGTTGTTGACGTCGATGACGATGATGGGAAGCCACTAGCGTTGCCACTGTGTTACTTTTGTATTAAGAATGATACTTTTTTTAAAATCAATTTTCTTTGTAGTACTTTAAGAAGAAGAATTCGACGACTTTGCTAAAGAATAAGTAAGCAATACATGCACGCATGCCTCACTGAGCCACAAGACCACGACCATCAGCTAGTTTGCATTGATCTCCTGAACGAAGGAAAATCGACGCATCCTTACGGAATCAGCTACCTCCAAACTAGAGAACTCGAGACAAATAACTAACAGTCGATAAGGCTTTGATGAACCAAAAAGAAAAGCTCTTAACTGGGCAAGACGGTACCTGTAAGGTACCTTGACCAGGCACCGAACCGAAAACAGCAAAAACAAAATATCCACGAGAAACATGGAGTGTGGAGCAACTCACTGCAACGTCATCTCATAATAGAAGAATTGACCATCGGATGAGAGTCACAGCTTTAACTGCAAAACAGTACTCGTCAAGCTTCGAATGCACATCAGTTTACCCTTAAGGCTACTTTCGGACTAACTGTCAAATATAGAGATTCTTTCTTTAGCCGTTCACACACGAATGTGGAATAATCTACATAGCTCTGTTTTTCCTCATCACTACAACCCTCAAGCATTTAAAACCAACATGCACCGGTACCTCCTTTCTCTCTCCTCTAATTTCCCTAATGCCCGTGCTCTAGTTTAAGGGTAGCCATATCCCCTTTAGCGAGCCAATTATAAAAAAAAAGTACCTTCGAAGTTAAGTATCTGAAAATAAGGACAACCATGCATCTGCAAAACCTTAGCCAAAAAACTCAATTGAGCACAGAAAAGCATGGATAAAAAACAAGGATTGACCTACACATACCCGACAGTGGCACAATAAAGTCATATCCCACCCACTCTTCATCTCGTAATCGAAAGAGCCCCTCAAAGAGCAAACACGAGGTTCAATTTTTCGTCTGTCACTTGAACGCTAAACTTTTTCTATTTCTCGAGTATCTATCACCTAAAAACAAAAACAAAACACACTTCCAAAAACCACCATTCCAATTGCCTTCAAGAACTTCAAGATTTGTTTGCTCTCAATAGGTTCTTACATTGACCTGACAAACACAAAAAAAAAAAAACATCTTTGTACGTATGTAGGTAGGTTCATATCACATGAAATAAGGTTGCGCGTTTTTATGAACGCACATGTATCGATCCACTTATAAATCTTTTCACCCCTCGGCTGGCTTACATAAGACCTAAGACCCCGAAAGTCTAAAACCCACGGACAGCAAAAGTCAGCAATAATTCACTTTAACTGAAGTTTGGCATATGACCTGTAATTCGTGCCTAAAACCCCTACAACCTCGTCGCAACATACATAATTTCAATCTTGAGCTCCGCATGGGTGATATTTTTTTTGACTTTGCAACCTGGCAACCCGAATGATCTTTCTCTTGATCTACCCGCTTGCGTTCGCTAACCTCCGTGCCGATTGCCATTTGCATTTTTTGCCCGCGAGAAAACCTCTTCGATTGCCATCTGATGATATTCACCTTTTTTTCGAATTTAATCCGCTAAATTTCCACAGAAATTGGCCATCGTCATCATCGTCATTATCATCATCATCATCATCATCATGGTTGGCTCGTCGCAGTCGTCACATTGTAATTCACATCGTAACCTCAAAGCCTCATGACTAGAAAAACAAAACACAACGACTTGAGTTGCTTGCGGCAGTTTAACTGCTCAAAAGTCTACCTCCACCATCACCATCATCATCATCATCGTCAATGGCTGTGTGGTAATGGTGGTGGTGGTCATAAAGAAGCCAAAAATAAAAAGCTTTTAACCACTTCCTGCGCCCAGGTCCCACCGCGTACCCCTTCGTTGGCCAATGGATACAATTTTAGATTTTTTTCTTTTATAGAAATCGTGTGTAGTAATGCCGAAGTAATTAAGAATCTTTTTTATGATTGTATCTGTGTTGTAGTCCGTGCGGTTCGGTGTTGACTTATCCATTCACTTGTAAAGTAATAAATTTTGTGTGCCATTGTTGTTGTTGAGTTTGGCCTTGGGATTGGACCGACCAACAGCACAAACACACCCAGAGGAATAAAGCACACATTTGGTCATCCGTTCAGTCAGTCCAAGTCTGACAACCTACATAAGCATAAATAAATTAATTATACTTGTTGTTTTTTTTTTTTCTTTTTCGTGGATATTATTACAACAGGCATGTACAAGGTATCTGACAAAACTGAACAGTGGGACCAAAAGTGACTTTGACGAGATTCTCTTAAAAAACATTTAGATTTAGATGGAGATGTCCTGAATTGAGCTAGAACGCTCTTTGAACACTTTACACTATATGGAAATCGTTGCATGTACCTACATGCGACTTGACGTCACGAAAAAATGCCGCATCTGGGTACACGTTTGCTCCATGCGTCTAGTCGTTGCATGCAAATAGGTATAGGTAGTACACGACATGTGAATTTTCTTCGAAAAACTCGTGTGTTTCCATGCGACGTGAACTGATTGCATGTACTTTGTCACATATGCGGCGCCAGTACACGACATGTAAAACAGTTCGCATGTGTAGCATGCAAAAAGGGAAAAAGCTGCATGTACATGCCACTTGCCAGTACACGACATGGAAAATGGAAAAAATAGTATTGAAGAAATTGAATATAAAAAATACAAGGTTAGGCAGAAGCACACTTAAACCAGTGAATTTGTTCAAAATGGTGGCGTGACCAAAATTTTTGGTATACCACAGTGAAATTGATTTGAGGCGAACAGACGAGTTAGCAGCCATTTGTCTGCCAAAGATGTTGAGGGGTGTCAGATTAAACAGAATATCCAGTGCTGTGGAGGGTGTAGTGAGAAGTGCTCCGCTCATGCACAGACAAGCTGATCACTTGACCTTGCTCAGATGGTCTCGCTTTATGGCCGTATCACCAAATTCCAGAGAAGAGGTGATAGAACGCCGCCTTGTGGGGTACCTCTACAGATGGGCAGATATCCCACCCAGCTCTGAGTTAATAATCCTTCTGAAGAGCAGGAAGTTAATCAATGCACCAAGTGAGCTATCTACTTTCAAATCCGCTAGTGCTTCCGCGATTGCTGATTTAGCGAATCTTTGCTGGAGGTTGTCCATGACCCATCTGTTTTCTTTAGTTAGCTGGGCATTATTGGATTAGTAGACAGAATTTTTCTCTGCCTTGACGCTTCAAAAGATTCTTCAATTTTCAATTCCACAAAAGAGTCTCCAAGATTAACGTTTGGCTTTTCTCAGTTCTTTTTTATATGTACTAGGACATCTTTATACACGTCCCAATCTAGGGCACTTCTTGAGATTTTAGCACTGTAAATGCGACACCACATGCGACCGTCACAAATATGGGTGGTACACGACATGAAAATTCCATGCAACCATTGGGACCGAATATGACGTCAATTTGGCATGTACATGCAACGATTACCATGTCGTGTACTATAGGCTTAACCCACTTAAACCCTTTTCCTAACAATATTCTGTTCCCCGTGGTAGCATTTCTTTACGGGCAAATTCAGACGTTGCTTTTCGTTGCATTTGTATTTTTCCAGTCGGACTTCTTTCTCTGCCTTTTAGGATCAACATAAATCTTTCAATATGTGCGTTATGCTCCCAGCGATCATAGTCACACTTCAGCAACAGTGTACTCTAATGTTGATAGTTCTCGAAGTATACTACTCAAAGTCGTATGCGCTTTGCCTTTTATGCAGTTTGACGATCGTAGGCCACAGGTTAAGTAAGCTAAACAGACTGTCCTGGCAGAGTTGAGAAAAACGAAGACCAAAGTCAGGCCAAATGGAATACTTTTTAGACAAACCGAAGAAGCTTCTGCTAAGAAGTACCTCGGACTAAATGCACCTTGTTATACCTATGCCGAGAAGGGTGACTGATTCAGTCGAACCCTGAAAGGAATTCCATAACTCCGAGGTCTTTAATGTGTCTTTTTGAAGTTACAATGCAATTTCCCATATGTTGTTTTTCTTAATCTGAGGCTACTAATAAACACCCGCCTTTGTGTTATGTGTGTTGCTGCGGTATCGACGAAGGTTAAGGTGGAGCTCTAGAGTTTTGTCATGTCCTGTCAGTGGTAGATCAGTGATTTGAATCCTTAAATTGTTATCACACATTTATGTTTCTCTGTGCATCCAATTTACTGTATTGGACGCGACTGTAATCACTCCGCAATATTCCTTGCTTTCGCCTCTTTATCTGGAACCCTGGATGACTTGCTTAGCGATAGATTTCACTGTGCCGATTAAGGAACTGGGATCAATTTACTGAGTAGTATGCGTTCAATTCTCGTTGTATCAAGAGGACAGATTGAATGATAAATTAAGATTCGCCGCTACGTTTCTCTGCTTTTGGAAGCATTACAAGTCCCTAAGCTGGGCATCTACGATCACCCATGAATGCCCTTTCTGGCGTGATGATGCTTTCAAAAATGTTTGAATTCCTTCACGAAATGAATGCGCACTTCGACACGCTGCCCCATCCACGGGCATTCATGAGTGAGCTCTCGCCCGGAATGTCTTTCATGAGTGATCGTGGATGCCCAGCTTTAATCTTCCATATTGAGGGGGAAAATTCCATTTTGAAGGCATATCTGCTGTGTTTTAGCAAATATTGTGGCTTCGACTTCTGGAATCCTTGATACCTGATGGCACAGTCGTCTTTCACGTGTGTGTTGTGAAAACCAAATGCTGTGACGATTTTCTGCAGAAGGTCAGGTCATTTTTCCTGGAGTGATTTATGACCCTTGATTTTCGGCCAAAAGCTTCTTCGCAAAATCACTCCAAAGGTGATGAAAATTTTATTTACCCCTTAAAGAATGATTGGTCGCACTGTGCCATTGGAGCATTGTGTTTCTTTAAATCGTTCTATAGGATATATTATGCTCGATTATCACAAATAGAAAGAAAGATCTATACTTAACCGTCGAGAAAAGAGATGCCTATGCACAGTATAGAAAGAGTCAAAGCTACCAAAAGGTATCATAGGACTCTTATCGAACAGAAGATTGGGAGATTTAGCAATCTTCGCGGACAGATTTTTAATAAATGGCAAATGGCTTCGCGAAAGACTTAAACAATCTCAATGTGTATCTTGTTTGGCCCTGCTGCATACACTGTACCAACTGCATTAGGGTCAGCTGAGAAGAAGAAATATTTTAATCGCAATGAAATGTGTAAATCAATGACTTAAGACTGGCTTGGGTTAGAGGACACCCAGGTATCGAACGGAATGAAAAGGCGAGTGTCAGTCCCCGAGTTCCTGGGTCCTAAACCATTCGCTGTCCTAGGTAGAGGAATGGTGAAAGACATAATCAATAAGTGTGCCACAAACGAACTTCTGAAGAGGTAGGAAAGCATGGAAAAATACAGAAAAAACCAAAATTGTGACTAAAATGTCTGTCGGCTATACAAAGGAAAAAGTTCCTTGCATGACGAAAAACCATTTGAAGAGAATGGATATCCTAATAGAGGACACAGGTTGTGCTTAAAGGATAAGGAGATAACGGCATATATGTATGTACATATACTGTGCGAATGTCAATCACTAGCTAGTGGAAGAAAATATATATGGACTTCAACCCAAATGGACTGCCAAAAAGGAATGTATCTCTGACTGAGATCACCCGTGGAAGAGAACATTCAATTGAAGATTCAACTGTGAATCCGAATATAGCGACGATCAAGGGACCAACGTTCCAACCGGACGACGCACAAAACGAACTGAAAATCTTAACTTTTCTACTGTATGCAAATCTAACAAGTTGTTGTATCACGTCGCTAAAAGCGGGTAGTCGTTATAAGTCAAGTCGTAGTAAACGGATTCCACTGTACGTTGGAATCTAACCTTATCTTCAATAGCGTGTGTAAGATTTCAACCACTTGGAGTTAGATGAAGGTATGCTACGAGACGATAGCTCCGCACCAGAAAAACAAGTATATTTTCGACAAGACATACGGTATTATACCATTTGTGTAACTGTGTTATAGCCTCGTGGTATGTTTTTTCGTTCTTTTTTGCTTCACAAAAGTTATTCCATTAAAAATGCAATAAAATTAAAAATTCTAAAGTTAACGTCCACATTATGTATCTTAACATCTCTATCTGTTTCTTTTTCTCTTTCAATTTTATTTTCAGATCCATAGATATACATATGCTAATACAACAACGTTGTATGAATGTGTGATATACAGCGACTGGTGCTTTCATATTCTGAGTGACCTGCAACCGTATAAATAAATAAAAATAAGAAAAAAAACGACACAAAGACGAAGTAAAAAAGAAAAAGAAAAAAAAAACAACAATTGGCAATGGTCCAACAAAGTTTCTTTTCATACATTTTTTTTTTTAAGTTCTTCTTTTTGCTTTATTCTATTTTTTTTTTTTTTTTATTTGATTGTGGTGTGTGCAAAGTATACAAAAGAAAAACAGATTGCAATTCACATGGGGTATGGGGGTGATGTGTACTTCACCGATACTGCGGCGTGCGATTCTCTTAGAGTGAATCGAAAACAAATAAATTGGCCACTGCATTGGAAAGAGCAGTTTCATTGTTATTTTCTTTTTTTTCTCTTCTTTTTGATTATTTTCAGTTTGTTTTCCAATTGCAATTGTATTATGCGGATGCCAGAGTCCACATATTGCTTTGTTCTTCATGAATTTTTTTTTTTTTTGTCGGGCCAAGGTGTGTGTTCTAGGCCAATGACTTTCCGCGCAACTTTCACTTTTTATCTGTAGCGTTAGAATTTTAAATGCATGTATGTACCTTTTTTTGTTTGTTTCAGCTTTTGAACATACATATGTATTTAGTAGATAATGAGAAGTTGACTAATTCTGCTATGTGAGGAAGGACGTATCTAAGGCAACATTAATGGGCGTTTTGGACCATCTGGAGTGATGCCATGTGTTATTTTAGAAATTGAATGGTGATAACGAGGAGGGCGGTCAAAATTAGGAGTCTGGAGCTCAGTTAGGTACATACTCGTAGAAAATGAAACGGAAACAGGGGAAGTTAACAGTCGCTTTATAGACCCAGTTACCTGAGAGATTTTTTTAAGTTAACAATGAAATTTGGTTAGCACAAGTTGCCTAGTTTGACTAGAGCTTCGCTCAAATCGACCACCATATGTTCAAAATTGTTTTTTTGCAAGGAAAATACCAGTTTACCTACCACGAAACTTCTTAACAACATTTTTCAAGGTTTAACGATTAAAAACGGCTGTCAACAAGAAGAAGACACTCAACACCGATAAATCGGGCAGAACGTCACCTTAAACAGATATAATTTTGAGGTAGTTAGCGACTTTGTCCATCTAGGCTCCCATAATAACTCCTACAATGACACCAGTCCTGTAATCAAACGAAGAATAACTCTTGGTACCTAATCACAGTTTTTTTGGGCTAAGAAGGCAATTGAATAGCAAAGATCTATCTCGAATAAATAAAGTGACTCTGTACAAGATCCTAATGATTTGTCAGTAATGGATGAGGTTACCCCACGGTGATAGACGGTAGGCGGAAGAAAAAGCTGTTCGCCGACATCTATCTAGAGAGAAAAGGCCAGATACACCGACCAACTTGGCGTGCAGCTAGTTAAGCTGCCTGGAGACGCTTGTTGGTTGAAGACCAGATTCGCTCGGATTGTAGCGCCTTTATATGTAAGTATAGGTAAGTCGGGGAGGATTTTCAAGAATTAAAGCAAGATTTTAGAACAAAAAAACAGAGCTCTCAACGAAATCATCATAGCAAACAAATTACGGTTTCAGTAGAACACCAAACAGGCAACCGCCTGTTAGACCTCTGCTGATCTAAGTGTTTTCCAAGCAGCCATTTTGAACTCCCGATGTAGGCATGTATGTATATGTATAGACAAGAAATTTTGAGCATCAGGGATATAAGCGAACGCCTGATGTCGATTCTTATAGAATGTTTTCATAAGTTCCTCAACAAGACCTATGAACAGTGTCCTAACTATGTGGTTAAGTGTATGCTAAGCCATCATCTTTGGTAGCCTCTAGTAACGCACTCAGACTAATACATTAAATGGTCAGACCATATTGATCACGTTAACCTCAATGACAACGTTTTCAAAAACGGACTCAGGCTAATCTATTCCATTTTGCGACTAAATTAATCAAATTGCCATAACCGACAGGCAAGACTAGACGTTCAAAGATTTCGAGCAGCCAAATCGTGTTTATTAGCAAAAACGCCAAAATATTGATGAGTGAGAAAGACTGACTTGTCATACATCAAATGTGCAGAGTCACAGAATCGGAAATGTCACCTCTGACTGGTCGAGCTTCCCTAGGTAGGTCACCCTAAAGAAAGCAACGAAAAGACCAGAACTCTTACAGCAAACCAAACGCCTGAAAGAAAATGTATGCAAAAGCTTATACCATCGAACAACCGACGAAGAGCCAGATTTGTGCATAGATATTCATGAAAATATAAGAGACCTTCCTCGGTGATACGAGGTTAATAGAACCGCGCGGTTGCATGTGATCGAATTTATAGAGCCCACTATAAATCAGCAACTACCCTAGTAGTTCTCAAATTAGTCTTAAACGAACTCTTGTTAGTTCCTAGTCAAACCCTTGATTTCAAAACACTCTTCCACGACTCTCTGATTCCTCTGTATCCTGTATTCCTGAGCTTGCATTCAATCGTAACCGAATTTTTGATCTCTCTTCTGAAAAGTTATCCAAAGGAACCTCCTTCGGGAGCAACCCTATTGCATACGCATAACACTGGCAGTAGGATGGTCATATGACTTGAAAGTGTAACAATACATCGGGATGTTCGAAAGAAATACTGTGAATTATAAGCAATGGCAACAATACCAATAACTCTCCCCAGACACCACCCTCGGAGCAAAAGATTGAAACGCTGTGAATAGCATCATAAGGGTATTCATACCCCCTTTAGCGCTAGTGAATCTAAAAAAAAAAAACCCAAGACTAGATGCCTACATATGTCGGTTTGCCAAATGTTTATGATTGAAAGCGTCTTGTATTGCTTCTGAACGTTGCCTGGACAACAAGCATATGATCAAAAGATGGCGGTAAAACTAGATGACAACGCTTCTTTTACACCACACTGTACATGCATACATGGTCTTTTTTATGCCAAATACCTACCAAACATCACAGCAATCATAAAGAAAAAGGGTTCATGTCTATTACAATGCTATTACCTAATAATTTCTGATAAGAACATCCAATTTGCTTTGTTGTTGTTGACGTCGCAGTGCTTGTTTATTTTCTTTTTTCTTCTTCTGGCTTTCGATTCAACTAATTTCCATATATCAAATTGCCGCCAGAAATATTCAGTCATAGATACACTCATACAAGCATTCAAACCTTGTATACAACGACCTATTGCCCACATCTATACATCTCCATCTACATCGTGCTCTTTGCCCCTCTTGATTCTCTTATTTATTTATTTATTTTTGCTTGAATTCTGTAATTTTCCTTTTTTTTTTTATTTACGTTTAGATAACAAATTAGAAAAGTCATGAAAGACATGACTACAGTGAGAATAAGAAGGGGAAGACGAAGGAACGGCAAATAAATGTTTTTCTTCATAAGGAAAATGTGGCAACAACGCCTCTCTCTAACGTAATTGTTAGCTTCAGCTTTCTCGTTTTCTCCAAAAAAATATTTCTATTTGGATTTGCTTGCTATACAAGCAGACGTATGGTATAGATATGCCTCTATCTCTATACGTATAGCACTCTAATTGCATAGAAAATACCGGCTCAACGGAGCAAAGAAGAGAACGAAACGAACTATGGAAGGAACATCGACCACACTGGATCGGATTGCTTTTGCTTGCCGACACAACACCACGACAACGTGGTCGTCGTAGTTAAAGCAAAAAGCGGCAGAAAGATGGAAAAACGAAGAAAAGATAAAAAAAAAAAAAATCTGCACACACAACCTCGTCCATGGAAGAGAAGAGTTCAGCCTTATAAAATGTTTACTCAGAGTGTGCGTGCGTAAATGTGTATGAAATATAAGTATACCCCCTTCAGCTATAATTGTGTGCTGTATCTATGTGTATAAACGTTTGTGGATAGTTGAAATTTTATTTATGATTGTTTTGCTTTTGATCGTTTCAGGCATTCGTCCGTGGGAGGACGAGGCGAGGCAAAGACTTTCTGTGTAGTAGTGTTCGACTTAAGCCGGTGGATAGAGACGAGGGAAATAAATAAGAATCAGGAGAAGAAGATAAAAAAAAAACAGAAAAAACCGGAGATTTTCATTGTAACAGTACACTGTCGTTTGATAAATGTGAATGCAAATATATATACGGACTAAATATATGGATGCGTGTACAGCAAGCATGTGGAGGCGATTTGAGGACATGACTTTGTTTAGTCTAATTATTGATCGCGTTGATACCTAGCAGGCGTTTTGAGTTTTTTTCAGGAAACCTACAATGCCACAAAAATACCTTTAACAAGAAATGAAAAGACCCGCCGTGATTGATGCCATATGTTCGAGCAGACTACAGTGATCTGGGCAATATCGCGCTTTTGAAAGTCGCCCGATCGTTCGCTCACGAGGTTCGCATCGAATTGGAAACTTCTGGCGGCGATGGTTCTCCTGTTTCGAAACGTAGAATCATTCAGCAAGTTCGGACAGTGAGGAAACCCCGGAACTTGTTCAACAAGTGCGACATCGTATTCACCAGGACCCTGAAACATCGATGAAGTCAATTGCAAAAGATCTATAAGTGTCCGAGCGACTTATGCACATGCAGGGTGTGACTTTATGAAGCCTTCGATATAAGACAGCATAACTTTGGGAAGGGGCCAGTTTTTATTAGAGGAAACAAAAAACCAGCATACGCTCCTTAAATAGTTGAAGCCTTCGGAAGATAAAGGTTTTCTTTGGTTTTTTTCCGATGAAAAAATGTCGAGAAATACCTGGGCCACTACTCTGTATTCCGATTCTAAAGTTAGGATCGTTGGAAAGCGGAAATTATGTACATAGGTATGGGCAATCGAAACGCAACTCATAAAATCCATAGAAAATGTCCACTTTAGAATCACAATACAGAGTAGGGACCTAGGAGGCAATAGAAAAAACCACGGATAGATGTGTCCGAAGCCTTCATCAGATGTCCCCTGTGTGATGGTCCTTGGAGAAGTACCTAAGCAGTGAAATTCATGATAGGCCTCTCAACTTTTTTTTTTCCCATAAAGCACTTCGAAAGAATGCTGTTCGGATACATAGAGGTGCTGGAGAGAGTTGTGAAGCCCTGGATAGGCACGGTCAAAATCGGTTATAACGACCTTCAAGGGACCGATACGTTGTTGTATATAATCAAGGGCGGATCCAGGATTTATTTCTGGACACAAAGGCCAGATGGGTAAAGAGTGTACCCCATAGTATTGCATTGCAATTTGTCTGGGATTCATTCTTTGTCAATGAGATACAAGAATAACTATAAAAAATACTTTTTAGAAAGGTTTAATAATGAAATATTACATGTTTAATAATGACAGTTTTCTGCTGAAGATATCCAGTACTTCTTCAGGGTTCATCTTTGAAGCATTGTCTTGACGGATATGCATTAAGGCTAGTCCATTCAGGCGATCTTCTCTCAAGAAGATATGCCTTTAACCGGCTTAAGGTGGAAAAGATCGTTCGGCATTGCTGGTTGTCACAGGAAATGTGCACAATAATTGACACGGGGTTCTTATATTTGGCATATTTTCTTCCATCTGTTGCCAAATTTGTAACTCTCCCTTCAAAGCTCAAATACAAGGTAGATCCTCTTTATATACTTCAACGCCTTGCAAAACTTCATCTATATCATCATCACTTCAGTTATGGGATAGTTACTTTTGCAGCTGAGTTCTAGGAAACCTAGACGACATTTCATTTAATATAGGTACATATACCTAATCAAGAAAAGGAATATACACTATGAGTCTGAATATTCGATCTAATAGGTTATTCTACGGACTGTGATTTCGGTTCCAATTCCGTTAGCGAGGGCCTCAACCTTATTGAAAAGTTTTAACGTGAAAACGTTTTACTGAGGGCATTCTATGGATTATGAAAATTTCCCCCTCCTACAGTTAAAAATTTGGAATTTTCAGTTATTTACCTCTGGTTATTTTTCAAGGCCTAGTTATGTACCAAGTTTCAAGTTCCTAAGTCTGCTTTAAGTCCCTCAAATGGAACTAGGCACGTTGTGGCACGAAAAAGATCTCGGACTTTTGTTACGTATAATTTAAATGCAAGTACAGCCAATAATAAGCATCATCCTTGACAATCCATGGTTCCTCCAACTAATATAAATACAAAATAATTCAATCCCAATCGGGAATAAACTAAAGCAATATACAACGCTACGTACTGTAAAGCATTCGGTCTTTGCAAATACGTTTTCACGGAATTCACCGGCTCCAACGAGCGGTATAGTCCTTTTTTAAATGCGTCCGTATCTCGTTGCCTCTGCAGGCTGGCTGTGGTCGTATCGACGAGCTGAGTTGCAGAAAGTCATCAACTTCAATGGCTTGTAATGATCGAGATAAAGGGAGTGTGATTCCCACACTCAAAAGCGAGGATTACCAAACTCATAAGAAATTCCGATGACATTATAGCTTGGAGCATTGAAAACGCAGGTGTAGTACGACTGTCTCCTTCATAAAACATTTTCTGCAAAACTCCAGGAAGACATGCAGAAATAATGCAGTTGGTATCTCATTTGCTAGTGATTTTTCGACTGGCCTGTTTTATCTGAATCGTGTCTGGGGCGGGCCCGTGCCCCTGTGCCCCCCCTGGATCCGCCCTTGTATATAATGTTGGTGGAGCTCAGTCGGGACCTAAGAATTTGGTCTTCTTGACTGTATGTGTTTCAATAGGATTCTACGAAAGCGCACAAAACCTCCGACGACTCAGGAATGGATGGCGATTAATTTCCATGATCACAATGCTCTGATACCATTGTCAAAGTGATGACCAACATCCACTAGGACCATTTAATTCGTACATTCTCACGTTTTCAGTCACGAATTGAGGCTTTTATCAATTCTGAAGGTTCCAACTTTTATTCTAATAAATGCTTTTTTTGCACAAATTTTTAGCCCTTCTGATTTTTTTTTAAATTTGCCCTCAAATATCCTTCGCACCCTGTTCATAGGGTGATGTTAGGTATTTTCAATTTGATACACGTTGAAGCTTTTAGCGAAGCGAATGGCAAAAGGAAAAGAAAATTAAACTACACGCCATGCTACAAAATAAAGTTTAAAAACAAGAAATACGAAAAAAAAAAAGTAAAAGATACATTTTGTATCTATGGTACTTGTATGTGTGTGTATAAGTTGGAGAAATTTAAGCGTGCTAATGGAGATAATGCAGGGAATTTTCCTTCGTCATCGTTGCCGTCGTTATGGCGTGTCGTTTGGTTTATGTCTCCGCGTGTTTGTGTTTTATGTGCCACAATGATGTGACAGTGACATGGAGAAGTATTTGGCACTTAGGTTAGGTCTATTTTAAAATCCATATCTTAAGAGAACTCCCGCTTTCATTTTGGATAGAATTGGAAAAAATAATTTAAAAGTACATTTCGGCGTATGTGGAAGTGGGTATATAGCATCTATCGAAGGGTAATACTTCAAAGCCTTAACAATTCAACCTTTTGTAAGTCTGTTGTCAGTTTTACTCCAGACTTCGCCTAGGAATTTCTTCGTTGCTAACTGAGTATGGCAAGTTCCCAGAGCTTAGAAAGATGATAAAAATTACATTTAGGATGAGGGCCCTCAGACATTCTGAGACTGGGCAAGGTAATATGAATAGATGCGGGTAAGCTACTCTCCTGCTTCATTTTTGATTTAAAAAGCGATTTAAACCAGGTCACCCAGACTGTCTCTAATCGGAATCTTAAGATTGGTTAATCCTACCTGAAGTGATGATGTGAACGTATAGTATACCGTGTCCAAGGATAAAAGGCTGAAAGACAATTGAACTGTGATAAGAGCTTCGGTCAGGCTGGTGCCTTTACTCGTTAAACCCGTTTATCTCTAATATCTCTATCTTCGGGGAGTACCAGCACTAAGATAAAAGGCAGATATCTAGAAGAATGCACACGGATGGCGATAGAAACCGCAACAATCATCTTTAAATAGGACAAGGTTGAGAAATGGCTTGGGCTTATGCATACTATGGCATTTCGTTGGATTCGTGGCAATTAACATATTCGAAGGCCCAGCTAACAGCTCTCGGAAGAGGTCTGTTAGTTAAGTCCCACACCCATTTCAAATTGTGGTGCCATTTAAAGGAAGTAAGTCACACAATGGACCCAATTATTGGTCTTTGACAATGATATTCATAACCCACTGTCTTAGCTACTTAACTCAGTTTCAAAAACTAGTTTACACCTAACAAAACATGTCACAAAATTTGACAAAAATTCCATTCACAAGTTTTTTTTTTTGCGTCGCGCTTGCACTTGGTTCGATCTCACCTTCTTTCAGATCAAAGTTCCGAACCACACCCACTTATGGTGAACAAATACCTAAAAACCTAACCAAAACCAATCGAACGTTAAACACAAACTTCAAAGTCTTCATTCTCCCGAACGGAAAAAAAGGCAAAACAAAGCTAAAATTAAAATTACCATAAAAAGATAGTTGAATGCTAATTTGAGATACATCGTTCACAT
The DNA here is from genome assembly GCA_951813785.1 of Criorhina ranunculi. NCBI lineage: Eukaryota > Metazoa > Arthropoda > Insecta > Diptera > Syrphidae > Criorhina > Criorhina ranunculi. Next base: position 16,922,403 of record OX638385.1, read on the forward strand.
ACAAATATAATAGAATCTAATTAAGACCAGCAGCGCCATGTTTCGACTATAGGTTCTTTCCTGTTTTGAATGTCAGCTAAATTATGGTACGTTGACCGCCTTAGTTTTTTTTTTTTTTTTTTTGAATTAAGCGGGAAACGCTCTCAACTGTGGAATCCACACATAGTCGTGTGATCATGCAAATCTTTCGCCAATGGAATACCGCCGAACCGACAATTCCAAGTCTGTGAGTGTATCGCTCGCAAATAAACATACAAATTAATTGTTTCTAACAATACATGTATAGGTGGACATACAATTTACATAAACACCAATCTGGTATTCGAATTTGTAACTAATTTATTGTTTATTTATGCATTTGAATCCTATTAAGCGGATTTCGTTTTGGAATAAAGTTGGAGGAGGGTGTGGAACTGTGGAGTTAAAGAGTCACACCCAAGGGGAGCAGGAGGTATTGTGGAAACCGTTCGTTTGTTGGGCGCTTAGCGATTCGGAAAAAAATAAAAATGAATGTGAACTGATTATAAATTGATCGATTAATCGATAGGTGGCGTTAGGTTTACTTTTATTTTATTTCTTTGAAATACAGGTGCCTTATGTTCACTGATCGGTTGAGTATGATCGTTTTGATATGACACTTGAGAAGTGCTGATCGTCATTTGAAGTGCGTTCACGTCGTAGCTTTGGTGCTAGATGGAATCGATGATTAAAATTTGTTTTGGACTATGAAATGGGGCGGTCAAAGTCGAATAAGGGACTGAAGTTGGTGAAAAATGCGTTCTTTTCGTTAAACTTGAGAAATGTCTTTGCTATTTTATAGAGTTTTTGCTACAGAGTAGACCTGTCTAAGAAGAAAGTCGGAATGGAAGACCTTTTGTTCACTTATTATCGAGAAAAGAAGTCTAGGTGCAGCAATCCATAACTATCTACGCCGATGTGCCTTAGATGAAAATGTTGGAATTATCTGATTAAATTATATTTCCAAACTATAGCAGCACATTCCAACCAGAGGTCGGAGGCAGAGGTAAACCATCTGAACAAAAAATAAGCTTGAGGCCTAAAATGATATTCTGACTCTAAATTTTGGTTACTATTTAAAAAAGCAGAACGAGCTGTCTGTAATCGACATGAATGTTAATATTATCGTATACATATATCACAATACACACATTTTTGGAAGGGAGTGAGTTCCGTACGCCTATGGATTACAGGCTTCCTCAAAATATCGTTATCCCAACAAGAGTTAGCTGAAAAACTCAGAAACTTCAGTGATTTTCCAAGACTGTGGTTTGCCCTTAGTATGAAATCCAGTCTGCCAGACAATCTATGGAAGTCTTAGCAAGTATTACTACATTGACCCCAACTCTTCGTAACTAGATATCATAGTGCTTTCGGATCTAGCTAAAAATGAATTCCAGTCCAGTTCACTAAGAACGCCAATACCCTTGCTGCCAATCAACTCCTATAGTGATCCCATCTAGTCCCGCCTTATCATTCACCAGCTCTTCACTGACTTCTATGATTTATCCTCCAATGTTCTATGTCATGTCTTTCGTGCGTCGACCTTTCTACCATGTACTTATGTGGGTTCTGTTACATTCTCTAGTGAGTCTGTCCTACCTTTATTTAGATAACACTTGTGATATCGATGCTGAATCCACACGCAGTTCAAACTTGGCATTCGGGCTTCGTTTGATTTTGAATAACACTCCGAGCTTATTTGTTTTTTATCTTCCATACCTGAAGACTTTTGATGGGTGTCTAGGTACTACTTTTTAATAAAAACAAAAAAAAAACAATACTGGCAACAGAATGCAGCCTTGTGGTACCCCACACTGGATTTGAACTCTTTCTCAAAGACCTTCTGCTACACAGGGCGTACCTAACACTTTTTAACACTCTGACGCCAGGAACGCCTCTCCCGAAAAAGGAAAGCCTGTTAATCTTTTTGAAGCAGGGTAAGCTTTGTGTTGATAGGTATCACAGGAGAATCCAGAGCGAAGAACCTCTTGTTCATACATTTTCTTCTGCTTAACAATGTGTATTAGGTATAAAATGGAAATAGTTTCAGGGCTCAATCAGCTTGATAAGTTCAACAGAAATGCCATATTCCCTTATCGACCTTGTGGCTTTGATCTCATCTTTTATTGTGAACCAATTTGATGTTGGGCAACTCAATGTTGGGCCTCGAATATAGACGGGGAATAAGTTTATAAATCCTCGTCCAAAATGTGGAAGAAAGGCGGACTATTGGGTGGAGATGTGACTTGTCTGTCACGACACAATCGATTCCGCCATTAGACCACTGATATATAACTGTAAATATGACATGGTTTGCCACACTAACTCCAAATTTGTGTCACTTGCTCCTTTACTGCGCCCTCCTTTCAAAGTGAAATTCCAAAAATGCCAATCGAAATTGAAATTAGAACGCAAAACGAAGAGAACACAAGCAAAAAGTCACTCGAGTAAAGGAATCACAACAATTTGACTTATCGAAATCAAACATCTTCACATCTATCTACATATAGGTACACGAATATAACACTCATAATATGTACGTACATATCTATCCGCAGCCTTCTTTTTTCTTTTTTTTCTTATTCCATCCTTGTGTGTCATAAGTAACAATAAAAAAAAGCAAAAGAAAAAAAAAGGTTAAGAGAAGAAAATCAAGCAAAATCACGAGAATTTCTTTACCTTCTACCTCTACCTCTACCTATACCAACTTTCCTTCAGAATCTATCATGCCAACGTAATAGTAGTTTACTGCTTACTGCTCCCACACTCTTTTCATCGATCGTTTTGGCCATCACTACCACTACACCACTTACTCGGATAAGAATTCCCATCCCATTTTATTATGTTTCTTTTTTTCTTCTCCATTATTTCTTTGCACACCACCTTTTTCTCCACCTACAGAACCATGACCGCACAGTTGTCCCTTATTTTCATTTTTTATTGGTACACTAATGCATTAAGGGAGTCGAGCTTCTTACTTAGTGTTGGTGCAATTTCGATAGCTTTGTTGCTATTTTAGTTTGTAGAGAAAACACGCAAGGAACCAGGACAGAGGGTGTGGGAAAATGAAAGGTAAACAGCAACAGAAACGCAACCAACAACTACAGTTAAATACGAAAATAGCAATAAAAATATGCAAGATGATGCCAGGTGGAGTGGAATTATAAATAAATAAAAAAAAAAAAAAGAAGAAAAGAGAAAAAAAGAAAATAATTGAGAGGAAGTGGAATGAGTAATAGCTGCTGCCGAGTGCAATGGAACTTGTAACGTAACAACAACGATCGTCGAGATACTTTTACTGAAATTAAATTTCGAAATTGAAATGTGACATTGTGGCTGTCTTTCAATCGGTTGAAATCAAAATTCAATTGCACTTAGGAAATTGTTTTTTTTTTTTTTTTTTTTTTCTAGAAAAGTGTTCTTTTAGAAGAACATTCAAGCTGAGAAGTCGTGACGTACACTATGTCTCTCGTGCAGTCAGCGTGGGCGTTATGTAATTTAACGTATTTATTTTGTAGCAAGTCCTCTTTACTATTCTATTACTTACATTGTGAGACCCCACTGTGGCGGTATCAATTTTCACGGATTGGCAATTCCACAAAGAGTAACAAATAGTAACGATTCGGCTAGGAAGAAGCACCACCTAGGTATACCTCAAGGAAGTGAGTTATCTTATTTTCTTTGGAATCCAGTCCTTAACGAACTTATGTATCCGGACGATCTTGCTATCTCCACAACACCGGAAGATGTACCTTAATTTTCTCTAAACAAACTGACCTCTTGGACAAATAGTTGTGACATACATAAATGTCAATCCGTTTAAAACGAGGATAATCTTTTTCACAAAGAAAACGAAAGTGTTACACTTTTCACCCAGCCAAGCTCTGAGTGCCCCTGACAGTGTCAAGTATCTAGGGGCTCATTTTAAACAAGAAGCTTTGTATAGATAAAGTTTTGCCGAATGCGGTAAGAAATCTCTTTAATAGCCCTGTAATCGACAAGGAGTACGTCGTCGATAGGATTTATAGCCGCAAAACGTGCACTGGTTGACACTGCAGTCGTTACACCGATCCTCACTTATGATATAATGGTTTGATGCCCGGTACTATGAAAACAAACCAGCACTAAAGTTCTTGAGAAAGTCCAACGAGTGCCTTGCCTCAGCGTCACCGGTGCGACGTGAATGTTTCCAACCTGGAGCGCTTGAAGTCAGGCGAAGTCCTGTATAATGAGCCTACGTCGGTTTTTGCGTACGGCCAAGGAGTCAATGAACATTTTTCCCTCCTTTAGTCTCCCAAGTCACTATTGAGTCTTCCAGGTCGAAGTCCAAGCAATGCATGAGACCACCGCGTTTCTGAAGATTAGCGCAGTATCACGCTCAGATATTTTGATTTATGTATATCGACAGCCAGGCTGTGATCACATCTCTTGTTTCCAATAAAATCTAAAGCAGCGTGTCTCTGAATGGTATCACTAAACAGCACAACTTCACAACTCGCTGTTGTTGCGGCAGACAAACTAGCCAAACAAGGCTCTCTGGATACAGACAGTAAGATTCTATGTCATTTGTCAAACACCTGATTCACACTGATGCCCTGTTGAAAGTAAGTCAACCGACTTAAAAGTGACCTCCTCCCAGACACGTGAATTGACATTGTCTGCAATGATTTCTGCAGGGATGAGGGAGATATACCACTGGGATTGGTATCAGAATAGACTTACTTTTTGTCTAAGTCCACCTCTTTTTAACAGGACTTATCTAATTACATCGCTAGTCTTTCTTTCTAGATCTTTTTAGACTGTGAAAACTTCAATTCTTAGGCGACTTTGAAGCTGAATATCTTAAAAATCCACGTTGGTTTAAATCATGACTGCATACATCACAAACTTAATGCCATTATCAAACTCATCCACTCACGCAGGACAACGACGGAGAATGCATGGTATTTATGGAGCAACAACCAACAATCTTAATGACAAGCGTTTTAATTGTTATTAATAAATCAGGTTTGAAAACCGTGGTTAAGCTTTAATATTCATATTGCAACAAAAGGTTCTCCGAGAGTCAGAGAATCTCATCAATAGACTCAAAATTCTTATAGACACGCATCATTTATAGAAAGCTATAAGCAATTAAGACCTTGCAGAGTTTAAGGACTTTAGAAAGAGTCACTCAGTCTCATCTTGAACTTTTTTGTCTTCTTGAACATCATGGCGTCGAAGATAACGAACGAGATAAAATTGGTAAGGCAACAGCACATAAGCAGTACAAATGCGTAAATAAATGACTTTTAGACATAAAAACGAGGAAACAAGCCAATCAAAGATGAAGATGGATAGGCGTCCCATGGGACTTACTAAGGCTCAGAACACTATAAGTTTTGCTACATCTCCAAATTTGTGTTCCTTTCTAAACAGCAGGGAACGGAAAAAGCTTCTTATTTCTCAGTAGACTGAATATCGTTACCTTGGTTATCTGTAGGGCTGTCAACTATATACGATTCTTTAACGAATGAGATTTTTAGGCGTGTTATGAAAATTAGTTTTTTTTTTTAATAAAAATCATAAAAAAACACAACGGGGCCCTTTTTTTTTAGCCCGTGACTACTTTTTTGAAAACTTTTGAAATCCTTTCAACGGCTACACTGCATATGCAGTTTTTTCCTTAGAAGCCGATGGTTAATACATAAAGGGTCATCCAACTAAATGTGTCTTTTAAATTTCGCACCATTGTTGAACTGTCAACATTCAACTATAATTGCGATGACTTTTGATAAGTAAAAAATAGGAGGTTATTTAATATGGATCGATTCACACTCGCACAACGTGTTGAAATAGTGAAAATTGACTTCAAAAATGGTGAAAATATCCTTTGAGATCCGAGTGAGACTGTACATAAGTGCAGCCACCACTATAACCTAACCTAAGCCCCCTCTCGCACAGAATTTAATTGATAAATTTGAACGTCTCAGACAGGTTAGTGATGTGAAGACTCCAACTCGTGTTCGTCCGGCTGAAAATACGCCGCTGTAGCTGAGAATGTGACTGAAAACCCAGATGTGTCCATTTCGAGATCATCACAGGAATTGGGCCTATCCGCACCCACTTTGCATCGCATTTTGCATAAAGATCTTGGCCTACATGCTTAAAAGGTCCAGTTGACACAAGAATTGAAACCAGCAGATCACACGCCGTACTTTCGCTGATTGGGTGCTGGAAATGAATGAAGATCCAAATTCTTTTAAGTGATGAGGCTAATTCCAATTTGTTTGGGTACGTAAACAAACAGAACTGTCTCATCTCGTGCTCCGAAAACGGAAGAGGACCCCTCTTGTTGGATGACCCTATATTTCTTTTTCGTCAAAAGTCTTTGTATCCTCTTTATAAAAAAAATGCTTGCTTACCTTGCAATGTGTTTTCAAGTTCTATTCCATTTTTTTGAGCTGAATGTCATATCTTTTGACAGATTGTTTAGTTACGTTCGTTTTTTGTTTTACACATTTCGTTATAATGAGTTAATATTCTAAATTAACATATTAATGAAAAATTATTATAATTTATGTAGCTATTGCCTTTAATTAAAACATGCTTTAAACAAAAAAAGAACCCTATTTTCCTATCAAATTAAACAAAATCCATCAACTGGTGAATTAATCTAGCTAACATACGTAAAATTATTTATTTTATTTGACATTTTTATCGATGTTGTCTGGTGTAAATGATATAATTTATAATGATTCTAGTACCAAGGTGCTTAATGAAATCATTAATCATAAGGTAAGATTGTCAATCACAAAATTATGATTGTCTGTTAGTTTAATTATAATTATTTTTTAATTGACAATGTTTTGGAAACATTGAAACGGCGAGTCACTGTTAAATTTCAACTTTTATCATCTCAATGAGACTAAAATTCCCTGTAGCTAGGTTACGAGAGATAATACACTTTACAGTATTTAAAGTCAGCTGGCTGATAAGGTAATATGCTGTAACTCAAACAGCTGTCATTAGTTCGCCTGGAAAAACTCCCATAAAAAAGTTATAATTGCTGGCAAATTGAAATCGAGAATAGGATTGACGTTGTACAGAGTTCAGAAGAAAATAGTTCCATTGAAACACTTTAAGTGCCTGCAATATGACCCATTAGCTAGGACAGCCAACAACTACGAGTAACGCAACTATCTGAGTCTATGGAGGCGTCTCTTTTAAAGAAAAGATAGGTGAAGAGAATTCCCAAAAAAGAAGACAACCTCAACTGAGCAAAATACAGATGCATTGCATACAAGACATTATCTGTCATATTATGTGAATTCCTAAAATCTCTCGTCAGTATTAGGTTGATCCTATCAGTGCGGTCTTAGGCTAGGAAAGTCCACCATCGACCACAATTCTAAAGATCCAGGAAAAAACCCAAGAAGTCTAAATCATTATCAACCATCTCTTCATCGTTTTAAATCGACACCTCTGACAGCTTTTATAGAGACGATAGTCATCCAGTCTTACTTAATCATGTAGATACCACTACCACTACTGTTACAGCTGCAAGAGGATACTTCAAGGATCCATTAAAACTAACAATTATTTTATTATAAAAACTCTTTTAAAACTTTAGAGCAACAAAGCAACTTCTTTGACCTCTATAACGAGCAAATTCTTTAAGTCTAACCTTCAAATTCAAATGGCAAATAAAATTATAAACGTGGTTACTTGCTAATCGAATGTATCGTGAACACAGCTTCTAAGGAATTTATTTTTATAATTTATTTAAATTTTATTGTAAACACAGTTCTTTGTGTATGTCCAGTCCATATGTCAAAGCAGATGACTAAACAATTACGGTGGAAGTGTAAACCATTTTAAGTCATTTGGAATTACGTTAATTCGTCTAAAATTATATCACAGCTGGACGCTAATTAAATTAATGAGTTTCCTTTAATTGTGATAATTTATTATACAACTGGCGGGAGTTGACTATTAAATTGTCAAAGGTTTTTTTTTTTTTTTTGCGACACAAGGACAAAATGAAAAACATTTCCGATTCGTTTTGGTTGACTTGTCCTATAAAAGAGGATACCACTGTGAAACTTTAGTTCTAGCAATAAAATGCAAACGAAATATAGTCAGAGATTCGATCTTTTGCGTCATTCCAGTCAAATTTCTGGGTTCATAATGACATTTTAGTGACATTACCTGTAAAAAAAGAAAAAATTGTTATGTGTCAGTAAACTATTAAAGTTGACGTTACATAATGTGTGCTATTTGCATTGAAGGATAGGTTAACCTTATTTTGCTGTCAATATCAGATGATCGACTCAATCAGTGTAGAGTACAAGGAAAAAAATGGGATAACCATCTTTATGGTTATAGAACCTTTAGAAGGCTTTACATATTACATCATAAAGTTAAGACAATCAAAATGTGTGTCATGGAGGAAAAGATTCTTAAAGTTTCTCATATTCCAATACAAGACACATTCCACAAAGCTCTAGTGAAAGTGCAGGAAAACTCGACCTTAAGTCGAATTGAGTGAAAACCCTTAACACCTTACTTCAAGTCCAATTTTTGAAAGCCAGGCCGGTTGTAAATACACAATTTTGAATGACTTTGGCCATTGAGCTTACATTGTACTGCTTCCTAGCCTTTTCCGGACTGACACCAATACTTAAAAGATTTAAATTAGGACCAGCCTTTACAGGGCCATTAGAGGCATCAACATGGGAATGTCAACTGATCAACGACAATAGTTTTGATTAATAAGCACAAAAATGAACTGCGCCTATTTCACAGGAAAATGGTTCCTGGGCTTATTCAGGACAAAATATTAATCAAGCTGTACCCCCACTATAAGAAACTATTACCGGCTTCTCTTAGGTTACTGTATACAGAGGCAAACCGATGACTGGAGTCTATACGTTCTATATGCTCGGTGCAAAAAAGAGTAGTCCTATCATAAGACACCTATGTATGTCTTGTTACAACTATCGACGCACTAACGTGGCTTTCAATCCTCAAAAGACTAAATTTTAAGTCGAGTTGAACAATCTTTTTAACGCTTGGTGCGTCACAAAGTTTTAGGTACAAGAAACCTCTGAACTGTTTCTAACATTCGTCCCATGCATCCCATTTGACTTTTCCAATCTGATGTCGGGCTGACTTTAATAAATTTATATTTCCAACAAGTCTTTTTAGCTTGATAATTAAAGTTTCCCACCCATCATTGAGGCTTTACATTTGTCCAGCGACTTGAACGTCATAATTTTGAAGTCATCAAGGAGTTCATCATAAGTTCATGCACATTCGGGCTCGTTTTATAGCATTTTACATGAATTTGTCCCCTTCTTGTCGGATGATCTCCTTTAGGACCGCCAAGGTCTGTGCGTTTTTGGACCTTAAAAAAACCCCAAAGAAAAAATGTAAAATCAAATCGGGCGATCTTGCGGACCAGTGTAAATCGCCAAAACGAGAGACTGACGAAAAAATGCTTGCTACAAAATATCCACTGTCCAAAATTCACTTGATTCCATTGATGCCCAATTGCATGGCTCGTCATCTGATTTGATGTTTGCGGCGCAGTGTTTGCCCAGTTGGTGCCACACGTTAGGCTAAACCACCGACCGATTAGGTACCTACCTATTTGTCAAAAACATGGACACAGTTATTTTGCGTTCTCGAAGAGTATCTAAACCATGGTTTGACTTCTTGTAATCTGCTTCTGTTTAGAGCACAAATGTCAAAGTCGCGATGGCATAAGACGCCATTTGCAAAAATTAGATGTTTTGGCTAAAACGATCTTCGGGCAGAAATCCTACCAACAAATTTCAGACAACCTTCATACACATGCCAAGGCATTGGTGTAGCCCCGATGACATTTGCTAATCTGACAGCCAAAATTATGGATTTGCTGCATACTGGAATCGGATTAGCTACTTATCTACCTGTTAATCAAAACTCCTAAAACATCTCTTCTCTAAATGAATAGCACCGTTACGTTTAAACGTCATTTCTTTGTTTTTTTCGTTTACCAAATACAAGAAATACAAGAAATCTGTATGAATCAATAAAATTATACATTTTCAATATGGCTGACATAACGTAGTCCAAAATTAAAATGAAATCAGAACAGCAAAACGAAAATAAACCATTAAAAACCGTACACACAAAATTTGTCCCGCCGCCGACACAAAAAAAAAACAAAAATTGCAAAAAAAAATTTATTGCACCAGCTTATGATGATAAAGAAACAGAAAAACAAGAAGAATCACATAATTGGAATGTATTAGTGAAACACATGCCTATGCACAATGCACATAGGAGTTCGCCGCCAGCCTGAGCCCATGTCATGCCAACAGGCGAAAAGTCACGAATGCATGTGTGTGTATAAGTGTGTTGTTGGATGGAGTGCCAGGGGAAAGGAAACAAGAACAAAAGAAAAAAAAAATACAGATCTCGTGTAGCAGGTTTCCAATTCTAGTTTTTTTCTTCTTTTGTGTTCATCTTTCTCTTCAGGTTTCAGCTGACCTCTTTGTACCTTCCCTTTTCGTGTCACCCGCTGAAAACTATCTTCTTTACTTGGTTTGCATGCATTTCACTCCGCACACACCGACCAAACGACCGACGACGTGCTGTTGAATTTAGACCCAAGTGTGTAAAGTGTGAAGGAGAGGAAAGCAAACCCACTCGCTGGTGGACATTAGTCGTCGCGAAGGGACCTCGTTTGGCAACGTGGTGAATACAATCGGCTTTAATAACACCAACAACAATAATCATCATCATCATCATCGTCATCATTATCATCATCGTCATCTTTGTTGTTTATCCCAGCGCGGCAAAGAGAAAAGAGAAAGAACAGCAAAAGCAAAACGATAAATAAAAGGCAACAACACCTTACGCACACTCTTGCCTATGAAACACAAGAGTACACAGCTACGGATATACAATGCCCGGGATTGACCGCAAAAAGCCGGGAATTAGACGGAAGAAAGAGAAAATAAGGAAAATTAAAAAAAAAAAAAAAATCTGAATCTTTTTTTTTTCTTTCTCCATTTTGATGATTGATTTTGTCGTGTCGTTGCTGTATGTTGTTGATGGTGTTTGGTGCGGGGTACGTTCGTAAGCACACGGTGCAAACCAGAAACCAGAAGACCGTAGAGAAAAACAAGAAGGAAAAGGTTGTCGAAAAAGGTAGGCCAGCGGACAGAGGGGAGGAAATTACGCTATTATGCATACATAGTGGGAAATTCCCTTGTGTTATTATTTCTGTTTTTATTTTTTTTTTATTAATTTCTAAGTTGGTACGTGGTGTATTTTGACGTGGGACAAGGTCAAGAGCGCCGAGCATGAGAAATTTATTATATACAATTTTTCTTTTTTTTGCTGAGTGATGTTTTTATTTATTTTGGTGTGTGAATTGTTTGTAAAGTTCACCGGCATTTCGAACGAAATTGTGTGTTCATGTGACATATGTATGTACCTATGTTTGTATGTAGTGTAGATACATAGGTTGGTATATTCAAAATACGATCTTGTGTCAAAGTAAAATTTTTCGCAAATAATTCATTTATTCTCGATTCTTTAGACAGAAAAGAACAAAGCAGAAGTGAATATGTAGTATTCTTGATGAATCATGCAAAATATCCAAAAATCACCGTTATACAGACAGCAAAACATTCTTATTCATCAGTTGCATTTATTGGAGAATGAAAAGACGGTGGTGTTGATGAGTTAAAGGAAGGAAGAATAACTAGAACAAGAACCAAAGAATTCAGAGTCTAGGATGCTCTTTCTAGGATCCATACGCATTTAAGGCTAAGCGCAAAGCTAGAATATCGAATCCTAGGGATGAATAGGAGAATACCAGTGTGGCTTTCGAAGCGGAAGATCCACTGTTGACCAGATTTTTACATTAAAGCAAAGCATGGAGAAAAGCTACGAGTACAACAAGGACCTTCACATAATATTCATTGACGTCAAACAAGCATTCGATAGCATTAAACGCGCAAAACTAAAAAGAACATTGATAACGTAAAGTGTTCCCCGAAAACTGGTAGAACTAGCAGTGATGACGATGCAAGAGTCAAAAGCAAAAGTTGTAATTCAGTCAGAGTCAGACAGGGCGACGCGTTATCTGCCCTACTCTTCAATATGGCATCCAACATGCTAAAGGAGACCTAGAAAATGGCGGCAGCATATTTAACAAGTCATACCAAATAATTGGATACACCGACGATTTAGTGATAATGGCTAACACATATCGTAGTTTGATAGAGGTATTTGTAGCACTGGAATCAAGAGCACAGCAGGTGGGACTCAAAATAAACGAAATATATGAGAATGTCTAGGGACACCAGAGTGGGAAGCCCCCAAAATATAACCATTAACGACTTTAACTTCGAAGGGGTCGAGAACTTTAAATATCTTGGAATACTTTTAAGGAATGACAATAGTATGCATCATTGTATTCAAGACAGAATACGCCTGCTATTTTGCACATAAAAAACTACTACAGTCGAAACACATTGTCTAAAACACTGAAAACCGTATTATACAAAACTATAATTTGACCAATAGTAACATATGGTTGAGAAGTCTGGTCTCTGACAACAGCCGATGAAAAAAATTTAAGAATCTTCAAGAGCAAGACAATATATAATCGGCGCGGTACGAATGAGGAAATCAACGCAATACATGCAGACATAGTGCGTTTCGCCAAAGGCCAAAGGATAAGATGGCTTGGACATATAGTAAGAATGGATGACACAAGAAAACAAAAAATTAAATTCAACGGCAACCCTGAGAGCACAAGAGATAGATGGTGTAACTAACGACATACAAAAACTTAACGTTCAAAATTGGAGAAACGAAGCACAAGAAAAAACAGAATGGAGGCACTTCGTACAGAAGGCTAAACCCTGCCCAAGGATGTAACGCCATAAGAAGAAGGGATGCACATTATTGTCTGGCTTTCAGGATAGGGGTTGTGTTCATTGTGAAGCAACAGATTTCATTATACAGGGCTATTGAAAGAAGGGCCGTCTAAAACAAGACCAAACTCTAAAAGGGAAGCCTATATTGCTCCTCCTCCTCTTAAGCTTTAAGATCGACAATCACAGTACTTTTGTGAGAAACTGGCATTATTCACTAAAGGGCCAAAAATGGAGTCAAATCTTCTGCGAAGTTCTAGGGCTTGACAAAGATTGCAGAATTTTTCAAGATAAGCCATCGCACAGGCAACAACTTTTTTCAGGGATAATTACGTCTGGCTGTCACCCTGTATGTTAGAAGTTAACAACAATTAACACAAGGCTGGTGAAATTTCGCAATCGATAGGTATGTACATAAATGCGATATGAACGGGTATAACGTCGATCCTATGTTAGGTACTGGGTCATATGGATATCATGGGCAATGAAAGAGTTGCATTTGAACAGGACATATTCTAAAATTGGTAATGAAAACCTTAATATCTGTGAGCACAAGGAAAACCAGCATAAGTCACACACAACACAATACGACTTATGTTGTTTTCCTTGTGACCACAGATATGTTCATAGTATTCTCTGAACTAATCTGGAAACGTGTTTAATAGCAAGAAAACTTCTTGCAGAAGATGCTGTCTTTGATTGAAATCAGTTGAAAAGATTCACGAGCACTGTGCCATTGATATTCATGAGCAGGAGGATAAAGAAAAAATAGAATCCATTCGACGAGTAATGATCAGGCTAACAGACAGTGGACTCTTGGTTGCCGTTTCTTTTGCAATAAATGGTCGAAATGTGACTAAAGTTTTAAGGTATCCACCTAACTTAAAAGCCTGGAAAGGATAGTTTGATCGTGGCGAGTGAGATAAGTACCAAAGTTTTCTAGTTTCTTAACAGCGTGCAAACAAACAACTTGCTCAAACATTAGACTGCCAAAAAGTAACTTTAACCTCCAAAGTAATTTATAACTTCATTATCCCCATACAAAGTGTTGCTAAGAAGCTTAAACGTCCACTACTATTTTTATGCATGGTCTTCATAGTAGGATACAGGGTAAAAAAGAAGTGTTTTCGTTTCCACGTTTTTCTTTTTGATTCGTAAAGTTCGAGGCTTCATCTACATGCTCACCTTAGACCAGATGATTTCCAAATGGCGTTCAAAATTTCATTGCATTTTGTATATACACATGAATGACATGTAATTCATGAGCGTTCAAAATACGGGTCTAATCAAGACTCATGAATCATATGTGACTAATGGGGAGAAAAGTTTTTAAGTTAGTCAAACGCACCTACACCTGAAAAGCATATATGAATGCAAATCACTACAATGCATACTTGTATACTTAAAAATTACAGCAAAATCAGTCTACTCCCACACAATTTAATTTTTTTTTACATATGAAGGTAATAAAAAGTTAAGCAATGGGTCGCAATAACTTCCAGTACCTGCGGGTCAGAACTATTATTACACTTTCCCTTGATGAAAGACCTTTTTTCCTTATAGATTTGTTTAACTACTGAAAACTGTCTTGCTGCAAAGACCAAGATTTTATTGCGTTTCTCTGTAGGTAAGCTTATTAGTCAATGAAAAAGCCTTGGCGAATTTGTTTCCCCAGGATAAACTCAGTACCAAGCAGAAAATATCTTACCAACAAGAACAATTATCACTAAAACCCACAATGAACTAATAAAAAAACCGATAACCATCAATTATTTAATAAAAAAAACTGGAGTGTACTAATTGTTCCATAAAATTTGATTAGTTTTCAAAACGAACATACCTGAATGTCAACGACCCAAAGCCTTCATGCAAATTGCACTTGCACTTCGTAATTCCAGCAATTTGAGAGAAAATATTTATTACCCGTAGTGCACATTTTTATAATTAACACTTAAATACACTTTAAAACTTATTTATTATCATATTTCACGTGATTTATTTGCATTTTGTGAAACTTTTCACGAGCATCAACTCCTGTTGAACTGGTCTACTGTCAAAAATATGTGGGTTAAGTGGTATAACACTTTTGTTAAGAAAGCGGTTAGAATTTAATTTGAATTACAAAGTAGAAACTTGAAAACGTGATTTACAAAGTAGGAAGGAAATACAGTTTGAAGCTGGTCCTCAAACCCGTAGAAATCGAAAAGCTACTAGTTAGAGTAAGGGCGAGTTAGCCTTCAACATTGATTGCTCTCATGGGGAGTTTGGTATAGGAACTGACGTTGCATGCCACACTTCAGAAATTAATTATGGACAGTCAGCCAGAAGTTTTAACTTTTAAAATTTCCAACACTCAGATAAAAGCAAGTAAAACTCTACAAATGATATCTAGATGAAACATCAGTTACAGGCGGATGACTTTGCAAAAACGTGGTTAAACTAAGTTTTTCCGATGCCCTTCTATTTGTTAGAATTCCGATCAGTGTTATAAGAAAAGTAAGTAAGATTGACCGATCAAATATAGGAAGAGATGCCTTTTAATGGCGGAAGAGCAGTAGGTCATTGCTGATCATGCAAAGTGGGTCAGAGTTGCTGACAATGAATGACTACTGCAGAAGCTACAGAGTCACATTATCAGTGCCGAAAAGTCTCAGAAGGTTTGTAGTTTTCTTCCAAGATAAAATTGTACTTTTACTCACCACTCGTGGGGCACAGGGTGTGCCGTCGCGTTCGGAATTCTGCAAACTGTTACAAATTTCACTAAGTCATCCACAATAACTACAAATGTTCTGCACCCCATTTACCTTGGGCTCTCGGCTGTCCTGTCTGACTGGCTGAGTGGATTCCTTTACACCCATTGCACGATAAGGTGTGACCGATTCACTGCCATTCACTTCGTCCTGTGCTTGTGCCTTTTGGTTCCTGCCCGGATCTCGCATGAAGTTCTTCGTACAATTTGGCCAAAAAATCCTCAGGAGACACCTGTTTCCAAATGTTTGCAGCTAACGAGAGACTGCAGGGTGACTTTTTAAGCAATACATCTGTGGACAAGCACTGATTCCACGTTGGAGCGGAACAGTCGAAGCCTAGTTTAAGTGTTGTAAACATAACTTTTTCAGATTTTGGATATCACCAGAACGCAGTTTTTGCTTTCCCGATTTTTCTGCTTGGATCCAGATCAGTGCCTCCTTCTGCCAAGACCATACTTCCTATGTAAATTAAGTTGTTGACTTTCTCGACCTCATGTTCTTCAAAAATCAGTTGGACGGTAGAATTCGAAATGTTAAGGACTTTTCTTTTGGTTACATTTATCTTCAGCCCTCTCTGCAGGCATGTTTCATCAGCGTAGTCTAGACATTTGAAATAAGATATCATTGTCCTTTGTACTTCGCGTCGGATAACATCACTGATGACCTCAAGAAATAGCAGTGGCAAAAGTATACAACCCTGTCGTTCCCCATTTTTAACTTGTATACCTTCTGGAATACCTCTTTTGTTCAAAGCAGATCAAATGAAAATTCGACTCACGATGTCAAAGGACGTTTCATAGAAGTATATGTGGTCCAGGTTAGAAGATCCAAAACGAAAGTCTGCCTGTTTAACTTCGAGAGTTGCATCTAAATGTTCTTTGATTCTATCCAAAATTCTCTTGACCAGGTCAGCCGAAGACAGATGTCAAACCTTGCCTACGCCATCAAATCAATGAGAAATCGGAAAGTTTAGAAGCATCTTTATCAGAAGGCTAGTTACAACTATTGGCCATCATATAAATTAAGACGATGATGCTGTTTGACAGTAAAATCTTGATTTTCATCGCCGTTTACTGTGATGTTTTTCTTCCTTCAAATAAGGGTTTCGTTAGAGAAACCGTGTACACAACACTATTAACGGCATCCCAATGGCACTAGATCTCTAGAGATATCAACGTAACTCCAAACAGTCCAGATTTTTATATCTCTTTTCACTGCTTATACCGATGGGCTTCTTGATTAATTTCCAAACCGAACTTTATTATGTTACCAATTTAAATGCATCCGCATTTGCTCTCACTAAAGATATCATCGGTATTGCATCGATATTCAATTAAATTCAATACTTATTGACTAGAATGAAGTTGATTCAAAAATGAATCCCATTCCCAAGAAACAATGAATTCTATCTCAAATATAAAGTCGAATTCCATTCCTTACCTTATGCCCACAAGGATAATGTAAAATGATGAAATGAAAATCCATAGAAACAAACGAATTTCCAAGAATATTAGAACTTGGCGTCGTCAGAGCGGAGGAGAATGAATATAATTTTGTTCTGTCAATCATTTGACACATTGCGATAAATCAAAATTACCAAAATGTCAGCTGTCATGACTTTCCTATTAAGCAAAGCTGAGGATCAAAGTCTGCACGTCAATTTCTTCGTTCTATGTTATGTACTTTGTGTTTCTCCTGCTGTTAAATATTTATTTCGTTTCAATGAATTCAGGTATTTCGTAAAATCTTAAAATCCACGATGATGATGGGTTTTTTGAAACAAAAAAAAAAAACTGAAATGCTGATTTAACTGTCATCCAAAATGCAGGTTATTCCGCTATTATTTAAATGAGTTTTCTGTGTACAGTCATGATGAAAAAAATTACAACGTCTTTGAATATTTCGTTTGATGGTAGGTTACCGATGAGTAAAACAGTCATCTTGGACTGAATGGGAGGTGAAAGAAAAGCCAGGGTTATAAAGTTTATGACGAAATTTGTCGAAAACAGTGTGTCCTCTATTCCAAAATGCTTACATACCTTCATAAGTGAGTGTTATCTTACGCTGTTTCGTCCTTTTTTAGGCAAAGCTTCAGCTCATAGCTTCTTGCATTATCATCATGTGCAACTTTTTGGAGGTTTTCGACTGTGAATTTATCAGTTATTTCCGCAATCTTTATAAGTAGCAAGATAAGGTCTTCCGGTTCGAAAAATTCTTTAGTCTTTCCAACATGGGTCGTACAAAGCTGATCTGATTTATGTGAGTAACTTACCCACTGACATATAATGACGTCCACGATGGGCCTGGGTCTCGACCGACAAGCTCGATGTTCAGGTAGCTGCCTACACTTTCGCACGCCAAGTTGAGTCACGATCTTCCTCTTCTGTATCGAACTTTTGTTGATTCGAAGATTCTTTAGGCCGAAGCACTTGTATGTATCCGCTCTACATGTCCCAGCAAATTTATTCGTTGTCACTATACAAGCCCATACAGTTTGTCATATTTTCTTACCCACTAACTGTCTATGTAGAGCAGACGGGGCCGAAGAGCACCCGAATAATTTTTCTCGAAACAAGCGAGGCAACCTGATCCATTCTTGACAAATGTAAAGTTTGTAGGTCTTGTATGGAGTTATTTTTGTCGTTCGAGAGACTACTTTGCTTGCAAATGCCTTTTCACTCCAAAGGAACACCGATTGGCAAGAGTTATTCTGCATTTAACTCAGCGCCGGTGTTGTTACCTGAGTTAATAGCGAAGCCTAGGTAAACAGTTACTACCTCAAAGTTATATCTGTTAAGGGTCATAGGTGGTATGTGTCCTTTTTAGGGTTCCGTATACCAAAAATGCAAAAGGGACCTTCTGTTAATTTGTTGACAGCATATATTTTGTTTTGCTCTTATTGACCGTCCAACCCATCTTCACGATTATGTCTTGCAAGAACTTTTGAAAGTTTGTGCCTCTGGTGTTGGCATTTGAGTTCTACACAATTATTTTAAGAATGCTGTTGAGGAAATCGCATGACAGCGCGTCACCTTGTTTGAAACTCTTTCTGACGTCAAAGGTCTCGGTTTGGCCTTTAACGTCCTTGATAGAGCAGCGATCATTCTGCACAATCGAATGACTTTGACAGGGATGCCAATACAAGTACCTGTTCTGTATAGCTCGTCTCTATACATAGTGTCATATGCGCCTTTCAATTCGATAAAAAGGTAGTGGCTATCGATTTGAAATTCCCGGATTTTCTCCAAGAGCTGTCAAGCCATGCCTTAGGCGCTTAGAAAATTCAGCAGATATGCACTTAAAAGTGATGTTTAGGAAACTGATGGTCTCCTTGCTTGATTTATGTGACAGCATTTTCTTTTTAATTCCGATTGAATCTCGGAGACATAAGACGTGAACCAATTCGATTTTTTTCTCTTTTTTTTCAAATCCCTGGCTTTGACCTAAACTCATTTTTAATTGCTTAATACGGATTGTTGCCCTAAAGTTGGTCTTAATCGATTTTACTCCTTATAACATAAACATTTAGTAATTCAATGAATCAAAAGTGATGTGGAAAGTTGCTCCACTACTGTATCCGGTACGTATTATAACTGTAAAAAAAAAACTCTTTAAAGTACCATTCGAATACAAATGTCAAAAACTGAAAGAATCGCTGATTTTATATTCTTTAGTTTTGAAAAATTGTTTCCTCTTTCTGTTTTTTTTTGTTTGTTCTATTTGTTATTTCTTTATAAATGCAGAAAGAAACGTTTAACAAAAGTAATTGCATCTTCTGAGTGCACTTAGCGGGCTTGGTTGTCTTTGTACACGCTATTAATTTTGCAATACTTCATTCAAAGTGGGGGTGGAATACTGTGAGTACACCTTAAAGATTCAGAAGTAAGAAGAAAATCTAAATAATAAACAACCATTGAAAAACAAGCAACAAAAAAAAACTTTTCTCTCTTTTGTCCCTGCGGAAGGGAATTGAAAAATCAAGTTGGACGAAGGCTATCATAAGGATCAATCACACCGAGCTAAATAAAGGTTATAAGTCAAGTATTTGAAAGAACCCGCAGGTATTTATGCCTCTAAAAGAAAATGAGGGTTCCTTCAATTTGAAACTGGACAGATATAGTCAGGTAATCTATTAGCTATGCATGCATTTGATGGATTGTAGAAAACTTACGAGATTTTAAAGCTGTCTATGTTGACCAAATCTTAAGTGATTGAAAATTCAATATGTATTCGACTACATCAAATTCTTATAACTTCCTTAATCTTGAAAGTTTGGCTTATGTTTAATCCACCACCCCATCTAAATGGTTTTGAAATGCAAATGGACTTGCAACCAAATCAAATAGTCAAAGTAGTATCGTTGACAGTACCTACAACTAATGCGATCCAATTTCTTTGAAAGGAGACTAGGTGATGAGTAAACCCACATTTTAACAAACCACTTTATTCTTATCCCCGCACTTTGTCCCGCTGGAAGAGATCGATACTCTCAGTTGTAGACAATTACATAGCAATCAGGCTAAATATTATACATATGACTGACTGCGTTAAGAAGACGCTCTATAGTGAGATACAAAGAGAGCGTCGTGTATTTTACAAACAGAACTAGTGCACAGGACCTCAAGTTCGACCTCCATGAGCTATCAATTCATAGCTTGTTACACAATATGCTCGATCAATGACTAACGGAGACTGATATCTGCTTCTGTCAGTTTGGAAGTTTCAAGATTTTTATTTTGACCGTGTCGTGCTAGCCGCTCATTGTATGAAATTTCGAGAACGTCTTTATTAAAGTAGAACCCGACTGAGGATGAAGATTGGTGATCAGTTCAAGGGATGAATAGAGGGTTTTTTTTTCAAATACTTACGTACCGGACTTGTCAAAAATACGACAATGACAATATTTGCCGGCATTCTCACAGAATAACCAAATACTTTCCAAAAATTAATTTATAAACTATTTATTATAAGACATGTCTGATCAAAAATTTGAAAGTTTTCCAAGCTACCACTAGGCTGCTCCTGAACATTTTCTGGGTTTTATACAAAAACGGGCCAGGAACCTAGAGATATCACAATACCAAAAAGAAACTGACAATCATACGTGAGAGTGTAAGTGAGGAAGATCAAGGACTTTTAGATTGATTTGGCAAATTTGAAAAGCGTTGCAGAACTGTACAAGATTTCACAACAAAAACTCAATCCCAGAACTCTATACTTATAATTTGAGATTTCATAAGACGATAAGTAAAGAAACAAATATCCCGTAGAAGACCAAGTCCTAGCTTCTCACACGTTTATGTTTTGTGTGTTATATTTTCTGCACAAATAGAAAGGATCTATTGTTTTATTACCGACTCCGAACGGTGGACTCAGATGTTTTTCAATGAGTATAATTATACTCTTTTTGTTATAATTCCCTAGCCCTAAAGGGGTTATAAATACCCTGATGATGCTATT
The DNA here is from genome assembly GCA_951813785.1 of Criorhina ranunculi. Classification (NCBI taxonomy): domain Eukaryota; kingdom Metazoa; phylum Arthropoda; class Insecta; order Diptera; family Syrphidae; genus Criorhina; species Criorhina ranunculi. The sequence continues at coordinate 16,943,554 of OX638385.1, forward strand.
CACACAGCGCTAGTGTTGGTGTAGTGATTTTGAAACTCAGTTCGTATAAGGTTTCAGTCTTTTTGCTTCGAGGGTGGTGTTCAGAATGGCTGGGGAGACTTTTGGGTACTGTTGCCATTGCTTATATTTCACAGTATTTCTTTCAACCCATTCCGATGTCATTAGTACGATCAACACTTTCAAGCCATATGACCTCCCAACTGCCAGTGTTATGTTAATGCAGTACAGTTGACGTTAGCTTTTTTCGCAGTTAATCGACTTTTTTTACATCGGCATTTGAACCTGGGACCTTCAGCGCGACAAGCGATGATTCAACCACTACACCATAGCCACTCTAGAAGGTTTGTCATGCCTGCGAAGAGGTGGTGCCATGAAAAAAAGTTTGGTTGTTTTGGAGCTCGAACCTTTTTTCGTAAAAGTCTACAATAAGCTTCAAATAAAATGTTCGGTCTTGAAAGCATTTATGCAATAGTGGCCACTATTGTTCCCAAATGTCGCCATAGATAGATATAACAAAACTACACCTTAGATTGGTAAGAAAAAAAAAATCTAAATATAAACTGACGTAATAATAAAAATCCGATTCCTTTTGTATATAATTTTCAAAAATTAAGTGCAAAAGCACAAATGTTCACTTGTAGTATTGAGGCAAAATTTAGAATTTGTATGACATTTTTCATTCGATTTTTTTTAAAGACTTCTAAGTCTATACTATCCATCTCTTGTGAGGTGGCCATTGTGTAGTTGGTAGTATGTTTTCTTACGCCCGTATTAAATAACACAATAACTGACAGCAATTTTTCTTAACAAAAGCCTGCTGGTTATAACTATAATGCCACCCGTAGGATGAAGAACGATTAATTTTTTTCACATACAAATATGTACGCCAACAGGATCGAAAGATGTACATTTTCTAATATTTTATACAGTTTTGTTATGATAGGTGAATGTAATTGCATTTAGTAATTCAATTAGCACATAAGAGTAAGTGTTAAAATAAATTTCTAACAATATTTCCATTAGAAAACTAATATTTGAGAAATTTGCTAAACAAATGTGTGCACAGTCAAAAGGTGTTGTAAGATGTCATATCAACTATAAGTATTTTTTTGCCTCGTTTTGTGGAATACAAAAGAAATATTTTTTTTTTACGGTATTTGATTGATTTAAATGAAGTTTTAGTTTGAAAACTTGATAGCACCGACCTGTTAGAACTTTGTACAAGTACTGCCCTTGCAGAAGTAAGATCCAATCACATCTAAAGAAAAAATGTGGTCTCTATTAGCGGCTGTTGCACAAACTGGTTTACATAAGAAAAAAAGTGACAAGTGTCCGTAATGTCAGATTTTAATTCAAGAGGCACCTGGGGACCGCAAAAGCTCGCTGTTGCCCCATCAGAACAAAAAGGGTCCCTTGGTTGCAATCGGACTTCGTAAAATGACCATTTGTGAAAGAAAGTTGATCAAGCTGACGTCACTGGCAGTAGAGTTGTCATATGGCTTGAAGAGTTGATCGCACTGAGTAATGATTATGACATTAGAAAGTTGGAAAGAAGCATATACATACTGTAAATTTTAAGTAATGATAACAACACCAACGAATTCTCCTATTCTAGACACCTCGCTCGGGGCAAAGAAGTAAACTTAGTACCTGAGTTTCAAAAAACCACTACAGCAACACTAGCCCTGTATGAATAACATCCCATTGAGTGCGATTAAATTTAAAAACAAAATCAAAACGATCATGGAATGGATCTCCGAAAATCGCATTGAGCTAGTCGAATACAAAAAAAAAAAATCCTAGTTCTTGGCGCGACAGCTCATAGAGAGCCAGAGCCCAACTTCTCGGAACCGTCATGTTATATTTTTCGCACGAATGGAAGGGATCTATAGTTTTATTGCCGACTCCGAATGGCGGCTTTTTTATGACAGACTATACTCCTGTAGGTTTTTCATGCCTGCGAAGTGGTGCCGCAAAAAAACGGTTCGCTAAGCACCCCGAGCTTCTTAAATGACCCACACAATTCTTAGACCTCATTCACATCGAGTATGTATTTGTATGGTTTCTAAAATGAAATACATCCTGGGCCTCAATTAACAAGTTTCTCCAGTGAGCCCGGTCCTTAGCTAAACGCCTCCAGTTACGCACTCCAAGTTGGTTAAGATCCACTTCTATTTGTGCGCGCCACCTTAGGCAAGATCTTGCTCTATTACGTTGTCCCTTGGGGTTGGATTCGAAGACTATTTGGGCCGGAGCGTTGGTGTCAATTCGCTCTACATGTCTTAGCTATCTTAAACGACCAATGCGTGGTTTTTTTTGAATAGGTCGATGTAGCCGTACAGCTCGTAAAATTCGTCGTTGAACATTATCCTCCAGAGCCCGTCAACGAACACGGGACTGAATATCTTACGAAGAATTTTTCGCTCGAAGCAACCAAAGGTATCTTCATCCGCCTTTCTGAAATACATCCATCAACATCAAATAACTTCCAGATAAACATGTACCTACATTTACGCCCAGTAATTATCTCCGGCTATGTCTTTAAGACTCACTGCGGTGATAAAGAACAACAATGGACCCATTTAATAATAGTAAAAGTAATAAAGACTCACTTGAACCTAGTTCAAGAACTTTCACTGTTGAGGGGTACCTAATACTTTTGAACAAAGCTGTACATACATATGTAGAAACCTACCTAAAGCCTTTAGTTAAAATAATTGGAGGATCCGTCTCGAAATACTCAATTGTGCGGCACATTTTGATTCATATTTTGCCGCATAAGATCGATATTTTCAGCCATTTTACTTATTTAAGGAAACCCCGGACCTCAATCATGCTGTTCCGGTCTATCGAGCCAGTTTAATACCTTAAATATCGAATGCAGTTGAGGCCGGTTACAAAATGGTAGCCAAAATTACGGCCTTTAGCTATCTTATATTTGCCAGATTTTGCTATAAATCATTGCAACTAATTTTGGTACAGAATTCGAACGTTGCTTAGCACAAACATTGCTTACCCGACTTCAGTTAGAATTCAAACTTTGCATTGCGTTTATGTAGCACTTTGGTACTTCTTAAATTCAGGACGTGATTTTTGAAGTTGGCAAAAAATGAAAAATAAACAGCGTTCAAAAAATTCCAAAAGATGTGCATGTTCTTCACGAACGTGGCAGATGAAATTGTTGAATTTTACATTTGTAGGTAGGTAGCTGGATAGTTAAACCTCATCTTACTTAAGGTGAGTAGGTACCTGCATTCTGGTTTATACCTAAAGCAGCTGCAGGAATGAAATGAAATAGACCATACCTACCTACCTTAGTTTCCTTTTTTTTGCACATGCCACACCCTGTAATTCAAGGATTAAAAACAAAAGGCAAAAATAGTTCTGGACGTAGAAGAGGTCAACAACAGCACCTAAATTTCCATAATCTCATGCAAATTTCCATTATAACTAGGTGGGTACCTACTAGTCTTCAAAAGTCGTACAAGTCTTCTCGTCATCCAAAGTCGTTTTAAATTGTGAAGCAGTGTTTTCTTCTGAAAATTTGGTCACTATACCAACGACAACACCTACAAGACTGTGGACCACAATAATCTTCTTTTACTCAGCCAATTTGTCTGGCTTTAATTATTTCCCAACACTACGATAAAAAAAAAAAAACAAATTCATACAGCAATACTAGTTGTTTTATTTTTATTTTTCTTCCTTTGACTCTGACTCTGTACACAAATCTATAGCATGTTTTCTTCTTTATAAAACACACTCTCTTTCTCCTTGCACGTACATACATACATATGTATGTTCGTTCTGTCAGAATGCACGCAATCTTCTTTTATCTTCAATCATACATATCTACCCTTCGTATCTCAACAAACTGTTACTATAGAAAAAAAAAAAAAAAAAACGAAAATGGAAAAATATACAAAAAAAAAGATTATTTTCACACACACCAATGTCCAGAGAAACACACACACACCAACTAAAAGAGAGAGAATGGCAAAATTCGACAGTTGCCATACCACCACCGTTCCCCTTCAAAGAAAATAAAGTTTCATTATGCGCCATTTTTCTTCACTGCTCCTCCGACTCTTGCAAGTCTCCTTTAATTCACACACCAGCCTAATCGTTCTCTCTCACTCTCTCAAACTTGATTCTATCTTTTCAAATTATTTATTTATTCTCTTTTTTTTATATTTAACCGATTCTCCATCTGTTCACCTCATGTATAATTTCATTCCCATCTTATTTGCAAAAAAAATACGAACTTTGTTAGGTCATGTGGATGTGGATGAGAAAAGGAAGAGAAACGAATGAACAAAGTTCAGACGAAACAAGAGAACAAGCAAAATATTAAATGAATGTCGAATAATTATTGTTTAGAAGCAAATGATCAATTTTAATTGTAAAATTTCGACACAAAAATGACACAACAAAATGAGGAAAATTCGCAAATTACTCATTTTTTTTGTCTGTTTTCCTCTCGCTCCCATCGCTATCGGTGCTCTCTCTCTCTTTGGACAATTTTCATAAAATTTTGTGCCTCTACTGGCTCATGCTGGTGCTAGAGCTATTGATGGTCTTCGTCGTTCTTCTTTGTTCTTTCACCATACTTCTTGCGATTTGACTTTGATGCTAGTGTGTGTGCGATGGATGGTAGCAAGAAGTCAGATATTCACCACAGTAAACGGGATATACGAGTTATTTTTATTTCAACTTGTCCAACGTAAAATTTCCCCTCCACGAGGGCCACCTATACCTACCATCCAACAATGGACATTATTATGCCATGTTGCCATGTTCCCGGTAAAATGATTCCATTCTCATCAACAGAAAAACAAATGAAAACCAAATAAATAACAATTTGAAAAGTTTCCGACATTTTGAAAACATTTCGTAATTTTTCAATCTGTCACAGTGACACATGCCAACGAAAATCGACATTTGTTAATCTTAAATGACAACATTGAAAACTGACAACGTAGCGTGGTGAATTTCTTCATTTAGCGGGAAGAATTAGCTATACACAAACACATCCAGATATGTCTACAGTCTACGCCAGTGGTATAGTTTTGTTTCGTTGTATGGCCGCGTATCATCGTCGACGTCGTTGAAACCACCAAAGACGTCAGCACCAGGGCAACCAATGCCATATACACGTACTCCATCTATGGTGAATTTTTCGTTAAAATAAATTTTTAGCAAGATATAGATTCTCTTCGGCCGTGCGTTTTGTAATCCGGGTGAAAAAAATTCAATTTTTTCCGTTTAAATGTTTAAATTTATTGCAAAAAGGTAACTTTACATATGCGTTAGTATATCGTTGATAATTTGTAATAAAAATTCGCTAATTATCGCCACCCATTGTGATGAAAAATGGGAAAATTTTGTTCTCGATCAATTTTTTTTTTTCTGAACAAAATTTTGTCGTACTGTTCGTGTGTTCTTGTTCGCCTCGTTTTATTTATTTTTTTTATAATGGTGCCTCCACACTCTCTGGGGGTCTTAAGAATTTCTTCTGTTTTTTTTTTTTTACTTGCTTGGCCTTTAGTTCGAAAAGAAAAATGTTAACCTCATAATTGTGCAAAAATTAAAGAAAAAAATAAATATTTTTTCGAAGTAGAAAGACGGTTAAAAAAAAGGGTGTTTCACAATTGGAAGTGTGTGGTATGTTAGAAGATGTACATACATATGTGCATAGGAAAATCTAGGCTTTTTCTTTTTGTTGTTTCTCTCACTTGCAATGTGATTTGTGTTGGAAAAATGAAAGAATAAAGAAGAAAAAGTGTTCACAAAGTGCGTTGTACGAAAAAAAGTGGAAATTTTTCAAAAGAATTTCCTTTAAATTTTTTTTTTTTATGTGAAAAATTTCGTGTCGATAAAAGGAGGAATTTTCTATTTTTTTTGTTTTTTTTTTGTTTCGTCGTTCTAGCTGTCGGATTTTATTTCGTAAGAGAAAAGGAAGAAATTAATCGATTTTCTTTTTTGAGTTTCCCTGTGTCGCAGTTTTTTAATATCTCTCTACATACTGTTTTTTTTTGCATTTTTCTCAAAGATTTATTAATTTTTTCGCGTCTTTGAAGTCGAATTCCATGTATTTTTGTACGACTAAAGTGCGACCTCACCTTAAATTCGAGTAAAGTGATTTCGATTTGTAGAAAATCCTTAAATTTAAATTAAACTACACAAAAATGTTTAATGAAAAAGTTAAAAAAATGTGTGGAAATAGTAGCAGAGAATAAAGAAAAAGCATAAGTCTGCTTCAATATATATATATATATTTTTTGGGTGAGGTCACGATTCTTTTTTGGGGTTTTTTCTTGTGCTAAACTGCGCCGAAGAAAACTATTGAAACTTAAATGGACGAATTTATACGTAAATTGGATACCAGAATTTGGAATAAAAATTGTTTTTAATTTGGTGAGTTAAAAAAACAAAAAAACTTTGTTTTATTTAAGAATTTTTTGTGACTTTAGTGCGACTGTTTCTGATTGCGAACTTGTATGTTACATAAAGGGTTGTTTTGTAGGGGGGGTATTCTCTATCGATTTTCAGTGGTCGGTACTTTATATGACTATGACTAGAGTCTTGTTGGGAAATTATCGATTAAATTTTGATGGATAATAATGTTAATGCATAATGTTTGTCAAGTTGAAATGTGATTTAAATTTAAATTTGAACTTTTATGGGAAACTTTCGAAACGATGACCATTGGGATAGGATTTCCGATAAATGGGTGTGGACTTTTTACTTGCCAAGTGAAAATAAGTCGTAATTCTAGAGTGTCTATTTATAGTGTGAGTTTCATAGGAAAAAGGCAAGCAAGCTTCTTTTAGTTTTAAAGTCAACTGAAGAGACATCAAATATGTTTTGATCCTCGGTTTGATGTAAGTTTTATACCTATTGGTGGCCGAAATTTCTCATTACTGTATTGTTTGACAGGCGTTCAAGGCTTTGATTTAAACAATTTGTATTTTGTTTAATTTGTGGCTGTAACTGTGTTCTGAGCTTAACACATTGGCTGCCAGACCAATTTTGGAAAAATTAACCTGGGTGCCAACATAAAATTGCCTTAATTTTTAAGCTCATCGTAGGGTGCCAAGTAGTTTGTATTCCTGTTTCAGTTGTTGGTAGTGGCTACCATTTTTTGAATGCCATGGCCTACAAAAGGTGGGTTTCATACTTGATAGCCATGTCAGCCAATGTGTTATGGACGTCAGAATTCAACATAATTTTGATGCAAGTTGTAATTTATCTACTTTTGAACATAATTGTACGTTGCTCAGAGGTTCTCGATTCGCTTGTGACTGAAGTCTCTGGAAATATTTTGAGTATCAGTAACAGATGCAGTAACAGTTTGACTGAAGTAAACTAGGCAAAGAGGTGGCGACGGTATAGTGGGTGGATTGCGAAACGAACTGTGTAGGTTCGAGTCCCATCGGGGGAACAGTCACGGAAAATAATAAGAGAAACGAACAAAATCTGAGTTTCTCCTGTTCTCTCTGTCTGGATGGAAATCTAGCTTTGAGTGCTCTGGAGTTTGGAAATTAAAAAAAAAAAACGATTGGATGGAGAATTGCTCACGGCCCTTCTTTTCAATGCCGTTTCCGGGTGTCTTTCTTGAATTGCTGCCAAAGATATTGGCCAGGAATAACTTTTTCCGTTTCAAAATAATCGATTAGTAAAATCAGGCAATTGAATGATATTAAGAGTCTTCACCTGAAATATAAACTCAGGGTTGAACGCGTTTTGGTGGATATAAATGGTACCTAGATACATCATTTAATTTCTCAATAATTTCTGGTGTGGTAGCCGATTTTGAAAGTCGTGAATATCGATATAAGCAACCAGGCTGAATTGACAAAGTTTAACGCCATTAATGGATTCTGGTGGTCTCATGTGCGGAAGCTACTACATATCTTCCTATGGAAGCTTGTCTGGGCATTTAGACAAGGAAGCAAATTTTCGGAATTTCTTAGCGAAAAGATGACGTAGAATTTTATTCCCTGCTGTCTGTTTAGCGCTTGCAAGAGTCACTCTTTTTTTTTCTTTTGAAATTCGATATCTCGTCTCGAGAACCATGTGGTATTTAAAAAAAATTGTACATAGGTACCTACTTATTATTCTTTGTTTAAAACACTTAAATCTCCCAGAATCAATCATCAAATCTTAGCGCCCCTGAAATCGTAATCGCGCCTGCAGTACTCTTTATTTGAAACCATGATTTTAGTTCTGTTATGGGATTAGGGGTTCTTTTGTCGAACTATTGTGGTTTCATGGGCCCTTATCGTTTTTTTTTTTTTTTTTTTTAACTTGGAATACATCGCAGCTCATACAAGAGAAGTCTTGTTTTTGTATGACTTTTCAAACAAAATTGAACAACGTCCTAATAAGCTGGAAAGAGCAGCTTGCTGCTAAGACCTACGTGGTGGCTATTTTCCTTGATTTTAAAAGAGCATTCGAAACAATTGACAGAAAAATTTTGTTAGTGAAACTCCAAGGATATGGTTTCAGGGGCAGTGAAGTGGTTTTCCTTGAAAACAGATCCCAAAAAACCAAAGTAAATAAAGTGATAATGATCTGTTCTAGGAGCATTGCTGTTCATCATCTACATCAACGATATCGGACATGAACTTAAATACTTCCAGATAGCACTGTTCGCCGATGGCGGCCTTATCTTCATATTAGGGAAAAATGCAGACGAATGTGAATTTTGTATCCCTTAATACTAATGCTCGCCTGAAGCTCAGCAAGCCAAAAACAGAATCCAACGTGCGTCCGCACACAAGCTCGAATTGCGTAACAATGAAATGACACAAATGCGTGCTTTGATATTTACAAGGAACTATGAAATATCGGGGAAACCCCGAATACGTTGCGCTTCACAGGCGAGCATTAGTATTCAGGGTTAATGCGCTAATGTGGTCAAATGTTAAACAAAGAATCCTGTTAAATGGTTTTTGTCTTATTTTTAAAATTAAAAAGGATTTGTTACCAAAGCAAGACCGACCGACCGACCATGTGGCTGGGATTTGAAGACCCTCTTAGCCACTTAGTTCAGCCATTAAGTTTTTGGAAAATAAATTTTCTTAGTTTTTCAGTTGTTAAGTCCTTAGATTGTTTAAGTAAATTAAGTTAGGTTACGTCGAAAGACATAGAATAAGTATTCAGTTATATCTGCTCCTCCATACAGGACCAAATATTCGACGAAGAATTTTTCTTTCGAAGGATCTCAAGATCTGCTTTGCTGTCATGCTTATCGTTGAGTATTTTTTTTTTTTCACTTCTTCTGTATTTTATTTGGATTCGAGATAGATATTCTATGGTAGCCATATACATAGTTGATGAGCTAGCTATAGAAGGTTTTTCTAAGTCGAATTGACAGAGGCAGGGGTTGGGAACCAATGCCAGCCAATCTTGAACTCAAAACGATTAGAGTCGGCATATACCACTGTTTAGTACTAAGCTTAATCCTATCCTACTAATATTATAAAAGTGAAACGTTGTCTGTTTGTTTGTTTGTTCCTCTGTAACACGAAAACTATGGAGCCAATCAACTTCAAATTTTGCACACAGAGTAGTTGTACCTCGGGTCACAATATAGGCTACTTTTGGTTATTAAAGTGTAACTTCGCAAATTATAGGTGGGCGAAGCCGCGGGTAAAAGCTAGTCAGATATAAACCTCTAGTGATTGGTGTTTTGCGAACAAGATGTATTGTTGACATCAATTAGATTGTGGACTTAGTATATGATTGGGAGATTTCATACCTCTAGACATACTCAGATTGCTGTCTTGTTATTCTGCGTGAATGTGCAAATTACGAGCTTTCGATCATAGTTTCCCATCTAAGCGACCTTTAAACATAGCAGTGCTCCCCGGATAGCTGAGAATAGAAAATAGCCTTGAGAATATTTCTGATTTATTTGGCTATTTACGAGGGGATGTTACCTATAAACACTCGTTTACATTATTGAACATTTTTGAAGCCTGACATTTTTGGTTAACAATGCGGGTTAAGCAGCTAAGCGAGGGAAAACTGTAAATACCAGTGGAGGATCTTAATAGACATACAGCCCAAGGAGATGACAGCAGGTATTAACGGCAATCAGAACAAAGTGCTTTGTTCTAACCTTTGCATGCATTTTGAATTGCAAAAGACACTCGCGAATAAATTCCCCCTGAATCATGCATATTAATCAGAAATTTCTAGAAACCGAAATGAATTTTTGTTATATGACTTGTGTATATTCAAGGATTTGCATATATTGCCTATTTAATGAAATTAAAAATCACGAGATCGATATTAACCGAAGCTTGTTTAACGTGTTATGGAAACGTCGAAAAACAAATTAAACAGCTTTTTTGTGTTTGCACAGAAAAATAACGTTATATTGTTATTTTAGAATTTAATGTAACTCATGTATATTTAACAAATTAAGAAGTTTCTAAAATGTTGACGTCTTAATTTTGAAAATTATTTAATTTGAAAGAGTCGTAAATGAATTGGTTTGAAACGGGTTGGTAATTACATTTTTGACACTATCATGGTGAATAAATGAAAATACAAAACGTCAGAATTTAGAGTTTAAATGTTACATTTATGCTTGAGCACTGATTGCGGGTAGGACACGTTTTAGTTTCAGAAATATCGTAAAAAGAAGAATTTATTGAACTGACGCGACGTCTGGTGAATAGGTATGTGAGTCAGTTTTCGGGCGTAATTGACATCGAACTGTTCTCAAGAAAAAAATTTAGATTTTCGCAGACATTTTGAGATAGATCTTGTCGCGGTCTGTTGACACGCTCTAGGCAGTAAAAATGAGAAGAGAACTACTAATAGTGGTCACTGTAGCCCAAATCGTCACAGAAGCTGGTCACTGCCTTCTGACTGACATTCTTCGCTTCAGATTGTTGGCGAACTTCCGTTCTAATCAGACCCGTGTCTGTAGTTTTATGTGTTGACGATGTTCTCGATGAGCAAAGAATCACTTGCATCCAAGCCGGTGTTGCGTTAATAATTAAAATTAATATTTAAAGCTTGTGTCTTGTTTTGCGCCCTTTGGATTGCTGGATTGCTAAATTCAGGTATTTAGCTTCTAAACTATTTCTCAAGTTTGTTTCACGTTGACGTGAACCGGGAATTACGGGTCAAATTTTTCGCTAAGTTCAGTGTCAACGATTCAGGGATTTTGATAGAAGTTAGTCCCCTTGGCCTGCAGCAAAGTTCAGAACGTACAAACCTGTGACAAACAGGGAAATGGAGTCAATAGTCGAGTGGACCAATTAAAAAAGTTAAGACAACTATTGCGTTTTTAGATAGTTAACCCTTTGCGTCCTAGTGGTTTCGCAGTGGAACCACACACTTTATTTATTAAACTTATTTTTCTCTATATTCCTAATGGTTTCATGGTAGAACAAAGTGTATTTCTACGAACTGTTATTCATTTTACAACGGTTAACATTTTTTTCCGGGTAATTTTCAGTGCGTTTGTAAGTGATTTTTTGTGCATTAGTTTGAAAATTCGTGTCATTTGAAGTGACACCCCGGGAACAAAGGGTTAACCAGCACTTAAGACTCTAGTAGTCTAGTAGCAGAAGGTTTCTACCGTCAGCGATTGCCTGATTTTTAAACCGGATGCTCGGTTTCCCCTTTCTTTGTGAACCAGGTGCGTGGGATTCAAAGACCCGCTTAGCTGAAGCGTTCTCGTTCGATATCGCCGAGCCAGTGCAGTCGACGGATTTTTGCTTTCCGGATTACATCCACATCTTTATACAGGTCGTAGAGCTTGGTATCATCGTGTGCAAATCTCGAGAATCGAAAGCACCCAGCCTCGTTTTCTTCGATTTGCTCTCCGGGGTCTGCCGTGGAACGACCCTTTTATTCTCCCTCCCTATCAAAACCACCTCAGCCTCATAAACTTAAATACCCTTGAGGAACCCAGAGATGCAGCCGATATTCTCTTCATTTATCGACTCCTTTTAGGTCACATTGAATGTGCGTCACTTCACAACTCTGTTTTCTTCAAAACTAACCCTCGTAATCAACGAACCCTTCGTCTCGCCTATCCACCAACCCACCACACATTCTATGGCTCGAATGAAACGATCTCCCGCATGCTACGAGAGATTTAACTCGACCGCACCACTCCCAGCCTTAAATCCGATCCTCCTTCACCGCCCCAATTAATGTTAGTTTAGGGTTTAAGTTTAAGCCTAATTTTAAGTTAGTTTAAGATTGTTTAGCTTGTATTAAGCCGAATAAATGGGGGCTTTCGTCTCCACCAAAATTAAAAAATAAATTCTACTCCATTCGCCCTCCTCGCAGACATGTCCAAATATTTAATGTAGAATTTTTCTTTCGAAGGATCCCAAGATCTGCTTCGCTGTCTTATTTACAGCTCCATAAAAAAATGGAGCTAGCAATCTTAAAATCCAGCTAGGTGCCGCAACGTCTTGAGCTGGTAAGAGACCTCTGTTGTTTCAGTCCCAGGTCTACCAAGGATTGTAGCGCCATCATAAGTAAGTTGAGCGATCGCAGACTTAAGGTTTGATAAAGAAAAAGCCAAAAGCACCCGGGAAAAACAGTGCTTTGTTTCCGTTGGAATCATGGCTTATGAATAATAAGCCTCTAAGCTTAACCTAAATTTAGGATGCAAGCTTTCAGATGCCCGAAGTAAGTCGCAAAGGGGAAGAAAATGTAGCAAAAAACTTTGGTAAAGAAGGAGCTAAAGAAACTCTTATGTTAAGATCTGATCAGAGCCAATGTGTTTTTTTGTGAACGGGAAATATATAGAGAATCAATAACGGCAGAAAATTATGAGAAAATACGACTACCAGCTGTACCCGCAGCTCCGCATGCGTTAAATTATATTCAATTTGAATCTGCCGGTAGACTACATTAACAGCTTCCAGGAGAAGTGTTTTGATCAGCGGCTTGGGACTTGTTGAAAGTTATGATGAGGAAACCTTAAATGTGAACTGAAGCCCTGCTAGCACACGGTGTTACCCCCTCTCCTCACCAACCCATCAGCTGTGAATTTAAAACTAATGAGCAGATTTTAATTACACATATACATACCCAGCGTGGACAAAGATTGTGCAAGAACTACACACTGGCCAACAAAATAAAACGGATTGTCATAATTTAACAGCGTGAGTGTTCAGCGCCACCTATCAAATTGCTATTTTATCGCATTTGGAAGCAATTATACCCCCTTTGGAGAGGTTAGAGTGGAATATTTTAAAGAGTCACAATTTTTTTGGTTATAACTGCAAAAATGTTTATAGCGCGTTCTAATATTGAACAGCGCCAATATTATACGCTCTATAATTTAAACCAAAGGTTTCTGTTTTTTTTTTTTTAACAATCGTTCGTGACGTCCATAGGCCTTCAACCTTTAACTTCTAACTTTTCTAACATACAAAAGTAAATTTCAAAAATCTTCAAATGACGATAACTTTTTTTTCCGACATCCGATTTTAAAATAACAAAACCTATATGCTGCTCCAAATTATGCTTTGTCCACCTGTGAAAACTACATGAAAATTCGTTCAGTAGTTTCGGAGATGAGCGCTAACAAACAAACGGACAGACAGACAGAAAATAATTCTAAAAATCGCTAATTTGTGTTCTATTACTCTTCTTTAGTCGCCCCCTTCCTTTTTTTTTTTTTACTTTTTCTTCAATGTACAGACACACCGGGTTCTACTGTTTTATTATATGTATTGATATGATATTTAAATTTTTAAGTGAAGATCAAGATCTAACTTGAGATGGGAAAAAGTCTTGTGATCTCCAGTCCGCAAATAATAGTTTAAAGTCCCTGTGTGTGCTTCATGTTGCACACTCAACTATTTAAACGATCATTTGAACTAAAAAAAATATGCTTTAAAACCTACAAATACCTACTCCAAGGTTGAATCTTCCAAGCCAAGGCAACCTATCCTCAGTTTGTTGAAAAACAATATTTATCTATGTAAAGATGGTCACAAGGGATTTTAAATCTGCATAGAATAACAATATATTTACAATCTACACATGTATCTTTTTCCAGGTAGAATCAGATTAGGTTAAGGTTTAGTTGGTTAAACGGTTTTCGTTTACCTTCGTGTTGAAATTCAGGTAGATATATGCTTATAATATATAATTTCATGTGAATTTTCGCATCTCCTTTCTTAAATCCAACGATGACTCAACCGCATGCGCAGCGCAGATGTTAGCGATTTACTTCGGTACTAAAAAAAATACCAAAGATGGCTGAAAAGAGTACTTAAACTTTTTTTTTTCATTTATTTTGGTTCTCCAACACCGACCTACAAAAGTGGAATTTCATGTTTCCTGTTTTGTTTAGGTGTTCTGATTTCTTCTGTCTCACAGTCAAAGGATTTGTTCATGTTGTTTTTGTGTTTTTTTTTTTTTTTGATTCAAATCGAAATCAGCAGTCTTATCAGCTGCAAATAAAATTAGAGTACTACAAGTATTTGTAGATTGTAAATATGCTGCTACAACGAGTGTTTTTTTTTCTACGTTGATGGTGTTATCAGATACAGTTGAGCTATAAAACAATTTTTAGAACACTGAAAACGGTATCACACTATCAGCGGAGTAAGGGAAAATAGAGACGAAAATGTGTGGGGAATTGTAATACTTTTTTTTTACATTTTTTGTATTTAATTCATCATTTCGTTGTTAAGTGCACGTTTATAGATTTTTTTTTTTGCTATAAATGTAAATATTTGTTTTGACTTTTGTGAAATTTTTGAAGGGCAACTGTTGGGCGACAATAGATTCATGAAATAACTTAGTAAATGGCATGGAAACAAATTTGTTCTTAATTCGAATGACATGAGCAAGTTTTAATGTGTTTTCTTGTAAAGTTTAGAGAGACCGAAAGAGATCTTACCCCTCACCCCTGGTTAAGTTATAAAGTTTTGATAAGATATATTTAGATGTAATAAATGTTTTTGGATTTAGCTATATTGTGGGTGCTTACATTTGAAGTGTGTTTCCTTTAAGTCTTAATCTTTGGCCTTGAATTTGAAGCAGACGTAGATAGTTATCTAATCGAAATATTTGATTGTTATTAACGTGGTTTATATATTTTTCGTGGAATTACTTGTATTAATGAATATTTTGAAATGACGTAACTGCCTTAAGAAATTGTTTACACTTTGCTTTGTAAAATTTTACTAGAGTCGCAATTTAAAGTCAGATTAATCAATATAGAGAGTTAGCATGATTTTTAAGTGTGGGCATCGATAAGAGGGCATCAATCATTTTGAAATGATGAATGTCGTATGTAAGGCTTTGTCGGAGCTATTTATAAGATCAATCTGGGGGTGACAGTGTAAGGAAAAGTTTGTTTTTAAATTTGGTTTCAGATTACATGAAAGAGTTCGAATGTGATTTAAAATTGACATTTTATACTCTCAAAATTTACGTTTTACTAGTACACAATGTGAAGAGACAGACAACAAAAGTCAAGGAGAACGACACCCTAGGCTCGTGAAATCCTCATCAAAGCTTGTTCCACCTCAGATTTTTACATTTCCTCGGCATTGTTGCTATAATGCTAAGCTCTCGATGACATACGATTTCATTTACATATGTAGTGTGCTGTGCAACAATAAATGCTTAAACATTGTTCGACGGAGAGAATTAAAATTGTCTACTATCAGCAAATGTGGTGTACAGAAAGAATAAATTTTAGAAGTTGAATTTTTTTTTCTGCATTTCATCCCTGCACATCACATCAGTTTACCCTCAAGCCTACTTTCGGACGTACTGTCAAATATAGAGATTCTTACTTTAGCCGTACCACACGAATGTAGAAGGATCTACATTGCTCTGTGTTTCCTCACAACTACAACCCACAAGCATTTAAAATCAATGTGCATCGGTACCTCCTTGGTCTCTCCTCTAATTTCTCTAATGCCCGTGCTTTAGTTTAAGGGTAATCATAATCTCTTAAGCGCGCGCTAATTATAAAAAAAAAAAGTTGAATAAGGATAGTCTTTGTAAACTGGATATCATTGCCAGAAGCTAAGTCTTGGTCTTGGTTCTCTAAGAGCTGTCGTGTCAAATATTTGTATGTGTATTTTTTTTTATGTAAGCTGGCACATAAGCTGTTGAAACTGTCAGGATCAACAAGAGTCTGATGACTGGTTATGTTTTGAATGAAAAAGAACCAATTAAGGTTGTTTAAATGATTGTTTTGTGAGTAGAAATAGCAATTACATATAGAGAACCCGGTTCCTGGTGTCCCGCTAGTCAAAAAGCATCACTGAATTGGTTCAACGAAACGCTGCCTAATTAGAGGTCTTCGTCTGGGGCTTCATCAAGGCTAATATGTCAGATGTGATGCCATATATTTTGACAGAATTTTGAAATTTGACTGGTTTTTTTGTTGGTTATATTCTTTTTATTTTAGAAAAATAATAACCTTTTGTTTTCTTCGACCAAAAGAAAATCTAAAAACTTTTGAATATTAGAATACGTGAGAGGCTTAGGTTCATGAACTATGGAAACGTCACTAGAAGTCAATGTGTCACTCACTGTCTGTGATTGATTGTCGAAAAGTAAATTACATAAAGTTAAACGGAGGAGAAGTGGTACATAATGGTCTCAGATACACATACAGCCCACTTTATCACGATGTAATTGTGGTCTTGTGATCGGGACATGTCACAGATTTGAAATAATTTTACATTTACTTCAGTCTTTGAACAAGGATGGAAGGAACAGGCCTAGGGAGTAAGAATAATGTGAGCATTTAACGCCGAAAAGTTTGTATTAACACTAACATATATTTTTTGCTAAATGCTAAACGATCAAAATGTTGTGAAAGATTTTAGTACGACCACTTTATTCACCAATTATGATGTTTATTAGATCCAACATGGAAACATACTCCAAGTGATCAAACTTGTTTAATAAGTGTCCCGCGGGAGATTAAAAAAATACCGCAGAGCAAGTTGCTTCCCCACCCACGACTATGAATTAATTAAGCTCGATGGCATGGTATATTCTCGCTAAATCGCGATGCGAAAATTTGTTAAAAAATTTCACGATTGGTTCAAACAATTTTATTTGTAAGGAAATAATTCCTTAACGTCTACATATTTATTGTGATTTGCTTGTGTTCGATTTGACATACTAAGGCAACGTATAAATGTCGAGTTTTGAAATATGATATGTTTTTGAATGGAAACGCAATATTGTTGTTAAAATTAAGAAAATATGATCTCACTGAGAGAACTAGGTTAACGAAATGTGTCATTTAATTTGTATATAGGTATCTAAATTAAAACGCGGTACGAGAAAGTTTTGAGCCTAACAGAGAAATTAACATTGTATTTTTCAACCTAATGTCCCACTTCTACGTCTGAGCTAAACTTTGAGCAGGTGGTGAAATCTGGTTAATACGGTGGGTGGCCTATCAGTTCAAACTTTAATTCGTGAATGCAGCCGTTGATTTGCAATTTCCGTCTTGAACTTGTCAAGTAATGACGCGTAGTGTACTCCCTGTTATCCTTTGGTCATTTTCAAGATAGTCTTCGGTGGACAAAATTGCAGACCTTCTGCAATAGATAGGTGGATTTCATGTGTATGCAACTTTTAAATAATGTGAAGGCAATCCAAAATGGCGGATCCAAAATCGAATTTATAATAGCCGTGTTTTTTTGAGAACTATACTCACTTTCGTCAAAAAAACGATTCATACTCAGTAGCAGCCGCTCCAACCAATTGGTTTGCGGCTTGATTTCTTTTTCTTCATTTGACAGCTTTTAAATGTCAAAACCGAGGAAAAGCAACAAATACGATCTGCTAAAAGCTAATTTATGAGTTTTTTTGCGCTCTGGTGGTCAACTTATGTAGTTCTATCCTCACTTGCTGATACTGGGAAGGTTATCGCCACTTGGTGTGTTGTTATTGCTTTTTGTGTAAAATTTTACTGGGCTGGGTATGCAGCTCTCAAAAAAACACGGCTAATAATAACTTTAAACGAGTAAACGTTTTCAATTTCAACGGGATCGGGGGAGTTTTAAAGAATTTCAAAATGGCGGTACATTTTTAAGCGAAAATTTACTTATAACCTATATTAGCCACTAATTTTTTTTTGGAAAATAATTGAATTGAACAAGAAAATTAAGTCAGGTTACGTTGAAAGACATAGAAAAAGTATTAAGTCAAGCTTAGAGTGCCCGTGTTGATCCAGTATGTTAGCATAGCATAGTTAAGTTACTTAACCCGTTCGGGACGCAATTCAGATATGTTTATACTTTGCTGGTCCGAAAGGGTTAAGTTAGTTTTAAGCGTTTTTGTTTTTGTCTAGCAAGGAAGAATTAATGAAATTAATCAATAAAAATGCGTTTAAAATTAATGAAAGGAAAAATATACTTATGATATGACCATTGTTATACTAGTAAAAATAGGAATGCACAAAAAATTATCAAAGCCTAACAATCGACTACGCCTATCTACGAATCATATAACCATGTTTCATTCAATTCGGTTAAGAACTGCGGTCTCTATCGTGCAGACAAGATCCATTATGTATTATGTATCATTTTTTAAACGGACTGTGGTTTCGATGTTAAGGGTCTTGAAAAGTGACATCAACATTTTTCGAAAGTCGTGTGATGTAGTATTTCTTCAAAATCCATCATCGTTTAGATTGCTTCAAAAGTACCTTGGAAATATTCATTCACTATACACATCACCGAAAGTGCAGACAGTTTTCTCATTACGGCAATATGTAGAAATAAAAAACGACTTTCAAACAACAAGGAAGCGTTCAAAATGGCAGACATTTCCAGAGGAGGGTCGAATCCCTCCCCCTAAGTCGAATTTCAGCGGAAGTTCAAAATTAGTTTGAGTTAGAGGGATTTTTGAATAAATTCGACGTGAAGGAACATTTTTCTATGGAAAATTAAGGGAAATATAACAAAAAAGGGTGGACAAATTCGAGTTAGAAGCGGTTCGACTGTATGTACATAGTTTTGACGAGTTATCTTCAGTTTGAGGATGAAAACTTTTTGAAAGATTATTATAAACTGTGCTTCATACATATACAGAGTGCGCTATCTTTTATGTCGGTATGCAAACATTGAATAACTTTGACATTTATCAACCGATTGAGTGGACATGTTTTTGAAATGTCAATTCAGTAAAATTTTATCAAACAACGCGCCGATATAGTGACGCTGTATATTGAAAATAGTCGTTCAGTTATGTTAACTCAACGCGCATATCGTCGAAAATATCGTGGCCAACAAGCACCGCCTGACAACACTATTCGTCTTTTGGTGTCGAATTTTGTTGAGCACGGGACAGTACAGAGATCGTCGACATACCGTTCATCAACGCCCAAGACGTTCCAGTGAACTGGTTGAAGCGATAAGGGAAAGTGTTGCCGAGAACCCACATGTGTTGTATCGTCACCGCGTTTAGCATTTTGGCGTCAGTGAAACCACCTTGTGGCGTATTTTGAAGCATGATTTGCATTTGTTTCCGTATAAAGTGCAATTGACTCAAAGAATATTCCCGACAGACCGTCCACGTCGCTTAGAATACGGCCAAACAGTCGCTCGAATGGTTGACACTGAACCTAATTTTTGGAAGCAAATTTTGATGACCGATGAGGCCCATTCCGTAACTCTCTGGTGCCGTTAATAAGCAAAATTGCCGCATACGAGATCCATGAAACACCATTGCATGACCAAAAAGTGACTGTTTGGGCCGGCCGGCGTTTGCGCCAAAACCATCATTGGGGCATTTTTCCTTAGAGAAGGCGAAACAGTCTATGGGAATCGATATCGGTGGATGTTGGCTCATTATGTCTGCCCACAAATGTGTGAAAAAGGTCTGGACGGTGATGGTTTCAACAAGACTGTGCGCTATGTCACACTGCAAATCAAACAATGCAGTTTCTGCAACAAAAATTCCCTGGACATGTGCTGTCAAAAAATAGGCCAATGACTGGTCACGCAGATTTCCAGATTTAACCCCTCCGAACTTACTTTTGTGTTGTTCTTTGAAAAGCAAAGTGTACGCTAGAAAGTTGACGAGCTCAAGGCAAACATTCGTGCCGAAATCATCGCTATACCGCCCGAGATGCTTGAAAAAGTGATGGAATACGCGGCCACTGGATTGATGTTGTATTCAAAAACTAGTCCAAATAAAGTGTAAAGGACATGGATATGGAAATCGGTTGTTTTTTTTTTTAAAGTTATTCAATATTCATATACCGACACAAAAGATGGCGCACCCTGTATTTCTACAAAATTCCAGGATCAGTGCTACGATCCAATCACCACTATCACCAATCACAGAAGTCTCATTCAAACCTATTTTCTGATTCAAAATTCTACACCCCAAGACATGAAAGTCAGCGTTCGATTGAATCTAATAAATAACAAAATAAATTTGTATTTTCCATACCGTCGTCGTCGGTGGTATTCGGAACTTGTTTCTGTGTGGAATTTTGTCAAATAACTTTGGATTACGAATCGAAAGTTTCCAATCCACTAAAATTATTTTTTCTCACGAAGTTAATAAGGTTTATTGTCGCTTTTTTTTTTATTGCTCACAAATTTCTGACACTCACAAGGGTGTCCAATGAATTTTTATAGTCATGTTCAACTTTTTGTGGTTAAAAGATCTGACACTCGTTCTCTAGGTTAGGAGTTATGAATATAAATTAACATAAATTGTGTAAGCCCATGACATTGGACTTATAACGTTTTGCGTTTTGATTTGTCATTAATGTCATTGCAATCAGCCAATAATTGTGTTGTTTTTATTTATAAGGCAACAAAGTTCTAGTGAACTATGTTTTTGGAGAAGTCTCAACAAAGGCATATCTCGTGTCGGTTAAGATATTGTCAATTTATTTCTATCTTTTTAAGTCTAGAAAATGACAAATGCATTATTTTTATTTAAAGGTGTCCAGAGAAAACTGTAGACTTGTGTTGCCCTAAATGTTACGTTAAGAGATAAGCGGCTATCTTTCGCTGCCCCTTATTTTATGGTGCCGGATGTTAGAAATTTGATAGCCTCAGTCTTTTTATCGGTATAGATAACAGTACGTATCAGTTTTTTAAAAATACTGTTAGGTGATAGCAAAAATGGTTCTTAATTGGTGCCCAGACTATCTGACTGATCCAGACTAACGTCTGAACTTGAAATTCTTTTGTTAAAATCTTCGCTCAGTTGAGGCCAACCTTTAAAGCTGAGACAGTGCTCGGGTTGCTTGGAGATGCTCGTTGACTTGGCTCTTAGCTGGAACTTGAAAGCTTCAAGGAAAGACTTGCTCTGTAATAAAGGAATGTTGATTCAGAAAAAGACGTCCAAATTCGACATTTCTGGTTATTCTTCCTTGGAAACGGAATACGGAAGAAAGGATAAAAAAAGGACTCAATTCTTATAGTTTCACTTGGGAAAAAGCAAATGAACCGGGCAAGAAAAGTTCGAATTTGGATGCAGTACTGACTGACAGACAGCTAAGTGCTGTGACCAAATGATTGACTGGAGAAAGATGGTGACACATCAGTAAGTATGCAACTTGTAGCTAGCTAGGTTAAAAAAAATAAGGCGTATTCACAAACAACTTCTGCAGAAGCTGTAGGGATGAATAAGAAAAAGTGTCTAAAGAACATCTCATTTGCCATTGTCGAGTTCTCCAACAGCAACGACTAACTTGTATAGGTGCCAGGTTCTTTGAGAACTTAAACGACTTGGTAAAGATATCACTAACAGACCTAAAAGATTCACCCAAAGAACTGGATGGCTTAATTAGATACATGTCCTTCCATGAATTTACGGGCAATTACTATGGGCCGCTGCCATTTATTCTCGTCGACCCGGGGTATGTACCTTGCTTCGAGCTTGCTAGAGCAATTTATTTGACGGTTCGCGATTGGTTGAATTGAAGGTTTAGTATTATTTATTGTCTCGAGCTTGAGTGCTTCGATTGGATGGATGGATTAACCTTTGTCCATGTTTGGGTTTAATCCAACGCTTTTCCTTCTTGGTATCGGTTGCATACCCAAGTTTAAAGTAACCGCGTGGTGGTGCAGCTACAATCTTTTACCATGTTTTCATTGTCTTTTTAAGAAAGTCGAGTAAAAACTTCAGTGATAAGAATCTTAGGTTACTATTGCACTTATCACATCAGTCCTAAAAATCTGCCACTTGATACAAACAAAGACAAGACAAGCACATAAGAAGTGTTGCGCAGCGTCACAGATAGTGGGGTTACTTAAGCCTAACACGCTAAGATGATTGGCAAAGGCGTAGTTTCCCGTAGTAACGCAAATAAGTTGCTTCTGCTGACAGACAGCTTAAATGTCACGAACTTCTTACAAACATCAGGAAATATCTGTTAAGTGTGCCTGCATCCTGGAGAGTCATGCCGCCTACAGTTGTGTTTGCTAGAAATCCAACCATCGATGGAAGCTCTACGGACAAAGCCAATGTAGGTTCAGTGCAAGAGAAGATTCTCATCTGAATCTTGCCTTAAAAGCCTAACACATCAGTCCGAGAAAGACCTGTTATATATTGAGCTCCAATCCTTTGTGCAACACCTTATCAAAGGCTTGGGGGACTCGAGTAGAGCTTCTTCGAGGACCTTCTCAATTATATCTGTTTATTTGTGTGGGTAGTTGGTCACTAGAATAGGTGTCCATAGATTTCAAATCTCAGGTCTTGTGTCTAAAAGCTCCAGAATGGCTGCCCATATTTATCTGGAACACTGAATGTACTAGTTCAGACTGTTGAAGTTCAGTGAAGGAAGGGCTATCATTTGCCCAAGCAGAACTTAACAGTTTGAACAGCGTACAACATGTCCAAGTTAATGAGTTTATTGAGTATCTCAAGGTTTGCCAGTTATACCAGGTTTACGCCTATTACGGATCTATATTTTCACTGCACTTGTTAGCTGCCTTCTTCGCTGTCATCGTAGAAGCTAAAACACACAAATATACTTATTGTGAGTCATCTACTGACTTATTTGAACTCAAAAAGCCTCTTATTAGCATACAATTTTTTAAACGAATATTAAAGTTAACATATTCATAACTTCCATCTTTGCCTCAAGCTAAATGTTTCTTCAAAGCTCAGTTTACAGATTGTGATAATATACAGATATCATATAGCCTATATTACGCGTCGACACAAAGGTTAATGAGAATTCGAAAAGTCTAACAAATCGGTTCAGTGATTCTTAAGTTTATCACGAACAAACCTACATGCATAGGTAGCTGTGGAAAAGTCAGTCTGTTGTAATTTTTTCCCTCTAAACACGGTACAGTTTTGGAAAGATTTTAAAGACATTCGAGCTTCTTTTTGGATCCATCCAAAAAAAAAAAACCTCGTCGTATTATCACCAATTAAGTTTGAATTATCGATCGAATAAAACACATTTGCTCTAATTAAATCAAGTGAAACTATGCGTGTCACGTGTTTATGTCAAGGCAATTTGTTTTTTTTTTTTTTTGTTAAAAATAACAAATAATTGAAAAATGTATCTCCCACTGCGGCCCACTGGCCTCTCTTCATGGATCTATTCTATTCTATTCTATTCTATTCTCCACTTCCCAGCTCTCTGTGTGTGTGTTTGCTTTCAATCATTCTTTTTTCCAAAAATAAATAATTAAACCATACGTGTGCGCACTATCTCTTACACTTTGTCGTCGACATTCTAATCATCGTCATCATCAGCAGCAGCAGCAGCAACTTAATTCTCTTCATCTCATTCTCCCTTTACTTCTGTCTCCCTTATGAATTCGTATTTATTTATTAAAGATAAATCCTGTTATCAATTATCAATGTTTTAACAGCCATTCACCGTGAGTTCAATCACACATATACACACAAATGAGCGGTTTGGATTACGGATTGAGTTCAGCTGGAGGTACATGCCACCATTTTTTTTATTCTGTCTACTTAATGCGATACGAACATGACACAAATCAAATGAAAAAAAACTAGATTGCTGAATTATAAATTATATACACAGATAGACGGATTTGTATGTATGCATATAGGTATATGTAGGTGTTTGTTTGCTGTGTTCTCATTTATAACAACACAGAATGCTACGTTGCCAGTTTTATGCACACGAATAGCGGAGAAAAACACACGAAATGGTGCGTTGTCACATTTCGTGTCAAATCGTCAGAAATTATAGAATCATGGTGGTGGCGGTTCTTTTTTCGTTCCTCTTCTACCTACCATTATATACTTAATACTATGTATCTGCTATCTGCCGGTATTTTTTTTTTCGAAGGGCGAAGGAGGGAGACAAAAAAAAAGGAGAATGATGAGGCACATGTTCTGGTGGTCGGAAAAGTTTTGCAGCAGCATACCTACCTACCTAAAAAAAAAAACTGATTATTGATTATTCATTTTGGACTTGTTTCTCTGGGGACGGGACGGGACAGTTCGGTTCGGGTTGGTTGCCTGCCGCCCCCTGTTTTGGAATATACCTGAGGGAATACTAAGTATCTTTATCTACCTTTTGTGAATATCTATCTAGTTTCTGTTTCTGTTTTGCGTGGATAAATTATTAATGCTGATTGATCAGAATTGTTAGTATGTTTTGGGACGGTAAGCATAAGTTTGACATTCTCAGGTGTTGAGGTTGTCCTTATGATGAAACAGGAGTTATGAAACCTATATAGGAATTTGATTTGATCATTAAAGTTTGTTTGAGTACCTACATTAATATGTAGGTATGCATGCTAACTCTGTCAAAGAAATAAGTTTTGCTTCAACCCTTACTGCTTTTTTTCAAACAACGATCCTTTGGCCATTATTGTGTTAAAAAAAAGTTTTGAACGTTGAACTCAACAAATAAATAAAAACTACCTATACCTAGGTAGATAGACGTAGTCAAGAACTAACATGTTTACATCTCTAAATTCCTTACGATTTTCTTTAATTCATTTTGACATTTGAAAACGTGTCAATCTAATTTTTCAGACATGAACTAAGATGACATACAAAAAGTGCGCCGAGAGTGACAGTTAAAATGGGAAGTAGGTACGCGAGCATATTTTATGTTACAATTTGTCAAACGTCACTTAATTTAGCGTTTGAATGCGAAAATACCTTTTCTTACCATTCATATTAATTGAAACAAGGAAACGATACTTTTTAAGTGTGGTAGGTTATGAATTAGATACCTTTTTAACTGTGAAATGATATTTTTTATTCAGCACGTGTCAATGGTTGGCGGAAGTTTAAATCCTTGAATTTTTAATGGCGACATGAAGAGGATATTTTAATAAATTGCCGACTTTAAAAATGTAGATATGCAGATAGACGGGTTAGAAAAGTTAATCTCATGGTTAAAGACATTCAGTTTTGGATTAGGAAAAGCGAGGTTTTCATATCTTTAGGGAGGTGAAGAGATTTTTGGGTGGAAACCTCATGCAGCTGGATTTATTTTAAGTAAGCTAGAGTGCCATTAAAAATGAGTTCTAGAAGAAAATAAATAAATTTTCAGAACTGTAACACACAAATCTCTTAGTAGGTAGCTTAGAAACCTTTTGAAAGGGGCAGTGAATAGGTCTATTGACACAATTTGAACCTTGAGTACCAAAAACGAAATTTAATCAAGCAGCTGATTGATAGTTACAAGTTGAAGGTTACATTTTGAATAGTGTGTAATGGTTTAATACCTACATCATGTTCACTTGAAAATCTTCAGGATCGTTGTGAAAGACCTCATGGTTTGGCGGTTACTTTGGGAGCATATCCTTATGTGTTTTATGCATATTTTTAAATTTGATCATTTAATTTACATATTCGGAAGAAAGCAGTGTGTGTATTGTGACGGAAGCGGCGGAGATGGGTTTAACGGTCAATGAGGGCAAAACCAAGCATATTACGTTCGGTAATATTTAATAAAAACTTTATTTATTTTGACTTTGAACGAACACTTTATTTTACTATACAACTTATTTGCTATTTACACATTTGTTTTTTCGTAGCGACACTTTAAATTATCCCCCTGCTCTGCAGGACACCACTTGATCGAGTGAATCGCATATCTTTTTTTACATTTATAAGCTCTTCGCTGAATGAGCTTTTGATCCTTTTCTTCATACCTATTTTGCCGCCATCTATGTGTGCTGTGACGCTACAAGTATATGCTGTCAACAAGAAAGGACACCCAACACCGACGACTCCGACCGAACGTCTCTCTCGATAGATATAATTTTGAGGTCGTTTAGGACTTTGTCTACCTAGACTTTGCTATCAATTCAGACAACGACACCAGCGCTGAGATCAAACGAAGAAGGGCTAATAAGGCAATTGACTAGCAAAGCCCTCTCTCGAACAACCTATGACCTATGAGACCTAAATATTCCCAGTCCTGTAAGTACAGTTCGGCGCAGAGGTATGGACTTTATCAAAAATGGATAAGGGTGCTCTTGGCTGCTTCGAGAGGAAAATCCTTCGAGTGATTTTTGGTCGGCAGGAGACATAACGACGAACTATATGGCCTGTACAGCGACATCGACTTAGCCAGAAGAGTGAAGGTCCAACGACTGAAATGGTTGGGTCAAGTAGAGTGGATGGCAGGCATTTGACTTTCTTTTAAATTGACTGTGGGGCTGAAAAACGCAATCCAGAGATTGGGCAAATGCGACATACATCTTAATGTAAGCCTCATACCTTCCGTAATGTTAATTTATAAAAATGCGCTTACATCCCAACACCTAAATACCTATGTATATAAGGATACACAATGGAACAAAATAAATATCGCCAAAAACATCTTGCAAGTCAGGATTTGATTTCTATTTTACAGATCGACCAGGATTTCAAAGAGCTGCCAACACGTCCAAGTAAAAATACGTACACATTTGGTAAAATCAACCTTTCAAAGACTGGTTATTCCGGAAATGTAGGGGGTGCCTAACTATTGATTTACAATAGCAGTTGTCGATTACTTTCTAAACTTCTTGGGTGAAGGTCACACCACATACGCCTTTTTTTCAATAATTTGACAAATTAATTACTGTAATTCACAATATGTCGTTTATTTTTCTATTAAAATACCACCTGACACCGACTGATTGATAAAAAAAAAACGAAAAAAAAGAAACACATTTTCCCCTACCTTTTGTTTTGTTTGATATTTATGACTCAAATATTCGTTAAGTGGATTACATCCACAAAGCAACATTCAGAAGAGCTCACATTGAATGTCCATTGAACTCTTTTTTTTCATAAAGGTCTTCGCGCTCGTTACACATTACATGCAAGTGTATCTGTCATTGTGTTGAATTGTCTTTTTCTTTTCATATTTTTTTTTTAATGGCCCATGACACCAATTTAAACTAAAGAGGGCGGTTCTTGGGTCTTATATTTCCAATAACCTCAAACAAACTGCGAATATAATATTTCCCTCGAGTAAATGACGTTTTTTTATGTCTCTACTCTTATGTCATTTCCTCAAATCCCCCACATTACAGTAAATCACCTCCCCTGGTTAGTATAATAACAAAAAAAAAAGAAAGATATTCAGCATGAGAAAAAAAAAACTCTACCTTCGTAGGTCGTACAAATATTGCTCATTTCCAACATCAACGCCCTGAGAAATATGAGAGAAAAAATCCTATTTGACAGCCGTCAGACGACTAATCACCACAGACTTTCATTATTAATGCATCATGATTCATGAGTTGAATTTTCCCATTGAACTCAAAAAAAAATAAAATTAAGTAATAATGAAACCCACGAAGAGGAAGACAAAAAGTAATGCAAAAAAAAAAACCTCAAACAAGTTGAAAATAATAATAATACCCATAACTATGGCAAAATTAAAAAAAAAAAAATGAAATTGCTAGCTCGCAAAATACCCCACCGCCTTTTTTCGCCGGCATAGAGTAAACTTCCAAAATAGAAAGTCACCACACTCTTCTCGACACACTGTCATTTCAATCATTCTATTCAACAACATTTTGTCGGCGATAGAGTGGAATATAAAAAGGAAAGAACGAGCGAACTATATGCCACAAAACGAAAAACGAAAACGAGACGCAAAAGGAAAACCCCACACAGCTCTTCACTAACAGCAACCAGCCGCGCATACAAGATACAACACAAAGAAAAAGTTCAACAAAATGGCCGCTGTCGGGGTATGAAATACAAAAAAAAAAAACAAATGATTAAACATTAAAGAAAACGTGAACGGGAAATTATAGGAATAGATGCCAGAACACGGCGCAATGTTATGTGAAAGTGTGCAAATGTATGCAAGTTGTGCGGGGCCAAGGCGTTGTATGTGACATATCGTGTCTTTGACAGACAGTGGCGTTTGAAAGTTGGATGACATTTAATCAATTTTATTGCATAAATTTAATGCTTGCGGAGTAGTTATACAGAAGTATACAATAATGTTGAGGTCATTTTGTTCGATCTAAATAGTAAATATGGAAGATTGTCATCGTACGACAGTATTCACTGCCATTTAAGAGAATCTTTTGAGGAGAATTTTTAAGGCCTACAAATGGAACAGACAAGCAAACATATTTTTACCATATTATATTTATTGTCAGAATATATCGGTATCATGTTACATATGTAAATGTGTCACACAAAAAAAGAAAAAAACAGACGTCATCACTGAAAAATGCATTCGTGAAGTTTTTTTTTTAACTTAATTGCATTATTGCATGTAGATAAGTAGATTTATCGTGGTCAGTAACGAGAGAGATAAATTAAATGCCATATTGCGTAATTTTCAACGTTGTTTTGATCTTTGTATAAGGGGCAATGCCGTTTATTGGCCCCTTTTCAACATTTCATGATTCATGTTAATTTTTTTATTGAAGTTCTTTGGGTAATTAAATGCTTTATTTTTTCGCGTGTTTTGTTTAAAGTTTTTATTTATTTTTTCTTTGAATATTTATGGCCGAGTGATTTGCTAATTATATGCGCAAAATTATAGTTTTGTGTCATTTGATATAATTATTGCTTGAGTCATGTGATTGGTCATTTGTTGATCCCGAATAGTGTGGTGTTGTTGATCGTTTTAATGGTGATGCAATCGAATTTTTAAACTATCGCAAGAATGGTTACGATTTTTGGATGTTGATATGAATACAAGTTTGGTCCCGTCACCACTGGTGTGACATATGGCGTCATTGCGATAAGAATTGTGCTCTCTTCTAGGCGTAGTTTTTGTTTGTTTTTAACGATAAGCACAAAAGAGTGACAATGGCATTGACCTTAAATTTACTATATTGTTGGTTGTGTGTAGCTAAGTAGTGAGTTTCTTAACTTGATTAGGTTCTATAGGCAGCAAAATCGTTACTTAAGATCTCTACTACTGGTAATTATGATAGCTTTGTAAAAGAAGATTCAACGATTTTTCAGTTCGATCATTGACTAAGCCGATGAGTCTAAACTTAATTAAGATTCAAATTCTAGGTGGTAATATTATTATCCTGCTTTTTTGCCTGACCCAAGCCACTATGGTTTGAGAACTAATGATATAATGGTCTCAAAATGGCTGCGAAGGTTGGTGTAGGTATATGATTTTAAATTTAACTTTCTTAAGTTGAGGGTCTATCCTCGGATCCTAAAGACTTGACGAATACTTGACTATCAGCAGAGAGATTTAACCTTCTTGTTAAAGCAAAGCATTTTCGTAGCTTCGTTAAGTGGCGTGTATTCGAGAGGTAAAATGTTCGATGACGCTTTGTCATAAATAAGGCTCCACAGCGGTTATTTCGCGTCGTTTGTTGAGTGACTTAATATAACCACACAGAAGAAAGTCTACAGGTTCTAAGTCACATCATCTTGGCGAATAATTAAAATGAACGTTTCGTGAATTTATATGCTCCGGGAACGTTGCACGCAAAAGAACGATGGCTTCACTACTTCAGTGGCATGTAGCGCGTCGTCATCTTGGACGTATATATCAAGTAAACGGGACCACAAAAAAGCATTTGATTGCCCGATACTTCTACTGACTGTCATTGCTTGATCAAATAGTTAATTTTTCCGGGAACAATGGACCCACCAAGATCTCTTGTGCAGTCTATGGTATATGGCAATTCAGCTAAAAATTGGACTTCGTCGTTAAAGATGGTAATTTGGCCGAAATTTCGCATGACGAGAAATCAAGAGGTTTGTACCATTATACACACTATCACGGATGAGGACAATGTTGTTGTTGGACCGGGCGCTACAATAATGTTAAGGCGTTTGTTGGTCGACCAAAGAACAAGTTGAATCAAACTTTCCAACGAAGCTGCGAATATATGGGTACAACGTTCGTTTGGACAATTATGACGATCAACGCTTTCTCGTAACGAGCGAAAAGTAACAGTTATAGAACGAGCAATATCACTGACATTTTTCTAGGCGTTGTTAGATTGTTTATCTTTCCACGGTAAAATGGCAAACCTCACTGCGTATTCATGTCATTACTAAAGATGTAGGGTTGCTTGATAAATTGTGCATACATATGTATATTGCATATTCGTTAAAAGTATAAGCTTTAGTGTAAGTCCCCCTTTTAATGTATCAGTCAGTCCATACGTCAGGTCTAACAAGCTTATTCTTAAGAACGTCGATGTTATCTGCGGCTCTGTTCACATTTAAACTGGTTATCGATGCAAAGAAACAGACACAACGTAGGTTTAAGATTTGAGAAATTCTACTCTGAACCCCACAAGTTCATAGAAAATCAGGGACCGATGTAAGAGTCAGTATGGCTTCCAAACTGATTTTAGCTAGGTACTCTTAATCAGGCTCAAATTTTTGGTGGTTTTCTGGTTTGAATTCTGGTCAGAGTAAATTCGGAAGACACAATGTCGTCTTACGGGGAAAGACAATAACAATATGCCACTCGCAAGAGTAGATAAAAGTAGGGGCCAGAGCATACTGTCTTGTCGGACTCCATTTCAAATATCAAACTTCTCTGACAGGGATAACGGGAGAGCTTAATGGTTAATCATTCTCAATTTCTGTTTGAGAGGGTCGATTAGGATTAAAATATGCTATCGTTGACTTACTTTTGTAACTTTGGTGAACCTGTCAAAAACACAAGAAGCGCGGATGCGCCGTTTTGATACCACAACTCACGTGACCTGGATGTTGGCGTAGCTAGGAGTGTAGTTTTCAAATCCATCCTGCGGAGTTAAGAAAATTAATAATGTTGCAGAATTTGATGTCAGAAATCTCAGGTAGTTCCTTGAAGAAGGGTTTTCCGAGTGTGCGCTGCCTAGCTCTGGCTAGTGCTGGACAGTCACTGAGAAAGTGGAATAACGTTTCCTTTTTTTGTGAATTGTCGCAACTACGGTAATGGGGGTTGAATTGGCCAGTGGCCCGTGCTAATTGCTGTGATTCTTACTGTCTCGATGCGGTTCCTATTTATAAGGTCATTCGTTCTGCTTTTATTATAGGTGGGCCATATCTGTCTGGATATGGCACAGGTTACCAGACTTTTCCACCTAGAGTTGGAAAATTGTACCCTTTATGAGTCCCATAGGGGAGCAGACTGACTCCGCAAGGGAGACATCAAGGGTAGAACCGCATCTGGCTAACGCGTCGGCTCTCTCATTCCCCTCTATGTTACTATGGTCGGGAACCCAGAGGAGAGTGATATTAAACCGAGCGTTTGCCTGCGTTAAAGTTTCCTTACACTGTTCAACTAGTTTAGAGGACGAAGTTAGTGAGTGGAGCGATTTGATGGCAGCCTGGCTATCAATAAAAATTCCTATGCTGTTTGAGGTAGTAGAGCTGAGGCTAAGTATCTTGCAGGCTTCTCTAATCGCTAGTACCTCCGCCTGGAAGACACTCTCCTGTTCTGCACTATTAATTTAGATCCACAGACAAAGCTCCTTTTTATATAAATACTGAGCTTGGCTAGATCGTTGGAGATTACGTAGAGACACACTTCGTATTCAGTCTCACATAAAATTCCATTCAATAAAACGAGCGAAAGATTAGAAAATAACTACGAAAAATCAAATTGAATTTTTTTTTTATTGCAAAAAAATATGCATACCCAATACTTTCACACATTTAATCACAAACTAAAAAAAAAAAAAAACTACTTAATTATCAAAACAATCGCGCATACTTGCTGTTTCATTATCGATTCATGTCAATCGCAATCAGCAACACAAAGTGTAGCACATTGACCTGTGTTCCTACAGTCCATAGCACAATAAAAAATAAAAAAATTGTATGTAAAAATGTATGTATACCTACAGTAAAATGGGCGCGCGAGATAATGTGTTACGTTAAATTACTTCAAAATAACTATTCCTCATCCCAACACATAGTAATAATGCATACCTATATGAAATATAAATAATTTGTGGCGGGAAAATGATTACATCACGTGGCGCTCGTTGCTGTTAATGGCCTCCACTTGAAAATTGTTACAACAACGCCATGACTGCTGTGTAGCTAGCGGAAACAAATTTAATTAATTTATTTTTTTTTTCATTTGTCTGTTCTTTTGTTGTCAAGTGTTTTTGTTGTTGAATTGGTTTACTTAAATTTTTTTTTTTCTCTAAGACCCAATACCATAAGGAAATTTATTTGAATAAGTATTTGTGTATGACTTTTGAAAAGAAATATATATATAAACCGACTCACAAGACAACGTGAATGTGTTTGTACATACATATTTATTTTTATTATTAACAATTTTTTTTCTTCTCTCCTTTATCTAAGTCGTGACTAGATCCAATCGCAGACTGGACGATTAGCATGTTTCGACGATAGAGAGTTTGGTATTTAGTGTGTCACGTTGTGTGCATTCGTGTTGTAGGGTACATTATGTACCCAGGTATCTAAAGTTTAGGAAGAGAAAGTTAAGGGCTTTTTAAAATTGAGGGAGCATGTCTCTGGGCCTAGGTCAGCGTTGGATATTATGCAAATTCGAGTATTTAATATTTCTTTGTAAAGATGTATCCAGAAACGGCGGTCAGACTCGAATCAGACAATATTGTTTTCGATTTAGGTAGACACATATGTGTACATAGGTCATTCGCTTCGCTAGCTTTTATAAAGGCAATTGGTGGACATAGGGGAAAAAAACGACCTCTAAGTTTGGAGTTCAAACACTCTGTCGATGCGAGTAAAGCGATTGATCTGCGGGTAGTTCAGTTTTAGATTTTGTTTTTGAATACTACAGTCGTGTCTGGATATAGTGAACTAATTTTTGCAAGGCCTGTTCACAGTATCAAGGTTGTTCACTATATCGAGGCTCACATTTTTTTGTTCAAAAATTCGTTTTATTTGCTGTATGTAAACGCAATAGATTATTAGAAAAAAGTAGAAAAATAGAAATGTACGAGTTTTCCTTTAACGATAGGAATTTCCTCGAAAACATGGTCACACTATCAATTTATTAGCATTTAAAAACTTTTAAATACACATAAAATAGCACGCTTTCGCACACAAACGGTTTGCATTCGACAAATAACAGAACAAACGCCAACGCTGACGTCACGTAACAACCGCCTTCGTAGCAATCAACAGTAAAAGTACAATTTACGGGGAATACCCGCTTTCATTTGTGATCTTTTTGTGTTTTTTTTGTTGCTTTCTGCTTGAAGTTGCTTTCAAAATCTTGTTCACTATTTAGAGGTTTTCAATTGTTCACTATTTAGAGTACTCCATGTAAAAATATAGGTGGTCACTATATCCAGACACGAATGTATATCTACCATTTAAATGACCACGTCTTGTTAGATGATTCATCTTGTATAGCTAGATTTGTCCATTTTGGGTACTTTTCAATGTCGTTTAATTTCGAAATTAATTTCTTCGAACCTCGTGAAACAATTTTTTTTTGTGTCGGCATCTTTGGCAATGTCGTACTATCCTGGTAAAACCTCATGTTACCTTAGTCCAAATCATCCAATTACGGGGCAAAAGAGTTACAAATAATGTTTCGTCAACGTCGTAAGTGTCGGGCTCGAGGTCAAAATAGATCTTCCATTCTGTATACTAAGAGAAAGATTCGCCAAATTTAACCAGTGAAGAGTTGTGTCCAACGATATGTATAGGAGCTTAGTCTTCTACTGCCTTATTGTAAAAGAACAACGCCTACGTACATCATACTTTACTGGCTTGGTAGGCAGAGAAAACTTAAGTCATCGGATTTAATAATACGCGTAAGCTTAATCTTTGGGAAGGGCAGATCTTAATGCAAATTTTGTTGTGATAGTCTCAGCATACTGGACGTCTTAGATAAACGTCTGAACTTTTTGTTTGGGAAAGATAGGGGATTCATGCTATCCACAGCTCTACATGATTGGATAAACTCGTAGTGCAATAAGCTTACTTTTTACCTTCAGCTTTTAGTAATACAAGGGTTGTTCGATAAGTTTTTAGGAAAAGTAAGAAAAAACATAAATTGATTGGTTTAAACGGTTTATTGTTTCTCGAAGTATTCTCCTTCAAGTTTTATACATTTTTCCATTCGATAGAACCAGTTTTCGAAACATTTATTCCACTCTGAAGACGACACCTCAGAAACATGCTCTTTGAACGCCCCTACAGCTTCTTCTGGTGTTGATGAACGGCAACAAAAAGAAGAACGCTGCTATACACGTTTTTCGAAGCACCACCATTGAATTTCTTTAGCATTTCTTTGCACCATTCGACACGACCCTTTTTTTTGAGCATTGGTTAGCTTCTGTGGTATCCACCTAGCACAAAGTTTCTTCACAGCTAAATGTTCATGCCGGTTTTACTAATGCCCAAGGTTGCTTTTATGCCGATCAGTTTCAACCATGGCGCGTACAGCATCAATGTTTTCTGGAACAACAGCACTGCAAGGACGACCTTCACGCAATTCATCACTGACGCTAGCACGACCGCGTTTAAATTGTACCTCTGTTGGAGTAAAGGGCTTGCTCCCAAAAACTATGTAGGTGATTGTAATTCCATTGTGAGATATATCCATGATCTCGGGGGTGAATTTTCTAACCTGCTTGTCAAACAACTTTGAACTTCGAATGAAGCGTGGGAGATAATTGAATATGATATGTGCCAGATCGCAGAGGCTGTTGATGAAGAATAATTTCAATTGGAGTTTCCTTTTAAAGGAAAGGAGGTGAAGATAGTTTCCTCCTAGCCTTACCTTGTTGAGTGCTTGTCTTAATGCCAGGGTCCGGTGATGTACACAAGTTGTGCAGGTGCCATACTAATGCATGTTGTTCTGTCTGAAAGACACTAGGGCACACTCCAAGTGCCTTTAAGACTTTGCTACGTCCAGGCAGTTAAAGTCTTAGATCTGTAAAATTTCGGGTGAGAAAGGCCTATGGCTGATGATGTAATAACGCTGGAAATTATTGTTCACCTTGACATGAATATAAGGTCATCGTTTGTATAACCACTTACAGTTGTGTAGTTCCACTGAACATTGGAATAACTTTCATAGCGATAATATTTTGTAATAATTGCAACTTTTCTGTAAAAAACGAAACTCTTTTTAGAAAACATCAGCATTGCCTTAACTATTTCTGTCCCTATTTTGAGCTCCTATCACTCTCGATAGAATCTCTTTCATATCTTTTGATTGTGTTTTCTTTAATTCCTTTCCCAAGATCAAACTCAATAATTACTATCTACCGTCATCGAACTTATCAAATCGTAAAAAAAAAAAACCTAAGCAATCCATAAAAACTCCGTAATTATTTTCCCACATTGCCAGACAACTCCAAAGTCGATTGATTGCAAATCAAAAGCGCAAAAAAAAAAATCCAAAAATAAATATCTTTGCGAAAAATTATTGCAATTAAGTGAAACCGGACAAAAACGAAAAAGAAAACCATCGACATCCGCTCCGTCATTATTATTTTTTTTTTTTCCTTTGTACCTACTTCATTCTTTATTCTTCTGATATAACAGCGTAATCCAAAGTTTTTTTTTTTGTCCAAGACACGTGCAGTCACTTTTTCTTGACGAGCCATCAGCAATCAAGAATAATAAAAAAAAAAAAAATTAAGTATTCTACGAGTATCTTAATTTAGAAAAGAAGCACAATGAGGCACGAAAAAAAAAGAAAAAATCCACCACACTCCCACCTTTAATCGGAGACTATA
The DNA here is from genome assembly GCA_951813785.1 of Criorhina ranunculi. Lineage (NCBI taxonomy): Eukaryota > Metazoa > Arthropoda > Insecta > Diptera > Syrphidae > Criorhina > Criorhina ranunculi. Next base: position 16,979,649 of record OX638385.1, read on the forward strand.
CAACGTATGTACAACGAACTGTATGGGATTGCGTACTATCTGAATCTGAATAAATTTAACGTTTAATTACCTTGAGAATAATTAATCGGAATTAATTTTTAGGCGCGCTACCTACCGCCTCACATCGTTGACGGTGTTGTTGAAATAAACAACAAGCTGTATACACAAGTGGGGGTATATGCATAGTCTAAGGTGTAGACGCATACAAAAAAAAAGAAAGCAAAAGAAACAAAAATGAGAAAATAATTGAACAAACAAATTATTGAATGGAGTGGCATATGCCGAACTTGAAAAACCCAAGTTAAGGTCAAACAAAAGATAAAAGGTTAATGGAATCGCGACTCAGAGGTGAGTAATTCGTTTTTCTGGTTCAATGTCAACTAATGACAAGTTGGATTTTTTTGACAAAAGGCGAATTCGTTTTGACAATTAGCGTAATGTCAACGGAATTGACTGACAGGTAGTTTTTTTTTTTTTTTTTGAGAAAAATGTTACGATTTGGTCGAGATATTTCTTACGAATTTTGAAGAAAAAGGAATGTTTGGGAATTTTGCTGAGACGGGTGTCATTCAAGTTCAAAAATAAAAGTGACAACTAAATACTTGATTAGTCATTGAATGTGTGTGTGGTTTTGGACACGGGTAGTTCGTCATCGGGGAATGACCCTTATAGTTCTGTTTCCTACGACCTAATCATCAATTGCAAGTTTATGAAGGAGTGAATGAAAAATTATTTTTTATTTGTTAATAAAGAATATCGAATTGGGTCTAGAGAGGATATCTATATCTAGTAGGTCTTAAGTCATGCGTTATGCAAATATGCGTTACCTATCTATGCGGGAATTATGCTGTTGTTAGTGAAAGTGTGGCTGAAGATCCAAAATTTTCAAAGTTGGGCTCTGTGCGTCCACACTGGAAAATTATGCGAAAAGATCTTGGGCTCATGCTTAAAAGATCCAACTGGTTCAAGAACTTAAGCCATAAGACTATGATCTGAGTTGTTTTACCGAAAAATATTGTTCAACGTTGAGGTTAATTTTTTGGTAGAGAGGGTACGGCGATGCTGAGGCTAACCAAACTTTCAAAGTTCATTAAATTCAGAAAAATGGGGTATATGGTGCCGGTGGTACGCTGGAGTCATAAGCAGGCCTTATTTTTTTCGAAATGAAGCCGGATAGCAGGCACGTTACAAAACGATGATAGCTAAAATGGATCTTGAAGACATATGGTTCCAACAATATGGGGCTACGTGTCACATAGCGATCTAAACAATTGAGCAATTGAATCAAAACATCGGTGTTTAACGTTTAACTTAACCAAACTTTCAATATGCATATGAGATTTTTTTTAAACTAATATTCTTCATATTGTAAAAAATATTATGATCTGCATACAGTAGAATCCGGATAAAGCGACGATCAAGAAACCGACATTCTAACCAGATGACACGCAAAAGGAACTGAAAATCTAAACTTTTCTATTGTACGCAAACCTAACGTGTTGTGTCACGTCGCTAAAAGCGGTTAGTCGTTATTAGCGAAGTCGTGGTAAACGGATTCCACTGTATTTTTTTTTTATTCATTGTGAATGTGAATCCCGGAAGAAATCACGTCCGAAGAATCTGTGTCTAAGGTGGTACAGGCCAGGACAGTGACAGAGGAAGTGGGTTCATCCGTAATACGAAGCTTCATATGGTACCACAGAGTTTTGTGTCTCGTAATCACCTATAAGGGTGGAAAGAGATTTTCTATATTTTTATATAATTCTGTCGGTCCTAGCTTTGTCAAATATGCCCCACAGCTTCCTTGTGATAGCACAAGTGTCTAAAGAGGAGCATCTGTTATTTGCTTCTCAATTCCCTGCTTCGAGCTTTAATGAGCAAGACGGGATGTTCACCAAGCGGTCCGTTTGTTTCGGACTTAATGCTGAACTACTTCTTGCTAATGCGACACCGTTTCTTTATTTATTAATGTCTTAAAATGGTCTTTAAAATAAAAAACAAAATTGTTGGTTGTTCAATGAATAATTTGATTAAATTTAACGTTGTCCCATTTCCCATTATTTTTATCACACACATCATCGACAAACGTCTCTTACCTGAAAGTAGGTTACGGAAAGCTGAATAGCTTAGGGTACTCCTAACTTTGGGTTCAGGTTAAATTGCAGAGGTGGCTGCGCTTATTTACAGCCTCGCTCGGATCTCAATGGATCCATTGTGGTCCTCGATGTGGTGTGGGATACCTAAAATAAATAGAACACAGATTATTATTATTATCAGTTGGCCTCCATGAACCAACCCAAATTCCGAAGGAATTGTAGAATGGTTCCCGGTGGCTTTTTTGACCATTCGCTCAGACCAATGAAAAAATGCTCTCCCAGGGTTGTCTTCCTGTTTTTGCTAAGACTTGGGCGTCTGAGTCGCCACATCCTCTGCATAGTTTCGTTGTACTCAAACTCATTTTCTTTAGGTGGGTCGCTAGCAGGTTATGACCTGTCATAATGCCTATAAAAAGTGATAGGTGACTTCTGTTGAGTCTGATGATTTCCTTTATTTTTCTCTTATTTAGTTCTGTCCAGAGCATTCTTGAGGTGCGGCATGTTGTGAGTGAAATCCATCTTTTGTTCGTGAGTCTCACGAATTTCGTGGTGATGCTGGACTTTTTAAGTTCTAATGGGGTAGGATTGAGTCAACGGCTAGGGATCAAGGTCCGAAATATTCCCTTTCAAATAAATGTTGTTTGAAAAAAATCCACCTGTTAGTTTTTAAGTTAATTGCATACAAAGACAGTGAAATATTTTTAATTTTTATTTAAGAGAGATGCAAGACATGAACTTATTTTAACGAATATGCCCCAAAACTATTAAATAAATTTAGTTATTCTTCAAATGATCAACAAAAAATGAGTTAAAACCTCACCAATAAATGATTTCTAAAAAAGGTCAGGACCTACATACTACTTCTGTTACAAAAAAAAAAAACAACCCGAGTCAGTTTACAAATAAACCATTTATCGTAATTAACCGAGATAAAGAAAGTTCTCATTTCTTTTTTTACTTTAAAATTGTTTTCTCAGTCTCAGCATTTTAAATTAATTATTTTCTCTTTAATTCCACACATCTTCCATTAATTGCCCTGCAGGCGACGACTTTACTCGCGAAATTTATCCTCTTTATGCTTCTATACTTTATCATCTCTCATGTGCAATGACGTCATTGTAGTCGCTTATGCAGACAATGAAATACGAATCCCACACCACGTCAATTCATCATCAGCAACAATCAATCAATCAAGTGTAATAATGCTAAAGAAAAAGATTAAAAAATGAGAAAAAAAAAAATAAATTCATCAAGATACACAGAAAGTGGGGGAGTCCAAGACGCGAAAAGCAACACAAAGGGAAAAAATAAAAAATAAATAAATTGCTTTGTGGAAGGCGTCAATTTAGATGTGCAATAATACACCATATAACAACAATAAAAATATATACAGATACATTTGTATCTAATGCTTACAAAAAAAATGTAAAAAAAAGAAACAAAGGGGAAAACAAATTTATTGCAGTGAGCTATCACTTAGTCATCATGCGGTTTTAAAATTTTTTTTTCCTCTTTTATGTACACAAAAAGAAACATTAATGAAAAAAAAAAAAATACAACAACAATGAATGGCCCATTAAGTTGTGTTTTGTGGCGCGATATTGTATTTCACAGATTGCACGACTGACGTTTCCTATTCAGTACAATAGTAATGTATACAATTTTGTTTGTCTGCTTGCATTTGTCAATTTGGTTACAGAAAATTTATACAGATGCCATGATACCTCAAGTATTTAGATATACAAGTACGTTAGCCCTTGGTTTCATATAAAAAGTAAGCCGATGTTAGAAGTAATGTGCACTGACAAGATGCCCGTTGGCCCGTTAAAGCTAGGTTAGGTTAGGTAGTAGGGTTGACGGGAAAGGAAGTTATTTCTCCGTCACACTTAGGTCAATGTAGACCCATTGTGGTAACCCTAGGGGTTTCAGCCCCCCTTACTAGGAACAATAAGCCTGTGTTATATCGAGCCAATCCGAAGCGTGGATAAATCTGTGTATGTCGACCACAGACTTTTCGGACAGTTCTTCTAGATCCTGAAAGAAGGGCCTTCCTAGGGTCTTAAATCTTATTTGGCAGAGCGCTGGACAGTTGCAAAGAAAGTATGCAGTGTCCTCATCTACTTCTTCGTCACCACATCCCTGCATAGGTCCTTAAACTAACCAGTTGTCTGGGTGGTTCCATAAGCCGTCAGATGGTTGATCAGGAAGGTACCACTGTTGTGATGTTCCCCTTGCAGATGATGAAGAGTATAAATACGGTGTTTTAGTTTCCGTAGATGAGAGTTTTGACAAGGGAAAGTGCGTCTTACATAAGAGAGTGGTGGCGGCTTAATGTTAGGCGTTGCCTCACTCGAATGATCTTCATGGATCCATTGCGTCCCTTATTATATATTTTATGAAGTTGACGAGCTGTTCGAACTTAAGTACCTTCCCCAGTCTAGTCACTTTGATAAGCCTGTGGTAGCCTGCCAATCAGGTAGTTCATTCTTCTTCTTTCCTTAAAAAGATGCGCTGCAATTTCCTTGGAATCCCTATAAAATTTGTTATTTCCGGATCTGATCCATAAGTCGGCAATCACCTATTAGAAACTTAAGTTGACTGTCTTCAACAAATCAGAAGCCATCCAGCATAACTTTTATTTAACGAAAACTAGTCAGGAAGCTCTGGCATAGTGAAACCTATTGTGTGTCGTGTTTTGTATATTTTTATGAGAAGCTTGTCTACTCCATCTTTTTCTTTGGCAAAAGGTTTAGTGTGTGCTGATCCTTCTTTAGAGAACAATAAACACTTATTGGGTCGCGCCCGTTGGTTAGAATGGAATTCCTGTTCATATTCACCAGTAACTTAGATTAAAAAAGTTTGACCTGAAGTGTCCGACCAAATTTCAAGGTCCCTACATTTTCAGACTCAGGATCAGTTTTTCTTTGTTTGCATCGTTGCTGAGTCAAGCGCTTCAAAGGTGGTCGGAGAAGGTTTACTTTTTAAAGGTTGCACGTATTCACATGCAGAATAATCTTAATCCGTTTTGGACTGCTAAGCGAGAGGACAAACTGATCCATTCTAATGGACAAACCGTATCCTCGTGTCGTCTTCCTCGTTTAAATCGCCACAACAACTGTGTAGATTAATGGTACGTAGCTCGTTTGTTTTTTTTTTGGGTGGCATGACAGGAGTTTGCTCTATCTCTCATTGGCATCCTTACAGAAGTCTAAGTGTACACTGTGTAATTTGTGCCTTGAGCTTAGGGCTTTAAGCTTATCGCGACCTTTACTCGTTTTGATTTGAGCAATTTTGATGAGATGGCTTTGGTTGCGGCTTGCCTATCGAGGTATATGCCAATATTTCTCCTCTTAATTGTTAATAAGGATAGTTCTCTTGAGGCCTCGGCTTCCGCTAAAACTCTGGACTTCGAACACACCCTTTTTCATTCCATTCTTTTGATGGAAAGAGTGTCTGAAAGTTTAAATCGAAGTCAGGGTATGGCGTTATAAACGTCGGGTTTATGGTCAATATCTTTTAAAGGGATCGCAAGTGCTCCCAGTACGTATGATTATATAATCATAAGTGTAACAATAATAAATGTAAATGTTGCAGATTCTTTAACCTCGAAAAAGTCGCCTTTATTACTCAACTCAATTACTTATAAGACAATATGCAGTAATAACAGTTAAACTCATTTAAATTTTCTTTTCTTTTAATTGCAGATATATCCAAACTGATTGAGCTCTCAGATGAATTAAAAATTATCATTAAGGCCTTTACCCCCTCAAAAAAATTACTCATCCAAATTAAGGGTGCGTGAAGCAAAAAAAAAAAAAGAAAAAAATAAGAAAATTCCTCATTAAAACCGCGATACAATACAAATTATTATAATCATCCATGCACATGTGCATCGTTTATTCACCACACAGTTCACCGCGTGTTAATTTTAAAAGCAATCAAAATTATTACACTCCTGCCGAATGCAAAATATGATTTTTACGATTGCAATTATCCAAACACAAACCATAACGAGATAATTTAGCGAATTTTTTTTTTTAATTTTTTGTACATGTGGAGTTATTAAATAACCCGTGTGAAATAATTTAATGAAATATATAACCAAGAACGTGATTTGAGCTTAAATCGTTCCCCTGTCTTATATTTAATTTTTTTTATTTTATTTTTTTTACAGAATGTGAAATTGTTGGCTTAAAACTTGTGTTCCACTTTTTTAAGTTTCTTAATTTTCCCATAAAAAGAGAAAAAGAAAATGATTAAGAGTAAAATATTAAGATAGAGCAAATCATCATCACAACATCCTTTCTCATTTGCATAGGCGATGAATGCTAAAAAAGAAAAATTAAGTAAGATAAATTCCCTACTTAAAATGTAAATAAAGTTCATAAAATAAAAATATATTAAAAATATAAATTAAATACAAAAAAAGTGTCTGAATGAAAAAAAGAAAGAAAATTGCTGCATTCTCGGCAACCAGAAATAATAATTCATTCAAAAGTGATTTAATAAATCTCTATATATAAAGAAATATATATAGATATGAAGAAAATATAAAATAATCATTTTGTGCAGTTTTTATAATAAAATATAAAATGAAAATATATATTCGTATAGTCTACTACTGCTAAGGAAAAAGTAATTTTATAATATATATCTACACATACGCATATAATAAGAATTATTCTAAAAAGTAAATCTAAAATCTGTGAAAAGTTGTGTCTAAAGAAAAAATAAATAAATAAAAAAGCAGAGCATATAAGAAAAATATAGAAAAAAAAAAAGTTCTGTAGCTACAAATTTGAAAAGCAAAAAGGAAAAAGAGCAGTGTGTGTTGTGTTGTGTTAAAAATATAGAAAAAAAAAATTATAAAAAAAAAATAATAATTATGGTATCACTTGTGTATCTTTATAAAATGATTACGCTGTCGGCATGAAATGGAAGCAGCCATTCGGTCTTCAGTGCAGGTCGGTGGTCCACCGCCACCCGGACAAAGGGGTGGTGGCGGCAGTGATAATGGACCATCGTCGCAGCAACAAAATCAACAAGGGGGTGCTCCATCATCATCACAGCCGCAAGGAACTATGTCGGCCTATCAACAAAGGATACCATCGGGAGCACCGATTCATAGGTAAGTTCATAGATTCAATTACTTTTTTTTTTGGTTAAAACGTAGGTAGGCTTTGTTTAGAATAGACTTTGTAGGCTTTGTTTAGAATAGACTTTTAAAACAGATTCTCCTTAATATTTATCAGAGCAGTTGGTCCACGCTAGCTGGTTAAAGTTGCTTTGCACCAACTAGTCTCAATCGGTGTTTCTCAGATCTGACTTCATCACTTGAAAACAAGCGCTCATATCCGAAGACGATCGTTAGGTCCCTACATGTCCCAGTCGTACAACTCTCAAGATCTAAAAGGTCGCAAAGTGTGGGCTTACTCAGTCCTAGACGCTTTCTCATTTAAGCTCTTCATGAGATAATTAAACAGTTAGAAACTCTAAATTCTGGCGCAACAGCTTATAGAGTGTCTATGTCTAGCTTCTCAAAACCATTCATGTTGCGCGTATTATATTTTTCTCACCAATGAAAGGGACCTATAGCTTTATTGCCGACTCCGAACAGTGGATTGAGTAACTTTTTCAAGACAAATTACACTCTTGCAGATTTGTCATGCCTCCGAAGAGATGGTCCCGCGAAAAAAAAGGTTTAATGGTTTCGAGAATTGAGCCTGGGTCCTCTCGCTTAGCAGTCCAACGCACTAACCACTAAGTCACGGTCTCTCTTGACTAGCGCAGCACATATTTATCAAGCATTTTTTTTTCGCGCTATGACACGTTTGCGTGAAGCAATGCCCCAAAAAATACCGGATTTGTGGACAAACAACTCGTGGGTTTTGCACCACGATAACGCACCGTCGCACAATGCCATCCTTATTCATGAGTTTTTGACCAAGAATAGTAAGAATACCATCCAACAGCCACTGAATTTGCCTGATTTGGCTCCCTGCGAATTCACCCTGTTCGAACGACTTAAGAATCCCTTCTGGGGAAAGGCTTCTAGCAGTCGACAGGAGAAAATAGAAAAATCGAAGACGGTTTTGATGGCTATCCCAAAATCCAATTATAAAAAATGTTTTGAAGATTGGATCAAGCGCTGGTATAAGTCCCTTTCCACCGATAATCAAGAATAAACTTGTATTTTGAATTTTTGGAATAAATTCCTGAAACTTTTTGATCAAGGTTTTGTATATTGGTGAGGACGAAGACGGTGTAAGCACAAATAAATACACAGACTTCATTGTTGGATAGCATTTTTCGTCTTGGTAACACCATGAGTCTCATTGGACGAAATTGTAACGTTTGTTTTTCCTTAGTAATCCTTCTTTCAATAACTAATTTTTTATAAAAATTGATCAACGTCCTTGAAATGGCGGTTGTCAGCACAACTAACGATAAACTAAGAGTCCTGGTTTGTGTTAACTAGATGGATTAAGACAAAGTTATATTGCTGAATGTTGGTCCGGATATAATGACGGATGTAAATTTAGCCATAGATGGCAACATCTTGACTATTTCAACAATGCTAGGCTTATTGTGGGCTTATTGTTTTTTTTTTTTTAGTTTCTTGACGAGTCCACCTTCCACAGTTGGAGCATAATGCTTTGCTGTCTACGAATCTTTATTGAAAATTCTCTAAACTTCTCCGAAATCGGTTAAGCCGTTCTTAACTTATTTCCAAACAGGCCAAAGAAAAGAGCAATATGTACCTAAAGCAAACACTTTTATTCAACATTGCGAACAAATATTTTCATTTGTTATTATCAAAGGGAGAGTATTTTTGTGCAAACCTACAAACTTGTGGAAATTGCTTTTCCTTGCAATAATTTTTTTTTTTTAAATTCCCCAACCATATGCTTGGGCATCAAATTTTTTTGCTGACTCAGAGCTGTCATGACTAAAACTGCCACACAAAGTCGAAATGATTTTTTTTTTTTTCCTCCATCATCGTTATTTTTTTCCCCGGTTTTGGTTCAGTTTGGTTTAGCATGAATGTGTTGGCCATTAGTCTTGAATTTTGCTGTCGTCCTATCCGTCCGCAATGGAAGAAGGCGCAGTACATATTTGCTTTTTTTTTTTTTTTGTCTGTAAGTGGTGCTGCTGTAACATTATTGCTGACTCGACGACATTCGCCAACATGACATGACCAAAGTGCTAATTAAATTTCGATGACTAAAAGAATCGATGGAGGAGGAAGGAAACAAAAAAGTGGGTTCAATTGTGGAGCACATAATGGTGGTTTTCATTTTGTTTCTGTACTTGAAGACTAAACTCATACCCAGCTTGAGAGACCCAGATAATGGATGTATTTCTTGAGCCAAGAAATAATAGAATAGAACTGAAAGAACTTGTGGTTTTCTCTTGCAAAAATAAATGACATTTTGAAAAGATTCCAAAGTATATTATAACATATGTGTACCTATACATCGCTTAATGAATGCGTCATTGTTTGTAGGATTCCCAAGGCAAAACTGGCAGAAAAAATAAAGGATGTCACAGTATTCTATGGAATGCTAATGAAATGCAAATAAGTTTACTCGCGCCTACTTGTTAAATGGATTTTATGTCATCCTTTTGGTATTTGTATTTGTTTTTATTTTGTTGTTTTATGTACAATGCGAACTTTTTGTTTGTTTGTTTGCTTGTATGATATTTGCCTTCCTTGAGCCTTCTTCGCCTTAAAGTGGTTATTTTAGAGGCCCACATTTAAAGCTTATTATTTATTAAGTTGTCGTGAAGTCTTGAGGATTTCAAGTGACGCATCAGAAATCTTATCCCATAAAAATATAAGGGTAGTTGGAAAATCTAGATAATAATACAAATATTTAGCGCGAAAGCTCAAAGAGAGCCAGCGCCTAACTTCTCGCAACTATTTATGTTTTGAGTGTTAATTTTTTGCACGAATGGGAGGGACTTACAGTTTTATTTTCGACTTCGAACGGAAGATTCAGAAAGTTTTTCATGATAGGTTATACTCCTTGTCATTGTTGAACCAGTTTTCTCCCGCTTAGCAGTCCAAATACTAAACCTACACGTGATTGCTGTGAAATATCAAGTTTATGGAGCCAGTTTTCCAGAATCTGACTAAATGTGTCGCCTACTTGGATTGAAGTGCTTTACCCGTGGGGATTTTGGATTAGACTCATAACACACATGACATTATCCTATAACGCTACTCTGCTGTGACCGTACGTTCACGCTGGCACAATCCGGGTTAAGCAAGCCTATATTCATTCAAGCTGACGACGACGCATGTGCGTGCCTAAATCCACTTTATTTTATACTTGAAATTCATACATATGTATGTACAAATCCGGCTCCAAACGATAACCTAAGAATTCGGAACTGAATATTTAGACTTCAACTAAGGATAGAATTTAGTCTGATCTAGTTTTTTTAAAAGATTTCTACGCTGGACCATCAACTTGTACTTTTTATAAACAAATTTTGAAAATATGCAAATCTTAAAAAGATAGTAACAGACGTCCCAAAACTGAGAAAGGGTTCCTAGTCGCCGGCTTGAATAACATAGCCTGTGGTTAGTTTATGCTTTGCCTTAAGCAGCGGGAATATGGATGGAGCGGGAAATAGGAATGAAATCAATTTGGCCATGCAAATTTAAGAAAACTACATTTAGCTAAATAGGTCAAGTGAAAGACGTGGGAACTGGGAACATAGGTGTAATTCTATGTTGTTGCCTATAATTTAGTATTTAATCTTTAAATCAATTTAGTCATGTTTTCACTAGGCATAAGCCCTTTTCTTCTATCAAAAGGGAATTTAGCTTTTAGTGTAGGTACCTGTTATAGCCAAATATAAAATTTTACAATAGGTTTGTGTTTTCCCTTTGTTGTGCACACATAAAAGCCTTGAGTTTACAGAAGGCATAAAATGGAAGCCTCATAGTCCTCTATTTCCTGAATTTGTGTACAAAACCTTACACATTTCCAAATTTTTAACACTTTCGTCTGCTGGGATATTACATTCTAGATTTCAACAGTTTCTTCTGCTACTATAATTTGGGCGATGGATTTTAAAGGCTGTGGGTGGCTTTTATTGCTTACTGCTTTCAGGTTCTAAACTATTTTATATAAGTCCATTCAGGGGTTTTGTTGACAAATATAAGCGTCGCATTCCACAGCTAGGGTCCTGGCTTTCTATGAGCTGTTGCCCCAAACATTTATATTTTATTTTTGTGTGTAGCACTAGACTTCTAGATCCGTCTTCTTTATTTTCTTCTAGTTTCGACTTTGAAGTTCCGATTTTTATCTCTTTTACCTTTTTAAGTCAAATACCTACCTACTATGACTATCTATTCTAGAACTTGAATTGTTGATTAACTTCCTTCGTAGCTTGCTGGGGTCGCTCTAAGGGGATTTTTTTTTTTTATTTTATTGTGTGGACTCGATAAGTCGCCTTGGCTTAGTGGTTAGTGCGTTGGACTGCTAAGCGAGCTGACAGAGATTCGAGTCAATGGCATATTCTTTTGGCAGGCAATGTCAAAAATATAACACACACAGCATGAATTATTGCGAGAAGCTAAGTCTTGGCTTTTTATGGCCTGTCACGCCAAACATTTATATTCGGATTCGATAAGTCTCTGGACATGTTACAATTTCAACGAAGTAACCAAGATTCGTTAAAACCTTCGACTATAGTCTACTGACGATATTTAAATAAAAAATTCCATATACATAGCTATGAGATCAAGATATCTCTTTAATGTCTGCTGTTTCATTGCTTAGTTACATATTAACGAAGTAATTTATTCAAATAATCTCATCTAAAGAATCGGCAATTCATTCTTAAGAGTATAAAAAAAAGAACCTTGACCGCTTGAGTTTTTTTTTTTTTTTCTAAATTTGCTACACCACCAACTCATTAAACTTCAGATACCACTCTCATCTAACCATCAATCTTTCCCGTCTTTGCCTCTGTCTAAGATCTTTCAATTAAAAAAAAAAAAAAAGAAAAAAAAGAAGATTAAACAACAACAGTCCTTGATATTCATTTTCACTTGAGTTTTTTTTTTTTTTTTGCGCGTCGTTTTTTGTTTTCTTTTTTTTTTTTGTTCAACATACACATAGATATGTATATATCTTTTAATTATCTAACATCAGTTCTGGTGGAAAGATACAAAGAAGAAAATACGAATGAATATTTATTTTTTTCTGAAATAATCAATTTCTTTGTTAGATCTCACAGAGCCTCTGGTTTAAGAAACACAACACAGATCTCTCATGGAAGAGGCCTGTTTCTGTTTTTATTTTTTTTGTTGTTGTATCTCTTAGATTATTTCACTCTTTTTGTATCTTATTTTTTTTGTATGCATTCAAGTATGATTGACTGATGCTTTGTTATTTCACTTTTGCCCGTTTGGCTTGTTAATTTTAAGTGGGTGTATGTGTATTGTGGATGCAAAAGGAATTTTTGCTATAGTCTTTGTTTAAAGAAAATCTGTTGTAGGGTATATATCTAGATATTTGTTTGAAATAACGAAGATGACGGATTAATGCATACAAACAGGGTGTGTTGGGTAAACTAAATGCCTTTTTATCTTAAGTCCCCATAAGAGTAAGGGCCTTCCAAAATGATTTTATTAAATTTTGAGGTAAAGCATTGATGTTCATCCTCTCTATACATATTTTGTCGCAATTTTAGTCTTTTCATAATCTCTTTTGTAACAAATCCGAAGCCGTTGGATAGTTCTTACTATGTGCCGTTGTATCTATTTACTTTCCACTCACTGTATTTGTAAACTAAATTCGAAGACAACCAAGTGCTGTCTCATCCACATTTAATTAAGCCCGAGTTTCTGCGCAATCGGGACTTTATATCAAATCGCCTGAGTAGTCCGAACGAAAGCTTTCATACTCAGTTCTGTTTTGTAGCTATAAGCAGCAATTAACAAGCCGATTTTTTTCCTTCATATTGTATAACAAAATTTGTGATTTTTTGATCGAAAAAGTCAAAAATTTTGTTAAAATATGCTTCTAATTACGAATTTGTAAGTTGGTGAAATAGGCCACAGAATGAACTAATTTTCGGTACCTAATTTCTCTCGGCAAAACGACTTCTACCATGCATTAGCTGTGACATTTGCGTGTGACGCAGGTCACCTTGTTTTTGTTGAAATTACATGTTTTCCTAGTTCACCCTTCGTAACAAATGTCAATTTGAATTGTGCCCTGAAAATTGATTGCTGTAGACATTTGGTGTTGACTATCACAGCCGCAAATGCAACATTTTTAATTTTTCAAATTGTTGACTCTACAACAACAACGACGAATATTGGCATGATGCTTCGAATGGTTCTCTGGCTTCAATTCTTGTGTCATTTGTAGCTTATTCAATCGCTGTGAGTTGCATACCTCAGGGTAATTTAGCTTCCATTATTTTCTTAATTCTTTCCGATGACATCATTATTAGACATTTTTGGATCAAGAAGACAGAACTATTGGCTGAAACCTTACGGGCAGTCATGTGGGAATCTAAGGGATGTTTCCACAACTTGTTTATTAGTTTGAAATGAACCTCTAGAGAAGATTTAGACTTAAACCAAAAGTAGGTCCGTTGTGATAAATTAGTTGGTGAAGTACAAGGATACCTACTACGAAAGCGACAGACATAAAGACGTGGCTTATATAAAAGAGCCAACAACTAACTGAAAGAAAACATTTGAGGAAGGTCAACAAATTAAGGATGACTTGAAAATTTAAGCAATCGCAAGAAACCACAATCGTTGGAGAAGTTGATACCCTAAGATCCCCGATAAGTAACATAAAAGGGTTAGTAAAACATACCTACATACATACAAACATATGTCTAATTAGCTTCCACACCAATTATTCACTGTAATTCATAACAGAAAGATCAATGATTCATAATGACACCTGACAAATAAGAGAGCTGTAGAAAAGATAAGATGAACATTTTAAGTTTGAAGTGAAACATGAGTACCTACTAAGCCTCCAATCATTTTAGACTTTATCTTGAAGATAAAACTGCTCTGTTTCACTAGATTATGATTACAGTATGGTATAGGGTACATAATAATCATACTTCAGTCTCTCTACATATCTTCCAACTTTGTTTTCATTTTTCATTTATGCCCATGTATTCTCTTTGCGTCCATTAACTGCGGACACATCAATATAAAAAAAAAACCCATAATTTTTCATATTTCTCACTTATCATCTTTAAGTGTATGGAGAATGAGGTACAGATAGATGGTCATATGTAGGGACATATGTACAAACAGTATAAAGTCAAGGCCAGTTTTTTTAATGGTCGGCGTTTTTTATATAATTGTTTTCTGCTTGTTTGAGATACTATAGTCACATATGGCGGATGTCTCGTTGGAGTTAAACACCAGAAAGTAAGCGAAAAATTCGCAACATAAATCAACTTTTTTCTTTTGCAAACATTCGTTGCGCCGGAAATATGTGATGATAAATACCAGATGCATGAAGGGGGAAACATGTTTCGCTCTGTGACTTTTGCTTTTTAAAGTTTCAAATGTTTTTTTTATATTATTTTTGTTTGTTCCTCGGACGGAAAACAAATGCAAAATTGTTTAAAGTGTTTATTCAGAAGCATTCTAATTAATTTTTGTTTTGTTTCTAACCAACTTATTGAACATTGGACAAACAAAATGGTGTTGTTAGATTTATTTTTAATTTATATGGTTAATGCAAATTATATGAAAAGTTGACAACGTTAACAAGTTTTCATAAAAACTTAGTTTGAAAAGAGCAGAAAGTAGTTTTTATGGACAGTTTCCAGTCTGCGTCTTTCGTAATACATGGTGTTTTATAGGGCTCAGCTTCTATTCCCATTCTCTTTTACATGTTTTTATAAATAAGTTAATGTTTGTCTTCTTTTATCTTATCTATTCTTTTGTTGATGACACTATTCTCACCTCTCGGTGCTAGGATCACATACTTGTTCTTTTGCCGTGGAATGAATAATGTCTTTTGTCATTAAAATCAAATGAAATTTGTGTCGCTGAAATGAATTGAAATGGATTGAACAAGCATTCACACGAATCCTCGGAAAAACACCTTTGTTATCTTGCAAAGAGATGGTCTGGCTGCTTTTTTTTTTTTTTTTTTAAGTTCACATTTATTCTAAGCTTGAGTACACTTGTTATATCTGTTAAACTACTTACACCTGGTACTACTCTGTATTCAGTAGTTATATAGCCTAGATCTTGCATCAGAGCTAATAGGGAATCCTTTCGTTAATTTTCCTTTTTGAAAATCTACAACAATTTGAAATTAATATGTATTAGAACCTCACTTTGCCTCGAAGTAATGGAAAGAATCCATATATGTAGGCTTAAGGGTAAATTGCTGAGCATTCAAAGCATGATGCATATTTCGGATGAAATATCGAAGCGGCGGAATGTAACTGGACTATTCCGCTAAAACACAATTTATTTAAAAAGTTAAAAAAAAAGAAACCATCAAGCAGTGAAAAACAGAAAACATTTCTTCGGTGCTTAAGGGAGTCTATCGACTTGGCAATGCCACTTATAAAAATCTAAACCCACTTTTTTGAATTCTAACTAGTGCAAGACGGTTAAGGCCTTATAGATGAGGGCCAAACAGAAGGGGTCAAATATTTTTGCACTCTTTTGAGGAAACCTATATATTTTGTTGCATTTTTGGCGATTTTGAATATGTGGTCGTTACATCGGATCATTAACTCACATACTAAAGATAGAGAGTCTTTCAGTTACGGAGATAAAAGTAATGGTAATACTCCTCTGGTTTCTGAAGATCAGAAGATATGTTTTGGTGTCCCTCAAGTCTGTGCTAGTGCATCTTGATTTAAGCACATGAACATTCCACCCAATCTGAGAATGACGGGTTTATGATTAGCAAATCTAAAGCCCTTTAATTGGCATTCAATTCAACATTTTTTAACAGATATATTCGTTTCAAGCAAATTGATTATATTTATTTATTGGATAATGACGGTAACAGTTTTTCTTAACGGAAATATTTATTCTACGCAAATTGATAATATTTTATTTACTGAATAATGACGGTTACAAATAGGTCTGCCTTTCGGTAGTTGCTGACGAACAATGAACAATAAAAACCCTTTGCGCCCTCTTCAACGAGTAGATATACTGTTGTCCCTCTCTTTCGCGCTGTCATTCTCGAGCGGCAGTACTGCCAAGTCTTCCTTTGTTACAATTTCTTTTCTCCATTGATAATTTGTATGGTCTATTCTATGATATGATCGATATAAGGTCACTGTTTCTATCGATCTACTTAAGCATGATGGACTGGCGAGGGTTGATTTAAATTTTTTTTTTTTTTTTCAGTTGGACAGAAATTTAATCTTTCACAAACTTCGACTATTTTTATATTTTTCTAAGAAATACAAGTAAAACAATCAGCATGGTTAAGTTTCTAGAAATAACAAATTGACACCGAAACCATATGGACATTAAAATTCATATCATTTGCTAAACAAACACTCGCTAAATTCCAATCCAACTTTTTTATCGCACCAACTAAAACTCAAATAAAGCGAAAATTTCCCCGAATTCGCACATTCTTTGTGCAAACACAGCTAATGCTAATAATATGCCAAACATTATTTATCAGCCAGACATTTAAGACTGTGAGTTGTTGTTATTGTCTTTGGAAAATAAAAAAAATTGTTAATTTTTGTTATAACACACTGTTCATAATATTATTTGTGAGATCCTCTCCCTGTTGCACTTGCCAAGATCTTTTCAAAAAAAGATACAAAAAATTTTATAAATAAAACTAGAAAAAAATAGAAACAAAAAACATTTCCTAATGGTTCCTAATTATATCTAAATACATATTCTTTACAACGAATAACAAAAAAGTAGGTTCATCGTATCTCACAAGAACACCTACCTATCCTGGCATCATCAAAATTTATCTATTTTTAGTAAAATACCTCGGGGCATCTACATATATTTAAGAGGGTTGTGTGAGAAAATCGTTCATCTCATCCTCGTCCCATAATGAAAATAATAAACAAAAAGTTTATTTTTGTAGCCATGTGGAGATTGGGCCACGTCTATCGTTTTTGACGGTTCAACAACAATTTTTTTTTCCTATAAGAATTTATAAATAAAAAGATTAATGAGAACGGTTGGGGTGATGTCTATATGCATCGATGATGCAAGTTTATTTCAAGCTTAAACGATTTTAAATTGTTTAAAATGTTACAATTCTATTTTTATTGTTTATTAATTGATTTTTTTCTTTTAATTCTCGGAGAGGGTTCGATGGTACTTACTGTGTGTTAAGGCTAAAGATTGTAAAAGAGGTGGTGTAAGTTAATTGTTGCTATTTTATGGTGGAGATATTGGGGAACAAACTTGATTGCTGTCAAGGACAGAGATTACAACATTTTTTGTTTGTTTTATTTATTTTTTATTGTGGTTTTAAGATAAAGTTAATGGGGCCATCACATGGTCGTGTTGTGAGTCAGATTACCTCTGATAATGAGTTGTAGGTTTTGTTGGAAAAATATTGCAGAGATTACGTAGAGTGTGGGTTGCTAAAGGTCATCTCTTATGATTGCTCAACTATTGTTTGTGGTAGGCCCGACAAGTGGAGTTAGTTGGGTAAGGCAAAACCAAGCTGGTCTTGAACTACGAGTGTTAGTTCCTGGACAAACATAAGGGCATTGATTAATAGACTTTTTAACTGAATTTATCTGCAGTTTACACTTTGAAATTCACCGGTATAAACAAGGAAATGTCCAAAACGACTTGTTTGTGTCTTTTGCTGCATCGGACATCCTATTTTGATATTTTCGTATTTAATGCAGCTACTCACAATGGTCCAATTTCCAAATTGGCCTCTCCACGATTTGAAACAGTCATATCTTTTCGAAAACACAGATTACGTAATACGTCCGCTCAAATTCGACATAAACTTCCCGGTCACCAACCCTTACAGATCGTTTTGGGATGTCGGCATTACCTCGAAGAAGAGCCCTATATCCTTCTACACGGATGACTCCAAGACGAACGATGAGATAGGAGGGGGTTATTCCTCAGTTATTCTTAATGTCTCCTTCCGCCTTTCTTATCATTGTAGCGTATGCCAGGCGTAAATAATGGCAATTAAAGAAGTCTTGTTTTGTTTTAGAGAAATCTTATTTTTTTTAAGATAAGCCATGCAGCTGTAAACTTTTAAAAGTAAGTTTTGTTAACTTAAAGAGTAGCTTTAGATTGCTGAGATGGCAGAGTAATTCAATATTTATTTGGACTGGTTGCCGGGGTATAGAGACATATCAGAGAGCTGTAACTCTGATGAGCTCGCTAAGCGCGGCACTTCGCCGCCAATTTGATCCGGAAAACGTGCCAGACTACCAAGCAGATTTGGCCGAAGCTGGGTCTTAAACGTTCTTACTGTTTCATGCGACAGAAAAGACTGATCATCAGCACCTTACTAGGTGTCATAACGAGACACTGCCCCATCGGAAAGCAGGCCAATAGGCTAGGCCTCCTCTACAATGATTTTTGTAGAAGCTGCATGGACAAGGAGAAGGAGACAATTCTCCATCTTCTTTGTATATGCCCGGCCCTCTCAGCTCGAAGAAGAGCATACTTAGAAGTCAGCTTCTTTCACAATCTAAGGAAACTGGCTGACATCAGCATTGGCAGTTTCCAACGCTTCATAACAAGCTCAGGCTGGTTCTGCGGGTAGTATTTCTGGTGAAGTACAGATCCATGTGGTAACACAAAGGATCTTTTCTGCCCTAAGTGAGGTTTGCAACCTACAGCCTGCTACTCCAACCTAACCTAACCTAAGCACTACAAGGAAATTGATGGGAGATTAATTCTTATTTAATATGTACCACAACATTTGAACGATTATGTCAACGATTCTACATAATTAATTGGAAACGCTTTGTAACACATCTGAATGCAATAGTAAATAAACAAGTAACACGCACATATAGTATACCTACGTATAAGCATATGTACATACATGCAAAACATCAAGTCATAGTTGCATACATTCATTCTGGAATCCTGTACTTATGTCAAGTTTCGGAAGCAAACTGTATAAGAATGCGAAACACCCCAACTGTTACTCGAATGAGGTAAAACAACCGCATAATTCCTCAGAAGTTCCCTCCCATTTGTGGTAGATACTTGAAAATTCCATTAAAAAATATTGTACCTCCATCGTAATGTAATAGATTCATCTTGCTTGCCTGAGCCCACAAGGCCAAATGAAATGGTTTTACGGTTTTACAATACTGTTCCATATTGTGAATATATTTTTTTTCCATTTCTATTAGTTTTTCTTTTGCGTCTCCTTTTTAAAACGTTTATTATTTATTTATTTATAGCCCGGGCGGGGCGGATATATAGAGTGAACAAAGTGCAATAGCTATGGCATATGCTTGTAAAGAAATTTTAATTTATCAATTGTCACACTGCAATGACGTTTAATTTAAGTTGACAGTTCTGCGAAAAAGAAACCGACACAAGAAATAAGAGGTTATACACAGAATATACATAAAATGAACAGAAAGGACTTACAAATTTAATGAGAATTTTTTTTAATTATGTATTGCTTCATTGAAGAAAGAGGAGACGAAATGTGAAGCAGAATATTGGATTGCGAATCAAATGAGTAATTTTTAGCGACAGTGAAAAGTGACACTGACATGATGACGGTAATTAATAAAGCTGTCAAAAAATGGCGACAAGTGAATTTAGTTTTATTAAGATGAACGCGTTGAAGGATGATTAACTCATAGCATGAGCCCTTTACGGGCTTTGAAACAATGATGAATGCAAAACGCGAGAAAAAGAAAATACGCTTAGTAGTTAGCGGGCTGGGCAGCTGAGCTAGCGAACACACTGTCACGATTTTTAGCTTCACCACCTCTGGGTAGTTAATGACAAACTTCTTCAACACGTGAAGCTTCTCAATTCTGCGTTCGAAAAATATCACAGGCCAGGCAGAATATGAACGTATTTAAAAATTGAACCTATGTAGGGTCATCATCTTCAGCATCATCCATCAGCCCCTTGTATCCACTGCTTAACATAGCCCTCCTCTAAATGCTTTCAGTGGCTTCGATCTTGTGCCAGGGTTATCCAGCTAACTATGTAGGGTAAGGATTACCAATGTAATTTCAATGTCATTAAAGTTCCCTCCTTGCGATTAGCAGCTTCATGGCAAGTGGCTAAAACGCGATGAGGAAAAAAAAGCAACCAGCTGATGATATGGCTCTTTTCATTGACAGCGAGACAGCAAATAAAATCAAAACTTATGAAGTGTTGCGATGAAGAGTTAAATGTTCTTTAAACACAGCACCAGACAAATTTATACTGAGTTCCCGGACATATTTGGGCATACCGGAAAATGAGAGGACTAATGTGTTGAAAAGGAAACGCTCCTCCCTAGACCCAGACAAAGCTGATCATTCAGTCAGAGCCCCGTCTTCTAAACTTAACCACAAAGTGGAAACACAACTCTCAGATGGAGCTACTTAAACATCATTTTGTATAAAATCCTTGTCCGAGTAATTACTGGACACAAAACTATTTGAATAAGGTTAAAATCGACAAAAGGAGTTCTGCAGAGCCTATGGGGATGAGGAGGTACGTGAAGGTACAAACCACTCGCACTGCCATCATTTAAAATTCAAATTTCTTCGAAACAATTTTCTATACGCTTTGAAGAACTATTTAAAAAATTTGTGAGCAATATTTACAGCTTCTTCAAAGGGTCAAGCTGGTTTGAAACTATCTTGTGCAAATACCTTCACGTGCAAGAAATGAACATTCAAATGTATAGGTTTTAATTTCGGTATAATTGCGAATTGAAGCATCTCACAGCTTGAACATTCTTTTTCGTCAAAATGATGATTTTTTTTTTAAGTCAATATTTTTTGAAATTTTCAAAAAGCACTATGTAGATTACTTCAGTTCCAAATAACAGGGTTTCGGCTAATTGCAATCACAGTTCTAGTTCTTCATATACACTTCAATGAAGAAATTGTGAAGCACGGTATACGCTACGGAAAAACTCTGCTAAAATCCTCTTCACTTGCAACTGCAGAGCGAAATCAAAAACGTTTTGCTTCGCCTTCGTACTGCAAAATTAAGAGGTTCGGTCCCTAAATTCAACCTTGGGGTACCTCATTTTTTTCTGTAGTAATTTTGAATGCGGTCTGTACCTCTTGCGCTCAAGCGTTTCTAACTTTCACAGCTTCTTAAATTTGATAGAAGTTTCTGGAGGAGTTATGGTTTTGTTCAGGTTCTTCTCTTTATGCCTACAATTGTTGGTTGAGAGCTTAAGAATATGTATTGATGTCTATTAAGTTATTCTTCCACAACTTAAAGTAATCTCAAGTGAAATCAACTCAAATTACCTATATATGTATGTATAACTTTTGTAAACAAATAAATTAAAGATTTAAAGTACCTATGAACGTATTTTTTTCTCAATTGCTACAACGTACTTTACATTGTGAACTAAAATAAAATGAGGACGACTTCATCCTCTTAATACAAAACAGAAAAACAAACGACTTGAACATTCAACTATGTACATCAGCCAATTTATTTGCAACCATAGAAATGTTCTCTATGCCTATGGATTTTTATAAAACAAATCTTCTTTCATACATATGTAGGCATAGACACATATATATTCAACTCCCTCTGTTGGTATATAATTAAAGTTCATGGCTTGAGGGTTTTTTTTTTTTTTTTTTACTTCAAAACAGCAAACACGCGTGGTGGGCAAAATTATAAAAAAAAAAAATAGGAAAAATCCCATGAAAGGGTGCGGGCTTTTTAGTTTTCCTTTTTTATGTTCCATTCTCTACTTTAGTTTGCTGGTTCTATTTGTGCTAAAGGGGGGCGCTGACAGGGTATATGGATAAAAACGACTAGGGACTGCCAAATGAGTAGGCCAACACCCCCCTCCGTTCTAGTTTCCATTTTCACAATTTGTTGTTTATACATTCTCCTTCTTTCGCATGCTTGTGGTGTAGGCGGTTTGGCTGCTGTGCAACCGGGTTTTCTTCTACACCCAGTTCATTCGCGCGCTTTCCCTCCATTTTGTCCTTAAGTCTCATAGGCAACAAGAGGTGGTAATGGATTTTCCAAAAGTAGGAGTGTGTATATGTGTTCATGTTTTGCCTGGATGAATAGGTTTCTATTTTCATTTCATTTGTATGGGCTTACTTTGTTTTTTTTTTTCACCATAGTGCTGTTGGAATTCTGTGAAAAGGTCCTTTTTCTTTCTGAACCGAACCAAATGGAATAAGGCTGGTTCTGCTTTTAAAAGTCCTTTGCGTTACTTGTTTATGGATGAAAAAAAAAAAAAACCGGACGAATGCATTTTTGTTGAAAAGCTAAAAAACCTTCCATGACTTTAAAACAACAGCTCGAATTCTATGGACAAAAAAACTGAAACGTGTTTGAAGTTATTTTTTTGTACTCATTCTGACTAAGATGCGGAACATTGAGAGCTCAAAAAAACTGACTTTTGTCTAAAGGAATTCTTATAAAAGAAACTGAATGTGTTAAAATGAGAGACGTTTCGATGAACTCGGAATGAGCGTAGATATTCTAGAAACATCGCCTGTCATATGATATGAAACAAAGATAGATGTGAAGGCCAATTCATTCGAGGATAGTTGTAGACAATCGAACTTTCCCGATAAATTTATTTTTTTTTTATAAATAATACGAGCTAACAAATGGAAAGTGAATATGAAACAATGGTTTTGAAAAACCTGGCAATTTGTACTTTTCATTTGGCAACTGTTTTGTAGAATTTAAAAGTGACTGGCAGCTCATAAACTAAATACTTTATATTTGGAGTTTGAGTTCTACTTCTGCTATCTAGTAATTGACGCTTTTCAAGGCCGACCCCGAATTGGACTGTTTTTGCACTACAGAGTTTGTTTGAAATTATCTCGAAATCTAATTAACTAATTTGAATAATTCTTTCATAGTTGTGGAATAATTATTTTCTATGGAATATTGTTATGTGTCATCATGGCTCGAAATGGGATATGTTTGGCGAACATTTTTAATATGTACATCTCATAGTCGCACAAAATTGTAATTTGTAAGGTGTAGGTACTAAAATGAAATAACTGCTGCCGTCTTTTGACAACTCTGATCCGATAAGTCGGATAAAAAACAAAGATTTCGTATGCAACACACAACTTTTAGTAGATATTTCATTCGTCTCATCGGACATTCGCATCGGCCATACTCGTAGCTTAGTAGCTAGTAGGTCTAGTGCTTGCTGTTACTCTACTACCTACGCCATGCATACCAGGTTGTTCAATGTAAGTGTGTCGTGCGATAAAAATAAAAATAAAAAAAAGTACGTCAGTTTGTTTTTTTAAGAACGGTAATACTGTTTTATGAAGACCTGTGAAGTTTCATGTAGATCTGTTATCTCATTCGTACATTTAGAGCTGTTGAAAGTTGACATGTCATAGTGTTTTTTTTTTTTTTAAATGGAAAAAAGGTGTGGCTCAAAAAAAAAAAATGCATGAACGGTTAAAAGTGTACAAGGACTCTTCACCTTTAATTAGAACCGTAAAAAGATGGGTTGCTGAAATTAAACGTAGTCGTACATGTCCACACATCCACACGTCAAAAAAGTACTTCAACACCAGAAATCGTAGCAAAAATACAGGATATGATTTTGGAAGATCATCGATTAATCGAGAAAAATTTGTAGAAGCTATAGGCATCGCATTAGGCAGTGTGAGCATTATTATATATATATAATAATGGGTGCCGCATTCGCTTAAAATGAAACAAAAACGCATGCGAATGTGATTTTCTCAGCAACATTTGGAGCGTTTTAGAACGGGTAAGAAGAATTTTGTGCGTCGTTTCATCACTATGGACGAGACTTGGGTCTACCACCATAATCCTGAATCAAAACAAGAGCCTAAGGAGAGTTAGGGTCCAGAAATCGACCAAGAAGGTGTTAGCATCAGTTTTTTGAAATGCAAAAGGAATTTTGTTCATGGATTACCTCCAAACTGGTAAAACAATAAATTCAGATTATTATTGTAACCTTTCGGACCAGCTGGATGTAAAGATTCATGAGAAAAGACCAGATTTACAGAAAAAAAATCATTTTTCATCAATACAACGCACCCTCTCACACAGCTCAAAAAATCATCGCGAAAATCAGTGAATTAAAGTTTGAATTGTTGCAACATCCACCCTATTCACCAGATTTAACTCCCTCTGACTTCTGGCTGTTCTCACATCTTACAAAATTCATGCGTGGAAAACGATTTTCATCGAACGAAGAGGTAATAGCAGCCGTGGAAGCGTATTTTGACAGTCTTCCGGATTCTTACTTCAGGGATGGGATCCAGAAAAGAGAAGATCACTGGAACAAATGTAACGAAGTTCAAGAAGATTTAAATGAATAATAAAAAGTATTTCAAACCATAAAATCTAGTTTTTCTTATCGAACGACAAAACTTATGGAACAACCTAGTAAATAGAACCTCGAACAGCCTTCGTTTTTGACTAAAAACCGACTTTAAGTTCATCGGCCTTATTTTGTTCAAACCTTTTCGGCCGCTTTTCACTTGCAAAGCTATGATACTCGCACAGAGTGTAGGATTATGTTTTCTTCACGTTTTGACTTTTTTTGGTTACTGCCACTAAGATTCCTAGAAATGCCTCCCGCTACTTGTAAACCAATACTTAAGCTAGATGTTAAAGATGTTCTAACATATGGTCTAAGTTAGATTAATTTATCTTAAAGCGATCACAGATAAGCCACTTTATTTTTGTCCTAGTGGGACACTGTCCGAAGGGTCGTAGAAACCTAGACCTCTTTTTGAATGGTTTTTTTTTTTTTTTTTTTAAGGAACTGTGGGAGTGTTTGTGCCCGTTCGGTTCGGTCCAACAAAAATGCTCCACTTTTTCGATGATCTGTTAAAATGTTCGCTTTCAAGACCTTCCTTCGTCCTTTTACCTGTTTCTGGGGCTCAATTTGGTTCACAATCTATCTAAGTGTGTCTGAACCTAATCTAACCGATCGCTCTGACAATATGGCTTTTATTGCAGCCCAGCTATCTAGGCATGTTAGAAATGCCCAAATCTCTCGGAATAAGTTACATACTTAAATTATAATGATATACCTACATACCTTTTTTTTATATATATAATTAGCGCGCGCTAAAGGGGTTATGAATATCCTTAACCAAGAGCACTAGCCCATTTTCCAGGTGTAAGACCTTTTACTTTGCTAATTGTTGTATCTTTGCTCAATCTATCGCATAAAGAGTATTTTTTCGAATGCTGCAGACAGAGTGAAGATATGACGATGCTGTTTGTAGCAATGCAAATGGGATCAACGAAGGTTCATGACTTTTTCCGGTTACCCACCAGCCAGTGGATAAAGATACATACCTATGCCAAAGCTCCCACGACCTTAATCAAATGAAAATACTTATGAATGTATGAGAAAAAGAAGGTTCCTTATATTAATACAAAATGGCTACAAGTATCAAAACAAATAAAAAGAAAGCAAAATAATTTTTTTTTTCAACTCTACTTCAAAAAAATACCGCGTTGCTTGTTGACCTAATTTATTTTCCTCCCTTTCGATCCAAAAATAAATCCATAATACAGGAACACAAATAACAAAAAAACAAAAAGGTAAAAAAAACAAGAGGAAAGGAAGTTCCAACCCATGCACAATGTATTCCACCAATGCACATTCATATACAATCGCAGGTTTTTTTTTTGTTTTTTTTATTATTACGTCTGTTCATTCGAACGTGTTTTTTTTCCCGTCTGCTTTTGAATTTCATTTCAAAATGTATATGGATTGCATGTATATGCATACGTACGTATATGTATCTGCATTGTGTGAGGCCAAACCACCACTGTTTTTCCCCTTTCCAGGTGAACGTGTCTCTCTAGCCCTCTTCTTTCGTTTCCAAGAAGTGGACAAAAAAAAAAAACCAACGACCGCCGATCGAAGAATGATCGGTTTGTTGGCAACGTATCAAGTTACCAACTTTGCAGTCTTCGTCTGTCTATCAATCGATTGGAAAACGAAGATGAGCTACAAAACAGAGAAGCATTGTGAGCAATCGGCACAATGACCTTTTGAGACAATACTAGCTGTGTGTATAGTGCAAAAAAAAAGAAATATATATACAGATCCGCTTTGGCAATAAATCACTTCCACAATTGCATTGTTGTGACATATGACTTTTCTTTGCTTGGTTTCAGTCGAGAGCAGGTGCTTTGCAAATCTTGAGCAAAAGATTAGATACTTTTGACTTTCCAAAGAATATTCTTTTGTCTGAAATAGCAAACAAAATCTCCCGCCATAATAAATTTCCTGTCTGACATAGAATCCAAACAGGTTTCGCTTCTTTCTCTCCATTTTGTCTTAAGACACAACTTCCAAAGATAAGAATAACTATTTTAAACTTTTTTAAAATTTATTATCTTCACAGCAATAAATTGTTGTGTCAGTAAATGAAAGAGTCTTGCTTGTTTGTTGTCTGCCTGTAAGCGGATGCAGTGTGAAATTTTACACAGCCTAACGTGTCGTCTTGGAGGAGATGATGGGAACAAATTGCAACCATTTCGTTGTCGTCGTTCTCCTGGTGGTGGGACTCCATGTATAATTATGGAATTGATTGTGTAATTTTGTCCCATGTGCCAAAGAGCGTGCATTTCAAATTGGTCTCTTTCCATATTTCGAACAAAGAAAACGCACATGTTTTGTAACAAAAAAAAAAGAAAAAAGAAATGAAGTAATGGCCCAATGAAAACAATAATAAAAGCGCATAGAGAGACGCGCAGTAACAAACAAGACGATCATAATTCTATTTTAAAGTATAATACCGGGACATGAAATCCTGTTGGTATCTTTTGGGCCATAAACATTCGACTAGGTAAGACGATGAATGAGAGGTCTGTTTGAACTTTTCTAGACGTCGTTAATGCTAATTACCTCGTAGTACATGTTTAAAACTGATTCTGTGCGCAGACATTGCTTGCTATAAACACGCGGTTTGGAGGAACAACGATATGAAATGGTGTTTTCTTGAGATTTGTTGGTTTATTTGCAGTTCTTGGTCTTTAAATTAAGATTTACTTGATGACAATGCATGCCTCTAAATCAGTCTGAGTCCAAAGGCTTTAGAAATTGCGAAACACTTAACAGGGTGCTAAAAAATAAAAATAAAATAATAGGAGAGTCCTCTTGGTAACTGAAGCAAATAAACGCCTGATATCGCTTCTAAGAGCGAATTGTCACCTTTGCTGTCAATATTTAGGTTGAGGCTTAAGCCAGAATAAATCTATTATGATATCACAGGCTTTAGGGATTTTCTAGTTAAAATGATGCATTGGAGGTTTCTGACGTCTATATTGTCAAGAACAAAAGTTCTCAAGTATTGCTTTTTATAAAAGAGTGAGCAGGGCAGGTATAATGAAGTTAAAGGCTACGTATTCTTTGTTGTTGTTCTATACAGGTTTCGCCTGCCCGTCAATAATATTTAATTTCTTGTAATTTATGCCTATATGCAATTTTTTCGGGGAGACCAAACAATTAAACTTTTTTCTGTCTCAGCTTAGGCTAGATCTGTCTGGTTGACACGTTATGCATCTGCAGTTGGTTTCTTCATGTCAAGACACCGACTGGAGGTGGCTAGATCGATCTTTAATGTAAAAGTTAATGATTTCATGTGTTTCATGGTAGGTTGGCCATCAACGATTCCACGCTCCAGGACAGATTTTGATCGCTATTAAATCTGCCTGCAACACAATGATCTCAAAGGCATTTAGTCCGTCAGAGATATCACCACAAACCTGCTCATAAAAGTTTACGGTCTTGTCATCATGTCTCCTTTTTTGATTCGAGTATACCTGGAACTTTTTTGTAAAATAAGATTTGAGTAGGCTGGTGTTTTTTCACAGGAAGCCTTAAGGTTCTCGTTTGCCGCAAAAGAACCAAAGAAAGGGAAGTAAGACGCCGCCTCAGTAAGTCTACTGACAAATATTAAAGTCAAGGGACTGCAAATTTGTGCAAGCTTCGAAGCCTCAAATTTTGGCCATTTTGGTTAACAAAGCGGGTAACGCAGCTAAGCGAGGTAGTACATATCCGGGTATAACTGTATACAAATGAGCGAAGAGCTGTTACTATCGATCTACCTTTCCCGTAATCATGCTTGCACACTAACATTGTTATCGATAAGGGTTTGTACAATTTGTTCAAATAGTTATGTTATTATGGTCGAACTCGTGGAAAAGATTTTACGAAGCCTCGAAAGTTTACAAAAAAAAACTTAACTTCTGAAAGGCTGACGGTAAGCTTCTCTTAGTTCAAATTTGCATATTTTGATATCTTCTTTGTAAAGGCTTACAGACATGTATCGCTAGGACTTACACCATTGATTTGCTTCGAAATGAATGTTCCCATTGCGTTAAGAATCGCAAATTTGTCAGACAATTTGGAAATCAGAAGTTCCAAAACTAACTCGTCAATAGATGATAGGGTGAATTAAATCCACCGTCAACCACCCACTTGACAAAAACAAATGATAACACCAAGTACATATTCTTTTACACTTAAAAGGTATGATATTTGCATTATTTTTATTCTGTTTAAACGAACTGTGTCTTATGTAATCAAAATGCTGACTTGTTTTTTATGATAAAGAATAACAATATTGCAAAACTATGACTCACATAATGACTGTCTATAGACAGAATTACTACTCGTATTTCTCTGTAATCTTAACCGGGTGTTGACCATCCCCTAGGTTGTTTTTGCAAAATAAAGAATTTTTAAAACCAAAAATCAATTGCGTAAGTTGCAACAACATTTATTTATTTTGACAGTTAAAACTAAATACAATAAATTCTCCGCTAGAATGTAAACAAAGCTTCAGAGTTGTCATAGGTTCTACACTTCCCCATTCTCACATGACATTATTTTTATGAGCGCCATTTGCTTTTTATGTCTAAATTTATTGTTATTATTTATTTAAAAAAGAATTTCACCATTCGTAAAACATTTCACTCAGTTCAATGTGCATGAGTGTACCCGTACCTATACCCGTAAAATAGTGAAAAGCCGGCCACGTTTTTTAAATTATTATAATTTGTATTTTTATTTTTTGTTTTGGCCTGTTTCATGAGTAATAAAGTTCCACCCCGTTGATATGTCCCATTCTCAATTGTATGACATTTTGTTTTAAAAATAGAAACATGAACAACAACAGTTACGACCTGTTACCTGGAATGGTTTTTTTTTTTTTTTATAAACAATCACGAAAGTTCTCGGCTTTTACTCGTACAGTATATCTGTCATGCACGCGGGTTGAATGTGCTGACTAAGATACATACATAGTATGACAGCTTTAATGACAGCCATAATACCTATATGTAACTGGTTCTACACTACCATTTAGTTTGTTAGTCACGAACGAAAAAAAACAATAGTAACGCATTTAACAATAAATAAAAAGAAATAAAACGTAGGTATGTATTATAAAAAAAAATATATATATATGGGAAACTAACAATCTGACATGAATTACTGGCGTGTGTACTCGTCTATCGTATTATCGATTGGCAAGGGTGGTTTGGAAGTAATTTAGATGAAGGGTGTCATAAAAACGACGATGATAAATTATTTTAGCCAGAACGACGAAAAAAGAAATTTACGAAAACAACATAAAACTTTTTCCAAGGACACAATCTTATCAAGAGAAAGGGGGGAAGTATTTATTGTGTCAAATGGCCCAGTGAGCACAGACCCTAAGAAATTGAAGTTTACTATGAATGACGTCGGTTTGTAGTAGATCATAAAAAAGCTTATATAGTTAGTATGTATAAGATTTATTGACTATCAGATTAATAAAATATGAATAATGGTTTTAATAGCCATTTAGTCTGAACTGCTTGATAGCAAAGACATGTGGGGAACTTAGAAGTAATCGTAGTAAGGAGTTAGTACTCGAGTTAGTATTACACAGTTCTTTATCCTATGGTATTTAAAAAAAAACACCTAGACTTCCATGTTTACTGTTTACTTGTGCGGTAAAGAAAATGCACTGGGTAGAATCCGGTATGTTCAAAAGAAGCCATCAAATCTTGCACTGGACAAAAAGCTTGTCGGTGCGCTGCGCTGCCATTGCTTTCGTGATGAGGACATTAAGTTAGGTTGGGCGTGTCCCCACTACGCAGGGACCCACTTAAGCCAGAATGAAGGCCCATTTTGATACTGCGTGTAGAAACCGGAAACCAGCCTCAGAAACCTCACATGTGGAATTTTCTATAGGATGTATAAGCTCTTGGTTTGGTATCGGTGTAAACCCTTTACTGTGCCGCACTAAGTGCAGAACCAATTAGACCCACATACAAAACTCTTAATCCTAAAGATGTCAAGTCTGGCTAGGTCGTTAAGGTCATTGAAGAAGTACTCTCCTAGTGTTTTCCTCCTCAGTCTTGATAGAGCAGGGCATGTACAAATAAGGTGTGCAATCGTTTCTTCTTCCTCCTCGTCTCTGCAGCTTCCACAGAAATCGTTAAAAGGTACACCCATTCTGATGGCCTGCCTGCCAATCAGACAATGCCGCGTAAGGGCTCCTATTATAATTCTTATAAGTTTCCTGTTCACGGACAGAAGTCTTCCTGTTCTGCTCAAATCCAGATCTGTTTCGACAGAAGACAAGTGTTGATATTACTCCACCTGCTATTAGCTATTCTTCTAGCTTCACTATCGATGAGGACATTAAGTTCGGTAAAAAAAAATAAGTCATATTTTCTTTGCTGATGATTCAATCGGTATGTTAAGCTTGTCACGATGGAAGTTCTTATTCTTTTTGTTTTAAGTCTAAACTAGAAGTGTACGGCATGTAACTCTTATGTATTGTGATCTCGGTTTTAGAATGGAAATAATGGGAAAACACTTCCTTAATACATCACGAGTTGAGTATGCACTTCAGGCAGTTCTAATCTTTGATGGTTGACAAATTCTCTAAATAGTTTATCGAAGTCCAAGTAGACGTTCGTTATATGATATTTAAGTACTTTTTTTTGTGGACTTTTAGTAGGTTATGATTTGATGAGCTCTTATCAAAAATACAGTGCTGGAGCACAACCAAAATGTTAAACGATAGCTGCCTTCCAGTTTCGTACACTAAGTTAAGTAAGACGGGTTTCCACCTGTGCGATTCACCTACGTCAAGGTATATCTCTACTGTGATTCGAGGACTATTCGGTGGGTCCATCCGCTCTACACTTCGCAACCATCTTAGTTGCTGTGTTTGGACTCTCTTGACTAGGCCGCGGTCACTAAATACATTTTCCCCCACTCTACCACAGAACGAAGACGGAAGATTGTTCAAAGAATTTTTAATCGAAACAACCGATGGTCACCTCGTCCAAGCCTGATAAAACCCATGCCTCTGGAAATATGTGTCTCTGATAGATATGATAATTTGGTTCCAAGATGAAGACTATGCTCTCGACCGTTTTAATAGTAGCTTTGCTCTACCTTAAATGTCGATATATTCTCGCTGAATTTATAGTGAGGACGGTTCTCAGGTAATAATGCCTACAGCCTTCGCTTGGAAGATGATGTATTCGTCTGAAAGTTAACAAGGGCGGGTTTCGGTTTCGGTCGGTGAATACAAATGTATAAGTATCATTCGGCTTAATGATCCTAGGTTGGTTGGTTGACTGAAGAGGGTGATCTTAATGCTTCACACTTACGTTTCCGTTGGGTCTTCATTTTTCAATTGCTGTTAGGATATGACAATGTTGAGTTATGTGTTGGAAATGATGTTGTCTAAAGAAGCTAAAAAAAATTAAAGATTGTTTGATAAGTCACCCTTTGTTTTATGATTTACGTTTAGCGTCAAAACCTCGCTGTTGTTGGAGGTAAGGTAATAGAAAGTGTTCCAAGTTTTTGTCTTTTTTTTTTTCGTAGTTAGCACAGATCGTATTTTTTTGTGAGATCGTGTCTAAAAGAGTGTATGTTCAAGTTGATATGTCCTATGAATCTATATATTCCTAATCTGCGCTCTACTAAAGCTTAGAATTAGTTTGGTGATTTTATATGTTTCCTAATCTGTCCAATGGTTACCAAAAGATCTGCCGGTATCACTGGTAGTAGTTGTCATGTTGACACTGATCGACTTTCATGGATTCTGCTCCTTAACTTAGTGAGGCAAAATGCAATTGTCTATTAGTAGGCTAAAAGTGACGCGCGGTTTGTTATTACGCTTATAGCCACCTTACTGTTTCAAGGCATAACAATTTAATTCTCCATTGTTTGACAAGACCTCCGCTTAGACCGCCACTATAAATAAATCGCGAAATCAGTCTATGAGTTAGCACAGTATGCTTTTTTAGTCCAGTTTTTTCTTGAGATCAAATTTTGTTTGCAGGCTTAGGTTGGAGTTGAGATTGAACCACTTTAGTATGAAGATGTCTAGCTAAAGTGGCAGCACTCCGCAGCTTCTTTTCAAGACCCAAAAATAAAATCATCACACGATCGCAGACGCAGTAAAGTTTTTTTTTTACGTGACAATCCATTCATTATCAGTTCATCGCACAGGAAATGATAGTCGTGCACTTGACAGTGTTATCTACAGTTAAAAATAAAAACAAGAACAAAAACAATTGTGCAAAAAAAAATTCAGTATAGAGGGGTTGAAAGTATATTTTTTTCTTTTAAGTTTTTTTTTTTTTTTTCGCCTCACCAATGACCTTCAACGAGGCTTTTATGTCGTAGTACCCGATTGTGGTAGGTATGACGAATAAATTGATCGCACAAAGAGGAGAGAAAAATATAAAAAAATTCATTTAATTAGTTGATTATTCGTTGGAAATAAAATATTTTTTTTTTGTATCGTCGTTTCTTTGTTTAAGTTTAAATATCGGTCACAGAATAAAATTTATGGGTGCGCCTGGGAGACAGTGCGATACTATTTACGCAACGTTAGACCGTTTTATTTATTTATTTTTTTATTTATTTATTTATTGTTTTTTTTTTTTTTCTGTCTCTTGGCGGTTTAAAATTTATTTGTATTATTGTCTGGCTGAGTTCCAAGAGATTATTCTAAATATAGATGGTTAGTGTTCGACTTTTTATAATTTCCATCGTTTTTTATTAAAAAAAAAAAATTGGCAACATCTAGCAGTTTTTGTAACGCCACATGAATCAGAAGGCAAAGTTGTTGGTGATTATTTACAATTAAGAAAGAAAATCTCCACGAAGATAGATAGATACACAAGATACAAGAGCAATTAAAGTATTTTTCTTTGAAATGTTTGCTCACGAATTATGTATGTAGATACATATATGTCTCTTGGTAACAAATCCCTTGGTAATGGCGGATTAAAATAACACTCTCATCCTCTGTTACTGAAACACGAGCTTGGGATTTCTGGGAATTCATAAAATAACTGGGGACTACTGTCTTTCTTATCAATTATGTACAAAAAGAGTTAAAGGTTAATGTTGAATGAGCTGTTAACTTTGTGTGTAACTTTTCACTTCCGACACGTGGAGTCCATTTAGTTGACGTATGTATGTACATATGTATGTGACTGTGACCTCTAATGATGTTTTCTTCATTATTTTCATGGAATTCTCTCTCTCTGAACTTTACGACGACGTGTGGCTCTTATTTGAATATCTAGTTATTTTTTTTTATTTTAATAAAATACGTTACATACATAGATATATACAAGTTTTATATATGTACTGTACTGTAAGTATATTTATTTATTTTTGGTCGTCTATTGATTGGGGATCGATTAAACATTTCTCATTTGACATTTGCTTGGGCTGGCGATAACTTTGTTAATACATTCTTTTAAAAAATTGGTACAACTGTCACGTTACTATTTTGTTTTGTAATTCTCGAACAGGTGTGGATAAGGGATTAAAAAGTATGAACGAAGTCGTTTATAACGAACACTTTCCTTTTATTTGGTTGGTTTCATTATATAATACGCTATTTTGCTTTCGCGTCGGATATAATGTCGTTAGATGAAGCGTCGGGTTTAACGACCAATTTTCGAAAAGAAATAATCGTTGTCTTCGCTTATAAGAGAAAATGAAAGAAAACACAAATTACATACACATTAACGTATAGGGTGATGGCATGTAAGGTCGGCCCCCTCTAGTAGTCGGCCGCTGCGCCAAAAAATGATGCGTTAAAGTTTATGCGTTTGTAAAACACACATGCAAATTTTTTTTTCCATAAGGTTAACGGTTTTCCTGTCTGTGAGCAAAAGGTTGTTGCAATGCAGCTGCTAGTTTCTTCTTTAAAATTGTCACTTTGATTCAACTTCTTGTCTGAAGTGAAAAGTCTGGTTTTTAGTAGTAAAAAAATAGTGGAAGTGATTTACAAAAAAGTCTTAAAATCAGTGAAATATTGACAGTAACTGCGTTATATTATTATATTTATCTTATTAATAGATTCTTTTTACTGTTTATTGAACACAAATCTAAAAAAAATGTTATTTTAAGTAAAAAGAAAGGAGGCCGACCTAAGAAGACATTTTTTTGTGTGATTCTTCTAAGGTCGGCCGCCCTGTGAAATAGTGAAAATAATTAAAGTCTGGTATAAAAACTGGGGCCGACTACTAAATACTTAACTGGCCGACTTCTGAAGTAGAGGGGGCCGACTACTCAAAAATGAGGTTTTCATTAACATTTTTGTAGATAATTAGTTTTAGGTAGTAAATACACTAAAAATGCCGTGAATTTAATAATTACCACATTCCAATTAATCAGAAATGCTGAATATTCTATTCTTTATTATAATAACGGATTTTTAAAAGCAAATTAAACATAAAAAAAAAGTTAAGGGGCCGACTACTGGCTCCATCACCCTACACGCTTATTCTGAATATTTCTTTATTTTTGTGAGTTTACATTGCGTCGCCGACGGTCGTTCTACATTGCACAGCTACGGTTGGTATTTGCCAAAAATGTTTGCAGTTTATTTGATGTGTCAGGTAGTTTTTTTTTTTTTTTTTGAAGTGTCTGCCAGCTGTTACCAGCATACTTAGACCAGTGATAGGTCGATTGTGATACCATATGGATCTGGAGAGATCTCCTTACCCACTCGTTGAACCAATTGAAACTTCTGATGAAGCAAAGTAAGTTTCTGACATCTGTGTTGATCAGAGCGCCTTAGTAGTTAAAGTAGATTTCTCCTGGATGGAGCTTTCTTTTGCGGGAGAGAGGTGGGCAGCTACAGAAAAGGTGAGAAATGGTTTCCTTTTCCTCTTCGTCCATGCAGCTTCCTGTTGCATGCTTGCCTATTAGACAGTGTCCCGTGATAACTCCTATTACGGTTCTGATATGCGATATGTTGAGAGAAATTAAATTCTTATAGAGTTTCAGATCCAGCCGCGGCAAAATCTGCTTTGTCGCTGGACACGTTGTACCACTTGCTTGCCTAGAATTTGTTTTCTCTGGATGCTGGATGCTATCCAGCTTGAATTTACGTGGTCGATATTCTCAAGGTGCCTTTATCAGGAAGCATGGGTATAGTTTTTCCATATCTGGCGGGTTCATCTGCCTAACAGAATATCTCTTTGTCCCGGCACCCAGTTGGATATAACGACCGAATTCACTCGACCCCTTTACCGTCGTTATAAGCGACATCCACTGGACGCTTTGGATCAGTCAATGGTTTTGACAATCAAATTTTGTTTACCTAGGTCGTTTAGATAGATCATCGAAAAAGTTTTCTCCAAGTGAACACGATGATTGCTCTCTCCCTCTCTACACATGGAAGCAGGATCCGTTGAAGCATTTGTGAGTTTGGAGATGTTACCTTTACAGCGTCTTACAGGTCGCAACTGTTGAGATGCTCCCATGTTGTTTCTTTTTTAACTGCATAAGTATGAGCAAACTGAAATAAGTGCGTTGACATTGTTTACACGTCGACTGTTTGTCCAGCCGAGTAGCAATGAGCAGAAGTGGATCACTGTTCTAGATTTAACCAAACATATTGCTAGGGATCTGATTGTTGCCTGGATATGGGTGCAGATTGGTAGATTTGGTTTGGAAAACACGTGCCATTGCACGGCATTTGAAAGAATAATTGTGTGTGTGTAGATCCGTTTAAGAAGAGCACCGACTTCCTAAATTTGTTTCCAAGGCATTCCAGCAAATAAATATTGGATGATTGTTAAAGATGTTTCAGTATTTTCATGCGTCTCTGTCTGGTACTAAATATTTGAAATCTAGGCTAAAATCAACCTCAGTGGGCACTGTGGGTCCGTGGTGACAGGAAGATTCTTTTGTAGCATGAGGATTTTGGCATGTCCTGTTCCTTCTTTAGTCGTTAGTCCTGAAAGTTTGCTTTGCAGCACTGCAGTGAAAGGAGTTCTCAGCGCGTCCTTATCAAATATTTAACTATATAGTTGTAGACCCGTATCAGGTCTTGAAACTTGGGATTTCCTAGTACGTTCAGCAATATTTTCATATCATGTTTATGCTTCCTATTTACCATAGTTCGAAATAGTACGCGATTTTTGAAAAACTCATAGTAAAGTCCTTGAATTTTTGAGGTGATTCTGATTTTTCGGATTTTTAGGTAGAAACTACTTTAACGAGTACCAAACAGTCATCCACAGAAAGCGGTGAATAATATTCTAGAAATTAGTCCGGAAGACTTGAGTGGCTTAAAACAGAGGACTGCTCATTCTAGTTTGTGCTGTTGGTAAGCTCAAAGAAACTATGCCAAGAGCTACGTAGAACGTTTTTTTTCTCTGTCGGTGTGTTGGAAAACGACCCTGGATCATTCAGATACAAAAACAGGTCCATTATACTACTGGCAGGTACAATCATTTTACTGTGTTTTCTTGGTCTTTCTAAGGAGATAAGGAGCTTAGGTTAACAACACTCATGCCCAGTTTCACAGTGCGAGTTTAAACTCAGTTTATGGTTTAAACTAAAGTTCAACCAAATGTTTGGTTTAACAGTGTTCGTTTAAACTTTAAACTGAGTTTCATGTTCGGTTTAAGTTAAACGACTCGATTCTACCGTTTAAAGTTCGTTTAAGTTAAAAATGTGGTTATGACTGCTATTGTTGTGAAATGTCAAATTGTGTTTTTCTTCGAAAATATTAATAAATAGTGTGTAAAATTATGTTTTCAAGTGCAAATAATGATTCTGATGATAGAAGTGATGAAGAATATTATAATATCCTGGTTAACGTAAGACGACAAAGAGAATTTCGCTGCAGGACAAATCACTTTTATTTTTGGGATGATATGGACTTCTTTAACAGATTTCGCATATCCCAACAATCAGCGTATACTGTTTTGGAGTAAATACGTCCAAAAATTTAAAATCCAACTAACTGGTAACTCAGAAAATAGAACATATGTACATGTAATTTGATTTATATGAAAATAAAATGTTTTACTTCAAGGAACAATTCAATATCAGCCGAAATCAAGTTTTTATTGACTTTGCTTTTCGATAGCATCCCATGCTGCATTTTTCTCCGTCCAATGAATCCTATCAGTTTTTTTATTTTCAATTGTGCCTTTGAATTTGACCACTAAATTCATTAAATTTTCCTTTTCGCTATCAGAAAAATGGGTACTCCTTTTCTTTTGATTAATATTATTATATTTTTGCTTCCTCCATTGTCTCTCTTTTGTCTATTCTAAGTGACTTTTACTCGAAAGCAAACACCATAACAGGAAAAATTCAAAATAATTTTCAGTTTGACATTTAATTCAAATACTGTGATTCAAATACATCAGTGTAATTCACAATAGTGTGATAAACTTCGTTTAGACAAACTGAGTTTAAAAATACAGTGTGAAACCGAACGATTTAAACTCAAAGTTTAAACTCAGTAGTTAGTTTAGTAAAACTCAAGTTTAAACTCAAACTGTGAAACTGGGCATCAGACGTAGAATTTTCTTGACTTTCTAAAGAGTTTTGCTTCGTAGGAAATTAGTTTCGGTATTCCTCGGGACAACATATTTTTACTTCTTTCCAGAATAACGATGTCAATTTATTCCAAAGCAATTCAATTGCCAATGTATGTCTCCGCTTTACACTCTTCTAATTATCAGTAAAAATATCTAAACAACAAAACATGATAATTTTCTAAAGAAATTCATTTAAATAAAACAACCTTCAGCTATCTGGCATTTTGCCGTAAAGTAGACCCTACTCGTCGCTCGCCATTTGCCTACAATGACTGCAAAGTGTATTGACACTTTTAATGTCATCAATTAAGTGAGAATTTTCCTATTTCTTTTTTTTTTCAACTTTGAATCACTTAATCGCATTTTATACACTACACTACCACATGGGAGTTAACAAAAATGTATCTATGAGTGCAATAGTTGCACGACACAGTGTTTTTGCGTACACCATGTGGCTTCTACAGTTCATAGAAGCGATTGTAATAATTTGCATCAAGGCCGTTGACATAAAAAAAAAATGTATAACAACAATTGTATCGGTCGGATACAATTTTTTTTTTTTTTGTGTGTTACCTATTTTATAATATCATTAAGGGGAAACACGGTTGAAGGTGATTTTCATTACGTGAACTACGTAATGACAGCAGTTTTCACGATGAGAAAACTTTTCATTTCTTGTTCGTGATTGAGTGAGTGGTGGTGGGATATCATTCTAATTGCATTATGTAGGAACACTTGATTGCGACAATAATTCGCTTCTACATACATACTTACTACGTGCATCCGCCGTAATGAGTTGTAGTTGTTGGGTACTTTTTTGTTTTGTTTTGATTGTAGATAATGACATTAAGTTTAAATAGACCACATTCATCTTTTCGGTTCGTGACTGGGTATGGTGATCTTGCAATGTGAGTACTGTCTTACATAGGGAAAGTGAATGTTTAATGATTGCAAAGTGCTTCTAGTAGAATGAGAGTGTTTTATCACTATTTGTCGGGATTGTTTCACGTTCGACTATGCCACTTTATTCCCATTCGTCATTGCTCTAGCAATTGTGATGGATTCAAATAAATCTAACCGGCGTTACTGGTCACTGTCAAGGGTGGGCCAAGAGAGGCCAGTTTGAACCTTAATTGTCGCGGGAGAGTTCTTGGCTTGATTGAAAAGTTTTCTCGTCTTAATTTTTGAAGAACCGAACTATTTGTTCTACCAGAGTAAGTTACGGTTTAAGGATTGTTAAACCTTACAGCTGAGTTGGTTCACATATATGATACTAGAGCGAAGCGCAAAAGCAACTTCCTCCGGTGACAGACTATTGGAAGAACGATCCCATTTATCTATGTATCTACATTCCGCAGGGTGCGGCAATGAAACTAGGACAACTTTTGATTCATGAAACTCTACGCCAATTCGAATGCGTTTTTGATATTATTAAAGTTAAAGGATTAAACTTCAACTTGACTAGCTCTCCCTATCGCTTTAAAAACACAAATATAATTTATTCTTGTGGAGAACAAACGAAGTGATATGAATTGAAAATTTCACCACTTCAATCCATTGGGTAAATATCTCAGAATAAGCGATGAATTTATCAGAAATTTCCTGAAAGATGATCCTTGCTTCTTAGATGTAATTATTTGTCAATTGGCAGTTGACTCTGTTTTCAGATGAGAAGGTGGGAACCGTAGAACACTTTTTCAGTGCTCGAAACGATTTGGTATTTGGTTTACACAAAGTCCAGGACTTTTACTCTGTATTCCGATTCTAAAGTTCGGATCGTTCGAAAGCGGACATTTTTTATGGGCAATTTGAAACGCAATTTATAAAATCCATACAAAATGTTCACTTTCGAACGACGCGATAGATAGATAGGAATACAGAGTAGGGGCCCAGGACCAAGTGTCACCGTCGTTAATGGAAGACATACACATCAGTCTGTCATGGTTTACGCGAATAGTTTCCTTCCAGCAAAACCTGATATATTTTTTCTGGATCCTAGGATCAAAACCAAGCAGGCATATTAGAGAACAAACATCTTGAAGACTTTTTGCTCCCTTGGGAAGACAGAAGGCATTTTTTGGATGGACTTTCCACGTGCGCATTTGCTGCCAAGTGCCAAGTCTGCCAGTACACCTACGTATAATGCAGTGGATTGTTAAGACCCCTGCTAATATATTTAAGTTCGGTCGTTTGACCGGGATAAAGGACTGAAAATATCATGCTATATTCTATTCGCTTGTTTATTACCTATACACAGGCTTAAAGCTTGTTGTCATCCCTGCACCACATACTTTGGAGAAGTTTTTTCATTCTTTTGTTTTTGATTTTACCATTATCTTCACGACCATAATCAGGAATTTCAAAGCTGTTTCAGTGCTTCTTTCAGTGCTTGTCCTCTTGCGCGAAGTCTTTCATCGAATCGCTTTATGGTGTATCAGCATCTCCTCAAGCTTAAAACCACGACGCATATTTTTTTCTTGGTATTCCGACGAGCTTCTGGGAATTTTCTTGTGGCAAGAAGAGTAGCTAGCTGTCAGTGTGGCTGAAAGTTGCCAGAATCCTTGCCGATGTAAAGTTGTCTCACCTTTCTTAAAGTTTTCTGTCTAGTTTTGACACTATGTACCATGTTTTAAATGTTTTGTCGGTATGGTAGTTTTTTTGTTTTGTTTTTCTACGTATGTATGTAAGTCTGAAGCGAATATGAAAGAGTGGACATGACGAGATAATGCACTAAATCTGGCCAAGGATCTTTAAAAAACATGTTCACGACTGATTGAACATTCTAGTCATAGTAATTTTACAACAACAAGGTGTGTAATCATGAACAAATCTCTTGATAAACTTACTACAGAAGTCCAAAGATCGTCAATGGTTAATGGCAGTTAATACTCGCGCTGGAAAGCTTCTGAAGCTATGCGGAAAGTACCTCGTCATTGTTTGCTTAACAAAACTATCCTTTACCACAAATTGACAAACGTCAATACATGTATTGTACTTCACCAGATTCTCGCTCGTCATACCAGCATTACGTTCAAATGACAAAAGTCAACACTCTCCAATTCAGCTTGATGTGGTTTATTGCAAAAAAAAAAAAAAATACAAAATACACAAAAAAATATTAATTACTTGTCATCCTTGAGCGCTGATTTGCATCTCTACCTTACCTTTTGTTTACAAAAATAAAACTGAAATATTTCATTAATCATACATCAGCCAGCGGTTGTTAAACAAATAATTTTGCATTTATAATTCTGAATTCATAATTTTCCAGTGAAAAATGCAAACGTCCATACATATGTATGTACACATATCGGAAAAAAAAACTATGAATCAGCTCCATACAACTCGTTTGTTACGTTTCACTAAAAAGGGCGCCATATTCTGTGAAAAAGATAATTTTATTGAGATATTTTACAGTACCATGTGAAATCTAGTAATTGCTTAATAAGAGTCACTCGATTTATTTATTTTTTCCTCTTTCTATTGTTTAGCGTGAAATATATGTATTGTTCATTGCAAAGGAATTTTAATTATACCTACATACATGTTACGTTTGTTTTGAATGCATGGCGGTGGAAATTAGTCACTGGTTCCCATGTGTACTTTTGTAATGACAGCGCATTTTCTTATCACTGATTTATAGATACTATTGAAGTTATCTACAGGAAAGTTACTGAGTTAAAAAAAAAAATTATATATATACACGCAAGTTTCCACTTAGTGGGCATTGAACGACGTCATAATGATTAAATCCTTAGATCTTTTACATGACATTTCCATTATAGAATCAACTTTGAAATAAGTATCAAGA
Organism: Criorhina ranunculi; assembly: GCA_951813785.1. NCBI lineage: Eukaryota > Metazoa > Arthropoda > Insecta > Diptera > Syrphidae > Criorhina > Criorhina ranunculi. The sequence continues at coordinate 17,021,596 of OX638385.1, forward strand.
TGAGTACTGAAGGTAAGAGAACCATGAGCGAAAAACTATGGCAGGCTAACTGTAGTCATGGTCACTGGGAAGAACTAGATTCTACTCATCATTCCCACTCAAGTTCAAGGGACTAGATATTTAGATACCATGGGACTCAAATTAAACAAGAAAAAATTTCAATACATCTCTGGTTAGCTTACTTACTTGCCTCAACGAGAAAGCCCCTCCAGTTAGCTCGGTCTACCGAGCGGTCGGTTACACCAATGTGAACGGGTGTGAACGCTGCCATTGGTCCATTAAAGACCTTTCCGCCACCATCTCTTTTTTAAGATCTTGGCTTAGTTCAGGAAATCCTTATCGCTCTGAGCTCCATGTCGGAGTAGCCCAGATAAAATGCTGTTCCGGGGTTATTGCTTCATTGTTGATTCCATTTAAGGACTTCATCCGCTGTCCTGATTATGGTGCTGCAATTTTTGGCTGCTAGTCAGCACTTGCGCTTCTAAAAAGCAGAAAAGCAAAACACAACGATTGGCATGTCTTAGTATTAATCGTCCAATGAAGCTTGGCTTCAGACCATGTATTTCTATTTAAAATCGTCAGCAAACAACTAGCTACCAAGTCATGTATTTCAAAAGCATTTGACAGAGTTTGGCACCAAGCTCTTATCGAAAATGTGTGCATATGGCATCGATGTATCTCTTCTTCAATGGATTTCGGGCCGTTCAATTCATGTTGTTTTGGACGGTTTCAAGTCTGCAATCCACCATATAAATGCTGGTGTCCCCCAAGGCTCCGTTTTGTCTCTGACTCTCTTTCTCATTTTTATAAATGATCGCTTGTCTGCAACTTCTAATCCAATTCATTCCTTCGTCGAGATAGCACTCTAAGTTTTTCATATTCGTTCTCTAACTCACGTCTTGCTATGTTAAACTAATTAAATTCCGACCTTGACAGAATACTTAAATGGGATTATTCAAATAGAGTGGAATTTAATGCTTCCAAAACTCAATGCTGCCTTCTGCCCCTCAAGCGAAACCCAAACCTAGAACCATTATTCATGAATGGTACCGGCATCGCCGAAGCCGAAAAACTTTCCATCCTCGATATGTGTGTTAACAACGATCTTCGTTGGAATGACCATAGCAAGCTGCATTCCGCCCTGCAACATTTCACCCGCAATACTCGTCATGCTTCGAATGCACATCAGTTTACCCTCAAGCCTACTTTCGGGCGTACTGTCAAATATAGAGATTCTTTCTTTTGTCGTACCACACGAATGTGGAATGATCTACATAGCTCTGTGTTCCCTCGTCACTACTACCCACAAGCATTTAAAGCCAACGTGCGTCGGTACCTCCTTCGTCTCTCCTCTAATTTCCCTAATGCCCGTGCTCTAGTTTAAGGGTAGTCATAATCCCTTTAGCGCGCGCTAACTATAAAAAAAAAAGCTATAAAGCTTGAAGATTCTCAAGAATAATCCACTGTAAGAATCCTTTTGACTGAAATAGATTTAAGACGCATTCTTACCCATAATATTGTTCACCGGGGTTTTGCAGGGACAAGGTAAATGTTAGGAAAGTAGACAAATACCCCTTCGATATAAACAATGTGTGTCTGGCTGAAAAAAGAAAACGAGCTGGTTTTCGTTTCGGATCGTCCTGCGTTAATCACATAATCAAACAGATCAAAGATCTCCACAGGACTTACTCCTAATTTGTGGAAAAAGTTTAAAATCAAACTGGAAGCGAAAGAATTTCGACAAGATCTATAATAGTACGCTACCGTTGGTTGTTCAGATAAGACCCAAATACAGCAAGATGTTTTTGCAACTTTTCAAATACCACTTGTAAAGTATTGTAAATTTTACGAAATAAGAGGTTAAACTAAGTCTAAACACGATCAAATTTTTATTTTTATTTTTTAGCAACCAATTTTTTTCGGTAGACTTTACATTCTTGACAGATGTACAACTGGACCAAAGACATTGGCTTGTCATGAGCACAGAAGAGTTGGCTCTCTGCTCGTATCTTTCTCAAATCATGTCTTGACTAGCCAAATTAGTTGATTGTCACTGCATACGATCTGTTCGTCTCTTGTCAATGTTTTGGTCCTTAAGCAAGTAGCAGATAGACAACTTTTTATTCAATACCCTTTTTGTGTTACTTGTCTGGTGTACAGATGAGTAGCTAATCAGAGTTTGCTACGAGTAATGCCGAAGCATACAGAATGTAATTGACGGTGGTTGTCATTAAACAGTCGGAATGAGTCCATGAACTGGACAAGCACAGCGCAAAAGTCTAACAAATGGTTTTTTTTTTTCTTAATTCTTGGTCATGGCAAAATATTAAAGTTTTCTTTTCTATAATTCTAAATAGTTTCATTCTCATTCTGAATGACTGGTGAGTAAGCCAGCTTGTCTCCAGCTGGTTACAGTTTAGACTTCTAATGAAAGAAGTCTTCAGCGATGTCTAATTGTCTGAAAAAAAATTTTTAATGTAGAATGAAGGCTGGAGAACCTTTTTTTGTATTTTTTATTTTTGTTTTGAAGAATAATCAAAGAAGTTATCTTTAAAGATAATAAATTTATCTCATATAAATGTATTTATGTGTATAAGATTATAATTATCTTTAAAATATTTTTTTTTATTTTTTAGTCTAATTATAAATATTCTTTTTCTTTTACTTTCAGGTAAGACATTTACACCGTGTAATCTTAATTATCACCACAAGGCAATTTGATTGTAAGTTTTAAACTTTTCAAAACTTTAGTTTTACTCCTCTGTCTACTGCTGATAATGATTCGTTCAAATCAATAATATTCGCAAACAAATATCTAAATTTAAAATGACACCAGGAATAAAGGAACACGTGCAGGTGATTATATGACTTTATCTTTGTTTTACATTCTACGACGTTCACTGTTTCAGTGGAATTTTTCATTCGAAAATAGATACTTCGTCATGCCATTTGATATGACAATATTAGACACTTAAGCTTTGAAAATCCATACTTTAATTACAAATTTTGTATATTGCTGGTTCTCTTTCCTTTTATCAAATACTTTACACAAATACCACTTCTAATGGAAACATGTGTTTTGAATCCATTTATGTTAGTTTTACGAGTACATATATGTTCCATGACAATGTTTTGATTGCAAGTACAATCACCACTCAATCTATTTGCTTGTTCTCGAGTATAACACTGAATGTTGTCAGATGAGTTGACACATGTTAATGTGAACTTTTATTTTTGTCGTTAACTTGTGATATGTATTGAGTTTTGTTGATATTTTGCGCAATCAATTTCACAAAATGTTATCAAATCGAATGTTACGACGACGTTTGAAATGTTAACTGATTATTTTTTAGCTATGTACGTATGTATGTATGTAATCATATCAGCAAGCCAAATATAAAACAAATTATGACAAGCTAATCTCTGCTCATCTAATCTGAGAATGCGGCTGTTTACAAATGTGTTATATAATTAGAACGAACTACTTCCGAGAATTCTCATTTAATTACGAGGATATTTATATGAAAAATTGTTTTATTTGTGTTTTTATATACACTTCTTGATTTTAGAGCTATATGACGCTGCGAAATCGTGCATAAAATTAGGTTATTACTGAATGAATTGGGAAATTCGGACTATAGTCTGGTTGTGAAGGTTTGCCTGGCTAGTGCTTTTTATTTTCCTAGGAACCCAGAGGAAATTGTTGATAGATGAATCTGGAAGTCGGTAAGATACATACATAGATACATATGTAGGAGGACTTTCAACTAGAATCTCCCAAACTGACTGCGGCAATCCAAAGGAAGTAGGTGTAGAATTACATTTAAAGCATCAGTCAGACATGTTCTCATGGTACTCTTAGTGCTTAATCCCGCTATTCCTTAAACTCTATTCAATTTTGTTAGCGCTATTTAACGCGGGATTCCAGACCATCCGTCCATAAGTTAGAATAGGACACACCATAACAGTGTACATCCACAAGATCATCTTTGGCTAAAGATCTCATTTCTTACCAAAGGTTTTAGATACTGCAGGTATTAAAATTCTTCAACTACTAGAACTTTTTAAGGTATGCAAAATGTGTAAAGTTGACAAAGCTTGGAAAGATAAAATTAATTTTGTGAATTTTTGATTGAAGACATTTTATTTGGATTATGATTGGTGGGACTTTAAAGGCTTTTAGTTGTACGGATTGCGTTGAAAATATTGGACGTTTTTTTCTTAGAAAGTCTTACCACTCCCCAAAAGCAGTCAGCATTTTCATTTCATTTGAAATGCTCAAGGTCTAGTTTGTGAAAAAAAGGATGTCGTGTTGAGTCTGATCGAATTTTAGGCAGAGAAAAATTGGTTAAAAGTGGTAAAGTTTCAACATCGGTACCACTCAAAGTAGGGGGCTCCAGACTAACAACATAAATAAGTAAGGAATTATGGTATACAGTGCACCCCGGATAGCTGCCTTGTGAGTTTTTCTGATTTATTTAGGCACTTAAGAGGGAAAGTTACGTATCCGTACCCGCTTACATTCCTGACAAGTTTTGAAGCCTCAAATTTTTGATTAGCAATGCGGGTAACGCCGCTAAGCAAGGGAGTACTTATCCGGGTATTACTGTATTAATATTAGTCCGATGATCATGGACTTGTTTTAAAATTCTGGTGGTTTCATGGATATCTTCACATATTAGGATCCATTTTGCAGAACCTTAATAGAATCTTTTTCATTGGGATTTGAAATCGCAGTTGCATTGTTTATTAACTAATACACTTCAAGGGAGAGCCATATGAACTTCAGAGCCTCTGTACCGACGGCATATGTTAAGAACATGCAACACTTTAACAATGATTTAAAGTAAACTCAGAATTTTCATAGCTGAGCTTAATATCGTCAAAATGACGTCCCCATTTGGCGGTGAGGAATTGGGATGTTCCATTTTGTAAGTCTCGCAAATAACCGGTTGTAATGTTGTCCTTAAAATAAGCAATTATTTTTTTGTTAACGGGCATAAGATTGAATATAGTCTTTTAGTGGCAATTCGAATGGTTTCGTTGTCATTAACCTGTTAAGTAGGTATCTTAAGCTGCTGGCTGAAACTGTAGCGCCTTTCTCCGTTTGAAATCGATATTTCCGATGACGTCGCCAGTTCAAAAATCACATTTAATAATGACCTTGTTCTCCATAAGATGGACTCTCTGGATTGTAATCGCCCCAAAAATAAGTTTCGTTGCTAACCGTGAAGATGTTTTTTGTTTTTTTTTCCACTCCAACACTGGAATGGAATTACTTTGCACATGGTGTAGTGAAGCTGTGACATAACAAAAGATTTTTTATATTTATTCCTTAAGTCAACTTCGCTTTATGAAGATCGTTAAGTTCATAAATTGGAAGGTATAAGGAAATTGTAGCTCTTTGTGAACAACTTGAATATACACACTACATTTTGCTTTATAATTCACTGGCGTGAAGGAGTTATAAACACCCTCACGATGTTATTCACACAGCGCTAGTGTTGGTGTAGTGTTTTTTTTTTAAACTAAGATTGTATTAGGTTTCAGTCTTTGCTCTGAGAGTGGTGTCCAGAATAACTAGGGAGAATTTGTTGATGTTGTCATTGCTTAAAATTCACAGTATTTCTTTCCAATTTCTTGTCCATTACTCTGTACAATCAACTTTTCAGGCCATATGACCACTCGAATGCCAGTTCTATGCCTATGCAGCAAGGTTGACGTCAGCTTATTCGAAGTTCATCAGGATTTGAACCTGGAAGCTTCAGCGTGACATGCTGTGTTACTGTTGTTGGTTTGTGTTCATGATATGTCAAAATTAAAATAAAAATAAAAAACGAGCAAGAACTATGGATTTCCAATCGATACACGATTTACAGACCCTATTTTGACGGTTGATTGTGTTGGTTTTATCCGAATCTGTAAGTTTATTGGCTTGTAAAACGTTCCAAATATAATTCCCAAACTTATTATGCTTCTTATAAGCTTAACACTTCCTTCCAAGTAAGACAATAATATTAATATTCAATCAAAAAACAATAACAATGAACGAGTTATAAAAACTCACATCTCTAAAGATAATCACAAAGAATAAGAAAGAAATGGAAAAAGAAAATAATTATCCTTGAACGAAGGTCATACAAATTATTAAATTATTATCTTCTTCAGAAATGGAATAAATAAAAAAAATCGTATGCGGTATGAGTGTGTGTATAGCTTCTCATTCAGAATATCTCGTCTTTCTTTTGTTGTTTCTTAAGAAAATGCCAGAAGGAAAGAATTGTGCATAATTAAAAAAGCGTGTTCGATTTATTTTTGAAATGTCATTTGCTTCTTTTTTTTTTTTTTAGAATTTATTTGTGAATTATTGAGAAAATAATTATTGATCTTGGGTTAAGTTTGAGATGGCTTAAGAAACGTTTTTATTGTGTTTGAACCCTAAGAAATTAACTCTTGAAAAATTGTTTACGCAAGATGGCTTCGTTTCGTGAGCAAAATGATTATTTTTATTTAGATTTAATATTTTTGTTTTGTTAAGTAACAAAGGAATCGATTTTCCCTAACATGCCATAAGGGACTTGAGGTTTCTCTATATTAGCAGATGTGGTTTTCACATATTGTCTCCTTTTGTTTCATAAAAATAGTAGGTACGTAGGTACTTGCAATAATGGCTTTTTAGAACTGAATTGCCTTGTTGGGCATAGTCATAGGAAATGCGGGTGAGAAATGATTAAATGCTTTATCTCTTACTGTGATGTAATTAAAATAGGGTTTTAAAAGTTTACGACACTTGGTTATGTTATAAGGAAAATGTAGGTAGGTTTTAGTAGGTAAGCCACCAGCTACTAATTGACTACAATTTTACTCGCTTATTCATCTCCTATTTGGCCACTAGTATGTACGTCTGCTCTGAGTACATCTAATATGCTGACGGGCGATTCTTGGCGTCAGATCATTTTACGCCAAAGTGATAGTTGGAGGCCCACTTTTTTCTTTTTTATCTCAATTCCAATTGGCTTACAGGCTTTTTCACCTATCATACCCTTAAGGCATTTTTCATGATAGCTAAAAACGCTCGCACGTCATGGGTCTTAGCGTACCTAAATTGGTCGTCCATTTAAACACTGCAAAACGTTTCTCAAAAAATGTCAAAAAAAAATCTCGCTTTTCCTTTACTACATATAGGGCATCGATTTCTAGGAACGTCTGCATCAAATCGTACTTACTTTTGCTTATTAGGCTTCCCATTCCAGGCACATTGCTTCCAATTTTCGAGAATTGCTCTTCTATCATCGATGCTTGATTTGGCCGAGACTTAGAGTCTACAACATCTTGATATAGCTTATAGAGTTTAATTCTCTCCTCTATTCGTCGTCCTTACACTAACTTTCTTACTAAAGGTGGCGCTAGAGTCCGGGTGGATTTGGGCCTCGAAGAATGTTGCTCCTGAAGGAGTTCTATATCTACCCTAATCCTTTATTTATCGTTTATCATCAATTATGTCGGTCGAGACAAATTTGCTCCGAAGTTTTAGTTTACAACAGTGACGTTCTGTTTTTAATTGACAACATATGTACATACGTATATTTGGTTTTATTTTATTTTTATTATAATTCACTAGTGAAACCTAGGGGTTATGAATACCCTTATTAGGTTTCAGTCTTTTGCTTCGAGGGGCCATTGCTTATAATTCACAGTATTTCTTTCGAACATCCCGATGTCATTAGTACGATCAACACTTTCAAGCCATATGACCACCCTACTGACAGTGTTAGGCCCCATCCCTTCATGACCAACTTGTTTGCCTTCATCTTCATCTTCATCTTGCGTACTAGCTGCTCCTTAAGCTAATGATTTCGTTCCAAGGCGGATGATTTCACTTTTCCTATTGTTGATCTTCATTATGGAGGCCCGTAGACCTATGTTAGAGGAACGATCCGTCGCGATGTTTGAGTTGGGATGCCCATCGCTATCGGTATTCAACGCAATCAGTGATGATCCACAGCGTGTTGATGTGGTCGACGCAGGAGGATCTAGCTGCTCTACTTGCTCGGCATCGAATGCTTCTTCCATTAGTTCTTTTATTCGCTAACTCCGATTTTATCTATTTTCTTAACCAGCTTTCTCTACAAGTGAGCAAATAGCAAATTGAACTACAATTTACAAAGCAAAACGTATTTCATGGCGAGCTTCTCAACGGACATGATAAGCAGCATCTTTAAAATTAGATAAATAAATTTGAACTATATGCCGCACCGCCCAGAACTCCCTCTTTTGTGCAACCTTTGTAACCGGAATGAACGAGAGGACGTGTTCCACTTCATCGCTATATGTCCCATCCGTAAAGAATTCCGCTGCAACTTTTTTGGAGCACAGGCACTCTCGATAGAAGAAGCAATAAGCATTTAAAACGGTGACCGAGGCTGGGATCGATTATACAAGTACGCGATAAATGCACTACACTATAGAAGATGTATTATAGAGGAGAACTTCTAAAAATAAATACTTAAAATGTTAATCTGGAAGACGGCCTTAGGCCAAACCATATAGACTAAGATTTTCTAATTGTAAAAATATATTTTTTTTCATGAAATAAAAGGTCAATTGAACAAACTAAGTACAAGTGAGCACAGAAGCTAGGAGATATTATAGATCTAAGCGACTTCAATGTCTCAGCTTAATTTCGGAAGAGGTTAAGAGACAGCATATGTATGTCCATCCTCATTTAATAAAAATGAAAATGTATTTGTCGTCTCAACTGTAAAATATTTTTTTATTTATATTTTTCATTGCTTATGGGCTGACTAATGGAAAACATCATTCAGAACTCGAATTATCCCTTAAGTCCCAGTAAACCTGTTCCCAAAAAAAACTCATTATATTTTTGAACATACATACATACTCAACAAGCAAATATAAATGATTTGTGAATGTGTGGATACTTTTAGATTTGTCATTTTACCTACTTGCTTACGTAAGCTCCTTCATACATTTGTATGGCAAATGGCTTAAGCGCCATTAAGTGTGATTTATTGTTAGCTGCATCTCATCTTCCGCGCCATTAAATTTTTAGGGGTTACCAACCCATTCTATACCTCAGTGCTTATGGATTGAATTATTTTGGTACGCATTTCATTTCATTTTTCTTTTTTTTTTTAATTCAGATTTTTTTTTTTAAGTTAATTTGCGTGAAAAGAAGCTATTTGTTGTGGATCATGTCTTCTTTAAGAAAAACTGTTGCAATGTTTATACCGTACATCGTGCTTCCATGTATAAGTGGTTTGGCTTAGGGGTGTTTACCAGATTGACATTAAGAAATTAATTCTCCCTCTTAAGTAAATTTGGGAACAAACGTTTCAAAAATCTTCCTCGATTATACGTAATCCATAACATAGTGTATTTGTTGTTAACTTTTACAGAACATCCCAGCCTCGGTCGCCATTTGAAATGCTTAACACTTCTTCTAACTCCAGTGTATGACATAAAAAAAACTTGCATCGGAATTCCTTAAGTATGGGGCACATTGCCAGGGAATGAAAAACATCCGCTTGTTCGTTCCAGTTACAGAGCTCACATAAACTCGGATGTTCTGAACAGTGTGGTAGAAAGTTACAACTTCAGCTTCAGCAATGAAATACGTTCGTAAAAAGTTATTAATTTTGCTGTATCAGGCTGTGATTGTTGTGCCTCGTAAGATGTTGAACTTGTATTTTTAAGGGGTTGCTCATTAGATGTAATCTGTAAGTCAGACGTTAGTTTATTCCACTCTTCAACATAGTTTCCCTTAGCATTCCCGACAGCATGTAATCGAGCTCGATTAAATCCGGTGTTCTAATAGTCCAATCGATCGTTCTTTCTGCCGTCTTCTTGTTGGGAAATTCGAATTATTCTTTCATTTTTGATTGTTAAAATGGCTCCCTCTACATTCGTCAAGCGAATAATATCACTCTTATTTTTTGAAAGTAAAGCTCATGCGTCATTTTCAGCTTCTGTTTGCTCACATCGCCTATGATCTTAAAATGTTGAGTACAGTATACCGAAATGTTCCAATTTCTAAGCAAAGTGCCTTATCTAACTAACTCCGATTACAGAAAATATCAATCTATATACGATGCGCACTGTTGTGTCATCCTGCCCTTGAACGGATAACCCGTCATATTTAACATTATGTTTCCCGTCATCGTATAACGCATGTAATTATGTATTAAGTTTGTATTATGTAGACTAGTTTGGGTGATGTGATGCATGACAAAATCTTCTGTTTGCAACTAATCCCTCTTCGGTATTCAGTTAATGTATATGTAGATCAAGAAACAAAAACGCAACCCAATACATCACGGCCATCAAGCTACGTGAAACAGTGTGTTCCAATATTCATAACTCATTATAAAGCAAAATTTCTAATTTGAAAGCCGTTTGGACTTAATTATACATTTTCTACTAAGACTACGGTCAATTTAATCACTTTTAACTGAAAATTTAATTAAAATCCTAGTCCTTTTAGCATTTCCTGTAAAGTTTCTAATTCCATCACAGATGGCATGAGAGAATCCACATCTGCTCATAGTCTGTACATTGTACTTTGCATAAATACTTGCAAATTTAAATTACACAACTTGAGGCATAAAATAAGAAACCCACTTTAACAACACTCCTGAAACCAATTTCCTTCAAAGGTGTGTTTTTAATTATCCTTCCAATTATAACCTGCCCACACACACACTGAGAGGCACACTCAGTGTCATTATTCAAGTTACTACTTAGAATCCAGTCCAACATAGTTGCACTGCACCCAGGTATTTCTCTGACCAAAAAAAGAAAAAAAAATGAGAAAATTGCATTTTCCAAAAGAGTTAAGAACAAAAACAGAGAGAACTCATAGACAGAATAGAAAATGGAAAAAAAAAACGAAACAAATGGAAAATGATCCCATAAAAACCAGAATACCGCATAATCAGCTTCAGTTTCAGCCTAATAACCAGCACTCCTTCCTTGTTCTCTCTGTTCGGTTTGGTTCTGTGTATTCTGCAACTCCTCTCTTTCTATCTGAAAACCGGCTAAAGAATGTCTGTTCGCTGGAGGTATTCCATATACACGAACCTATAGAGCATACCACTCGTTTCCTTATGGATTTTATGGTTAGATACAGATTCGGAATGCCTGTATGTGAAAAAGAACTCACGGCACCATGATGATGATGATGATGACGGTGAGATGCCACTTAAGCACCATACCACTTCACATAGTCCATCTAGCAACACATACTTAAATAGGGAGTAGAGGTAGAAGTCGGTTCTCCGCTTACTCTATATACATATACCTACTCGTGTTTTGTTAAAGTTGAATGCAAAAAAAAAAGAAGAAATTATACAAAAGTGGCAGAACCACTTTTTATAAAAAAAAAAACCCTTCACATAGGGTACATGAGAACTTAAAGTATCTATACTTGGGGCGGTAGAGAAAACGTGTACAACTTCAACCTGTTTTGGTATTCTTATCATGTAACAGGGAATAACCTCATCTTCTTTCCTCTTTTTTTTTTTATACTTTTTACGTCTTCTTTTACGTTTAAGTATTTATTTCTGCGGTTTTATGTTTAGCGGGGCTTGGGTATTTATGGATGTGTCTAGCTTGTGTTGTGGCTTTAGATCTTTTAATTCTCATATAGACTTAAAGTTGGAGAGAATTCTTAAAGACTTTGAGATCACGTTGAATTATTTAAACAACAAACAGGGTGTTCCAAGGAGTCATCAACCTGTTTATGTTACTAGTGAATTTTGTATCATTTGAAATGCAAAGTGTGTGTGGGAGTAGAATGTTTTTATTTTGCAAAGTTTCTACGTCTTCTTGCAGTTTCTACTGAACTGACTTGGCTCTTAGTCACTGGTTTACTTATAAGTCTCTGATTGACTTCTTAAACTTGAACAATTATTTCATATTTAGATGGCATTTCAATAGACAGCTCCTATACTCAGCTGCTTATGTAGATGACGCCACTGACTAAGAACTTTGAAAGCTAAATAACTTCTAAGAATACAATTTGTCAGCTCATCGAAAGAGGCACTTCTTGAAAGAGGACTTTTCTTTCGGCATTTTTACCTTTAGATTAGGGTCTCTGTATAGAATTGCTATCCTTTTGGACTGAGCTGAATGGCACCTTCTCTGGGATATCAGAAATAGGCTTTCAGATGCTCCTTACCTACCTGGCAGAGACCAGAGAAGCCCAGCGAGAGAAAGATCTTTTATATCGAGCAAAGCTTTTCTAACAACTGGAAGATATTGTGATTCCCAGCAATGTTAAGGTCGCAGAAGAACCTTAGGATCGTGCAAGCGGGTAAATAATTTACGGTTTCTATGGAGATAAATCCGCTATCGAAGTGTTTTTGTGAGCTATGCCGGAACATTCGCAATAATTGTGCCCCATAGTTTCTTGATCTTCCAAGCTGAGGCATGACTTTTCTTATTGTTAAAGGGGTTAGTGAACTTTCTTGAAAATCAAATTCGCGTATTTGAGTTCTATTTTTTAAGCTTGTTTTGGTGCTTCTATTAGTTGGGCTCCAACTTGAGGTGGCTTGTGGATAAACCATAGAAGTGAAGCTTATCATCAAAAAGATAAGAGCTCAAAGCTTAACGTCATGATCTAGTGGCAGTTAAACTATTGAAACGAGTTCAAAGGTATTATCAAGTGGATATGGTCGCCGTGGCTTAGTGGACAGTGCGTTGGACTGTTAAGCGAGAAGACACAGGTTCGATCCTCAAAACCGCACATTTTTTCACTGCATCACCTCTTTGCAGGCATGACAAACCTGTAAGAATATAATCTGTCATGAAAAATGTGCTCAATCCTCGCCATTCAGAGTCGGCAATAAAACTGAAGGTATCTTTTATTCGTGGTTGTGAGAAGCTAGACCTTTGCTCTCGGTGAGCTGTCGCGCTAAATATTTTTTTTATTGTTTTTCTAAGTATGATATGTACCTTTCAATTAAAATCTCACTACTCAAACCCATACTAGACAATTAATACTGCCCGTACATGTTTCGAAGTGTGCTAGATCTTCACTCTGTGTTGCATTGTTAAATTTCTTAAAAATAGAGGAGTGCACAATGCCGAAAAAGGCAGTCAGCCCTTAAGGAGCTTCTTTGATTTAATGTAAGACGATGTACCCCAACTAGTTAAAACAAATTCATTATTAGGAATAATTTGTCCAGATTTCTGAATCAAAATCCTAAAAGCATTTGATGGATGCGAAACATTGCGAATGAACAAAAATGTTGCACTATAAGCAAAAACTGCAATTAGAGAGCTGTGAAAATTCTGGAAATCATTTCTTTAAGTCTAGAAATCGATCTTCATTAAGGAGACTAGACATTATAATTTAATGGAGGATGTGGCGTTTTAGGAGGAAACGCATTTTAGAACTCGCCTCCTGACGCCGTATACTTCAAGGCCCAAAAATGTAACAAATTGTGTCAAATGGTCGTATTTATATATCGCATCAGCTAGGTCAAGAATGCAGCTGAGTTCAGTTTTTACTTTTCATCCATTTGGCAATATTTTTTGACAAATGCAATTATATTGACTTAATGATAAGTTTCAGTTTAATAATGTCCGTACCATTAGTGTAATAAATTGTCATTATCCATCAGCAACTTCTTTGTTGCTTCGCTTCATACCTAACTTAAAAGCTTTTAAGTCTGAAATGGTGTATTCCATGTTTTTATTTCGATTTTTCTTCATTAAGTTCGAAAAACTAAATGGCGATATTGTTGTGTAGATGGAAAATGAACGAGAATGAGAAAAATGAAAACTGTGCAATTTCAAAACACACGTTGCCAAAGTTTTTCTTGTGTCTGGTTGTTCCCTGAGATTTTTTTTTTGCAATTTAATTAAATTGAAACGTTTCGCTGGCATATCTGTACTTGTACGTAGGTGGGTTGGAATACTTTTAATGAAACTATGCTTTTAGGAATATTAAGAAATTGCTTAACACATTTAAGAGTAATTTGTGGTGAGCATAAAAACTATGCATGATGCGAGAATACACTTTGAATTTCCATTTTATGAATAATTGAAATTAATTGGGATTCTTAAAAGTTGATGGGGGCATTTAACGATGAATAAATTAAATTATCAGTTTATGTTTCTGAAAACTGTCTATTCGCGTTAGTGGGTATATATGTAGGTCCATCCGATTACAATGTTCATTCTTAACTCGATATGTGCTTTTTTTTTAAGCACACGAGGCGTTTAGAATAGCTGACCCTGCAAAAGTCTCAGGAAACAGAGACTATTTTCAGGAGGCCTGCAGACATCATAAAGAAGTCTGTGAACCAGATTCTCCAGCGATGATGTCGCTTAGACTTAATACACTAAAGTACTTATCGAGAATGTAGTCACACAAAAGTGCGCCAGTAAGTTGTCTGCAGTCTTTCCCACTATAAAACACCGAGGCTGTCGTGGATTTCCTTAAGATGTAGGGACGCATTAGTTTGCTGTGTATGCATTCTAGAGACGCATGCCACCTTCTTTTGATTGAGTACATAAGTTACCATATGGTCAATGGAAGCTGTAACCATTGGTAAACTTCTTGTGCTCACGTTCTAAAATAATTCTTTAAATTTAAAACATTGCTTAGCAATTTTATCAGATATCAGATTTTATCAGTCCTGGAGCCTAAACAGCCTTACGACTGTGGTTTAAAAATTGATCAAGGCCCTAAGCGCAGCATGAGTGTCGCTACAGGCGTAGGTACTTCTCCACTTCCACCTGTTCTTCATAATGTTGAACGCAGCCATTAGACAAGCATATACATAATTTCGATTAAAAGACAGATGCATGTTATGTTGTCACAGTCCTAAGAGATGATTTGACTTCATAAACCGTTCTATGCTTTTTGTTGCTGGAGTTAAGAAACGTTTCCAATTTGATCTAGTTCGATTCTTACTTTTTCGACACATCAACGTAATCACCATTTCTACTGTCCTTTGGCAGGGAAGTCAGATGCTTTGAAGTCTGAATATTTAAAGTTTCAACTACAGTCAAAATCGCTTACAACGACATCGGTTATAACGACGTTTCGGATATAACGGTCAAGTTCTTAGGTCCCGACTGAGCTCCATTATAATTATAATTATCGGTGATAGACTTATCGCTTATAATGACCAAATTCATCGGTTCTTTGAAGGTCGTTATAACCGATTTTGACTGTATATGATTCCAATTAACTGAATTCTTCTTAAGTCTGACCAGTTGTTACAACGCTACTAAAAAATCGAAAATTTAAGATTCTATTTACAGATTTGTCACTCTAAACGACCCCATTTTAAATTCACTAATATAACTTGTGTAGTAACGTTTATCAAGACCTAATACTGCAGGTCGAACCTCTTCTATTCATTATACGGCCCGTTTCGTTTGCTCGAATTCGACTTCGAAATGTCAACGATAAACAGAAAAGACTTTTATGACTGTCAATCGCTAAGTCGCTTATTTTTTCGGATTCGACATCTTAAATCGAAATAACACTGCTAAATGTGTCAATGTGAATACACTCGCTTCAGGATTATCTTCGTCATATACTATAGATGGTCACGTTTGATCTTCAAATTGCAGAATCCATAGAAAATCTTACATCTTTTCATTATTTTCTGGTTCTGACATCTTTTAATATCTTAACCACTTCCTTGTATAAAAACATCAAAAGTAGCTTTTCATCTTCAATTTAATTTTTACTTGACCGTTTTTTTTTAATTTTTCTTTCAAAATAAGGATAAGAGATAAATGTAAACCAACCCAAGATCTTGTAAGTTTTCTTGGAACAGCTTCTTTTCGTTTTTTTTTTTTTGTATCTTTTGTTGTCTTTGTCTGGTTTCTGCTTCTGCATTTCGATTCCACATAGACATATGTACTTATTTCTTCCACCTACTTAACTTCTTTCTTTCTTTGATTTTGAGTTTTTCTTCGTCTTATTCATTCTTATCTTGTGGGATGAATTATAAGAGGGACGTATTGTGGTTGTACATATAAGACTGCTTTGCCCCGGGAATTTATTCCAATTCCGATTACATAGATTCTCGTTGCTCGCTTCTGTTATCCATCTGCACGTTTGGGGACTACAACAAGAGTTGTCTGTTGTTTGTATTATGTGCGCGCAGACTTGTAAGTGAACCTAAAAAAAAAACGAGCAAAAAAAGGAAGAGGTTTGGAGAAAATCAATAATTGCGCACATAGAATGAGTCCCCAAGTAGAATGAGGAATTTTCCTCTTCTATTTTCTTTCTTATCTCGACGCCCCTCAAGATAGAAAACGAATCGGAATGGCAATGAGGAATAAATAGAAAATTCCAACTAACGAGGGTCAATTGAAGTTAGAATCATCGTAGGTCTTTTGCGTTGGGGATATTTTTTGTTGTTGAATTATTCCACTTTAAACGGAACTTTTACTTAACAATTTGCTTTCGTTTTTCTTTGCAAAGTTGCCTAGGTACTTATTTATCAAATTAAAGGAAAATTCAACTTAATGGTTTCCTTAAACTCTTAACTGTAGTTAGTTGGTTGAATGTAAAACGAATTGCAGCGGGTTTTTTTAGTTGTTGACATCAAAACTTCTTCAATTGACATAAATTATGTTTAAAGTTTTGTCAGCATGTGTCATCAAAAAACTTGTGTTTGCACCTTGCGGTCAATTCGAACCTTTCATTTGTGAAAATGTCGCTTAATCAATAACTACTTAGCATCGGCGTTAAAATGACAATTCACTTCACTTACTTTACTTGTCGGGCTTCTGACCGGTAGAGAGTCTTTGCCTGAGATACTACCTATACAGTCTTCCATATTCTTTAATTCTGTGCGCGCTGCTTTTAGTTTTTTAGACCAACCACTCTTCCTTGATTACTTGGTCTTTGCAATAGCGGTTTGGTTATTCTTGTCGTATCGAATCTAGGGGTCTGCGATTCAGAGATCTTCTTGGCTGAAGCATTGTTGTCCATTCGCTTGATGTTGCCAATCCAATGTAGTCAACGTGTTTTAACGTTTTGAACTACGAGCATATCTCAATTCAGCTCAACGATTTCGTCATTTAATCCTCTCCTCCATTCGCGCTAGTCACACAAAGCCTTACCTAAAAAAGAAGCAGTTTTCTCTTGAAGGAGTTCAATATCTGCTTCGCTTTCTTACTTATCGCCCAGGACTCGGCGCTATATAATGGGACTGGAAATATCAGCGTTCTCTGTAGAGCTTCACTTTTGCTAGTTTTGAACCCAGTTATATATTTTTTTTTAAATCTTCACGAGGGTGTCATTTGTTAAAGCTTACTCCGAGTTAGATGAGCTTTTTAGCTACTTCGAAATTACAGTTGTCGACAGTGACGTCCTGTCACATGCCGTGGACTGATGCAACTTTTTGTTGACAACACATAGGTACTTTGTTATGACCTCATTCACTTCAGGACTAACTCGTTTTGCGTAATCTTCGATTGCCTTAAAAGCCTCTATGATGGCATGCTGGGAGCGTTTGATGATGTCAATATCGTCTGCATATTCCAGCAGCTGAACGAATTCGTTAAAGATAGTGCCTTTCGTGTTACTACTTGTCGAAATCCGATGCATATTTGGAAAACCTCAGATGAGCAGTTTTTGAACTACATGAAACATCGCGTTGCGCGGCACGACTGAATCAGGTCTGTTGGGATCCCGCATTAAGCCATTGTCGTGTAGAGCTCAAGACCATTTATTGTATTATAATCTGAAGAGGTGATAAGTTTCTGCTTTAAATTCGTAGGTCCTTTCTAGAATTTGCTCAAGTGTACAAATTTGGACTATTGTCGATTTTCGGGGTCGGAAGCTTCATTGGTATGTGCCAATTAGTGTACGGCAGAAAGGCTAAAGACGTTAACACAATACTTTGGATGGGATCAACCTTGTTAGAACACACATACTGCCTTGACTTAGACATCGAACCAGACCTCGATTTTATTACTTTTCTGAACTTTAAAATAAGGCGAACACCGCCAGAGACACTTTCAAAATCACAGCGATTTCTGTCTTCACTTCACCATTCAAAAATTCAACAACTCTTGAGATTACCCAAAACATGTTTCACATGAACGAATCGTGCATCCTTTTCTTAGTCTTTTAGAATGAAGTCGAACCAATTTTAAAATTGGTCAATACTCACTACTGTAGAAATCCACAACTATATTCTTATCCTTCTGTCCTTTTGTAAGTCTTTAGTCATTTAATCTATTGAAAACTAAACCAAATCCCATTATTACTTGCAAAATTGGACACCGTAGTGAGAACCTAGAATTAATTTTCATATGAATTAGGTTTCCGTAGGCAAGTCTTACTGACAAACAGATAAATTTGATCACTATTTTTGTCCAGTCCTATATTTATATGAAAAATTGTTCCTCCTTCGTCTGTGCCAGCTTCTAAAAACAGAAAATAAGAGAAACGAAATAATACTGAACTTTGAACAAAAGCCGCGATTGTCTCGAATGCAGCAAAGAGTATCTGTACATGACAAGAAGACCACGATCTTTTCAGATACAATCTCATGTGTCCGTACAACAGAAACAACACATGGTCTTGGAATTTCTTTAAGTTATCCTCGTCCTCGTCTTTTTCCCTCTCTGCATCTTCCATTGTGTGTATGATGATGGTTGGTTGGTTTTGCTAATTTATTTTTATTCGTTCCGGTCGGTCCCCCACTTTTTGTTCGTTCTTTGCGATCCATTTTCTTTTCTGTCTACCGTCTTTCGCATTCATTGTCCTTGTGCGTCGTCGTCATCGCCGTCATATGTATGTATGTATGTACATGTTTTCTATAAAAGAAAAAACAACGTTTTCGTATACGCTCGATATGATTTTTGCTGCTGCTGCCCTCTACTGCTTTTGGTGGCCTTCTTGGCATAGCATGCCCTTTATTATAGCCATATAACGGTATAATAAAAAGGAAATAAATGGCTTTGTCTGCTAAATGTACGTACACACGAAGGGTAGCCAAGAGGAACGGGGAGTGTCCTTGTTATTCTTTTCTCTGCTTTCCCGCCTATCTTTGACCCCCTGTATGTCATCAGAAGTTGTTGTTTCCCTGTTGTGCTACTGATTTTTGATCATCCGTTGCTTCGGTCTTTTTTTTTTTACGGTTTCTCGAGATTCGATTACACATGTGCTCTACAGCAGCATCACCACCGTCACATCACACATCGTTTCACGGATAAAAAATTGGAGAACGGGCAGCGAATTAAGCCCATCAACAGAATAAGGTTACACAACAAAACCAGGGAATCATGCAGAAAGAAAGAAGAGAAAAAGAGAGAGAGAGAGAGAGCCGGGAAGAAATCCCAAGGACTTGAATGCAATTAAATTATTCATGTACCTACCGAGTTCCTACCTACCTACATTGAAAGACTTGCGGGGGTTTCCTTTAATGTTTCGTGGGATGAACAGTTTTTAGAAAGCAGCATAGAGGGTGGGGAGAGGACGTTGTACTGTTATTGCCAACAGGCTTAAGTTAGCGATAAAAAAATGTTTATATACCAATCACAGTCTCTTTATCGGGATTTTTGTTTTACTTAAAAGTTTGTTGACATTTTATACCCGATGTTCCGTTTCTTTTTTTTCATGCTGCGAGTTTCTGGAGGTTATGGAGAATTATTTCTGTGTAACACAGGTGTGTAAAAGTGTTTTGGAAGTTGAGAGTTTAAAACCGTTGTAACAGGTGGTTAGATACGATAATTAATTTTATTTTGGGGAGAATGTGCACATCTAAGGGATGAATCTAAAAGTTAGTATAACTTCGCATTAAAGTTATTACTTCAGAGCATTGTAAAAATTAAGGGTTACGGCGACCTTAAATCTGTCTTTATTCTTATATTGTAGTGAGAGACTATAGGTAGGTACCTAACATTATGATCTTCTTTGTCTGCAGTCTTGTTTTTTATGGAACGGCTGTCCTCCATATGGAAGTCCTGATAGAGGACACCAGTTCAATTCTCCCTCTGACCGTTGCAAGTTCATGGGAGAAATTATTCGTCGTAATCTTATTGTTTGGCTCAAATAAACCCCAATAGCTGTTAGTAATAGAAATCCGTTAAGTCACTCTTAAATTCGAATTTTGTTACTAGAAATGTTTTGACTAGTTTCGGAGCTAACCGTTCGATTTCATTCTTCTCCTTACTTAATTGATCAGAGCCAGTTCTTAACACTAGAAAGACTATTATCATTGCGCCAGGCGGCATATTCACAAGTAGGAAACCGAAGGATACACATTGGACCAAAACTCCAGACCAAATTGTAAGAACGTCGTTAGGCAGAAGCAAGCTATAAGACAACTTTTATACATACACGTTTACACCCAAAAATATCAAAAGAGAAGCGGATTCAGATTTAGAGTTGAGTGACCGCTTAATAAAGTATTTATGCGAATATTTATTCTAATAAACAGCAGACGCATATGCTAAGAGAGATTTTATTATAATTGTGCAGGTCCACATAACTCTTTCTGATGAAAGGCACCATGCCTTGCCAAATACCTATATCTTACATCGAAGAATTTACAATGCCCGGTTAGCTTTTGTCCAAAAGAAGTTTACTCTGTAGGGTGACTGATTTATATTTCACAGGTAAAAACTCTTTTAAGAACTGTTTTTTTTTTGTCAGTCTAATCAACTTTCTCCAACCAATAACCTTAGTTATGAAAGCGCAACAATCGTCCATCACTGTGCCAGAGCCTTTAGAAAAGAACATTACGAAGCATGATTCGATAGAGAATACGACAACATTACTCACGTTTGTAAGAGTTTAATAGTGGCTATCAAAGTGATCGATAGGAGTGGACAATCTCTGGTTTAAGGTCGTCTATCGTTCTGCTTATCAAATGAGAGAAAATTGTTGCCAAATGTCGCCATGGCTGAGTAGTTACTGTGTACATGATTGTTCGACTTCTGCTGGCGAGATTATTTAATTACAAAAAAAAGTAATAGATCGATCGGGTATTTTGAAAAAATAAAAACATAAATAAATATACTAGCTTATTCTACAAAACTCTTCTGTTGATCGTTTTATATGACTCCCTTAGATGTTCGTTTGTTATCAAAACTCAAAGCATTCCTGGCTGAAAATAGAGGCTTTAAAATGGATATCACATGTCTTATTTTAACTGTCATTTTGGCATCATATTTTAGCTCTTACAATTTTTCCACAATTTATAAAGTATAACAAATAAATTTTTGTTTTTGTTTTTGCAAATTTTGTATTCAGAACCATTTCAGGTTTAACAATTCTCAAAAAGGACTCTGAGATTTATTTAACGAGCTGAACACAGTTCTTTAAGTACCGAGCTCTGAACACAACCATTGCTCGTTTCCCCTCCTTTTCTGCAACTATTCTGTCAAATGTCAATGAAATTTTGACATTGACAACAAACATTTAGCTCACTTGTTCCTTTTTCGTTTTCATTGGTTTTCGTTTTGCCGCAGTTTCACGTGTTATTTTCCGTATTTACCTTACTTTCGGCGAGACATCGGTATGCTTTGGTGAGTGAAAAATAATTAAAGAAAATAAATTTATATACCGTCGGTATAAAGCACTTCCATTCCCATTTGTTGTTCCATTGAAATTTAAAACATAAACAATGTGCGACCCAAATAATTCCGTTTTCTTTCGTGAAAAATAAAAGTGTAAACAATATTATTCCCTTGCTATAATTTATTCCACATGCTAGATGTTTAGTAATTTGCTTCTTTTTTTTGTTGTTGTGTAAAATTCTACGACCGTCCTGGCCTGTCCATACGTACCCATTTCATTTTCCTTTAAAAAAAAAGAAGTGTATATAAACAATTTACACATTCGCCCACATACTGAGAAACGTGCAAATTTCCAATCTATTATTTTTGCCAAGCAGTTCCTTTTTTCATGCCCTCGTGTTGCCTTTCTAAAGACAAAAATGTTCATAGCTCTGGCTACAGAGTATACTTCAGGTTTTATTTTAAAGTTTTGCTCACTAACTCATTGGGTTGGTTGTGGTTTATTTTTGATTTCGAACGATTATTTTTTCTATGATTTGTGGTGCAAACTAGGAGGGAAAAACTCGACTCCTCCATCGCTATACATACACATAATATCCACCCCGGGAGGTACCCAATTTTATTTTAATGAATTATTAATGGAAACCTAGAGCACGGACATTGCCTAAACCTTCTCTACCCGCACTAGCAAAACCATATTACTCCACTTCATTTCCAGAACACGAAGAGGAGAGTGTATTTCGTCGTGTTGGTCCAAGTAGGTTTGTAATAAGGAACACCACATTGAGTCCTAACCTAAAAAAAAAAGAATGGGAACAAAAAACGTGCCGAAAATTGCATGCCTTGTAGTAATCTAACGAATGCGACACCTTAATAATATTCCCCAGAGAACCAGAAATAATTGAATGCATAATAACGCCACCAACATGAAAAGAAGTAAAAATAATCCAAAACTACTCCCAATGTCTGCTCCAACTGCTAGTGTGTGGGGCTCATTAATATATATATTTTTTTTTGGTGTCTAATGCTACGTCGCATGAAACATGGCAACGTTGCGGGAAAATAAACACGATAATAAAAATAAAACAAGTCCACCTCGCTTCACACCACACATGAAAATTCCCATATTAATTCTCGAATTTGTGTGTTTTTGAACGAATAAGAGAGAGAGAATGAGAAAGAACTCAAATTCTTAAGCAGTGTGGTGAATTTAGAATAGGATTTCCCCTTCAATCGGTACAATTGACATAAACGGCGGCCATCATGAAATATTTGCCTCTATACACTGACAAAAGATGGAAATTTAAGCATATGCCATGGAGTAGAAAGAGGCAAAGAATGTGTTACATCATGGTGTTGTTTCTTTTTAATTTAATTCGGCCATCTTGCATGGTATGTCAAGCTATCTCATTCCAATGGCTTATTATGCGCAGATTGTGTTGTAGATGTCTTCTTGCTCTAGCTGGTGAATCGGTTAAAAAAATACCTTTTTACGGTTCATAACTTCTGCACTGCAGATTGTCGGTTTATCATTTTGTGTTTACAATTGAATTTAGTTGAACCGAATGGGAATGCAAGCGGCACGTTATTGGGTTGATTGTTTTGAATTTGTGGGAAAAATTCGATGGATTATCGGAAGGACTTTTGGCAGAGCAGAAAAAGTATCAATCTTTGGATGAATTACAGTTTTTGGGTGATTGGAATGTAGTGCCGGTACATACTTGACTAGATAAGGAATCACTCTGATGACACTTGTTTTTGTGGTCATCTGTGCAATTTGTATCAAGAATTTGTGACTATTCTATCGTTTCTCTCTTTGGCAGCTGGTGAACGGCTAAGCGGATGTGAATTAATTTTTTACACATTATTATGCATATGGTTATAGCTTCCGCGCCTCATGGAGGAGCTTTAAAGAAGAGGACATCACAATAAGCCCACTAGTGGCCGCAGTGATTAGGGACTAATTCCCACCTCATTAATATAATCTGATCTTGCTTTCGCGCCATTGTCGGCTGTTCCTAACGATGCCAAAATCCAATTTCTAATTGCAAATGTCACTCATTCGATTCGTCATGTAGAGACCGGTGGCATGGTTAAGTAAAAGCTATGTTCGGTATGCTCTCTTTGACTTGGAGAAGTGTGAAGCAGTGCCACAATTAGACCAACATACAGTGGTCTACTGGAACCATTTTTTTTTTTACATTACAGAGCTATTGAGAATGGTCGTGTCGATGGCGTTGAAGAGACAGTTACACAGAGTGATAGTATATGTAAATAATAGTCTTCTTATCCTCATGTACAGCTTCTGCAAAAATTGCTTTCCTGTCTTTTCATATCATGTAGTCTGTCCCTCTTTTTCTTCATCTCTTTAGTTTCCGTACAAGATGATTAGTCTATGAGTCTTGTGGTTGAGATTCGAATGCCACTTACAGGATTGAGCAGCTGTAAATTATATTATTACGAAACTGCTGTATATGTGGGCGTTAAGGTTTTGGAGTCAGCTGAAGTAAAGCTTAGGCGGATACAACGATGCAAGTGATACCTTAACGAAATGTGATGTGCCAAGGTGTATTGCCTTATGCTGCGCTCCATGGCAAATGGATATCTAGGCCAATGAAAGAGTGATAAGGAAGGATTGAAAAATGTACAACTCGCATGCTATTCCCTTTGTAAGATTTCCTCTAAGTACTAACACTAAATCGGGGTCGAAGCTACAAGTACAGCAAATCTGCGCTGGATTTGTCTAGATATGAACATGCACAATTAGGAGAATACGTCAACCTCGAGAAAAAGAGCCCTATACTCTTTATCGAATCTTTTTTTTTTTATACACGGGCTAGGAATGAAGAATTAACCCATTTATTACCAAAGACATTTAAAACTAAAATTTCAAATTTTTGGTTACATAACTTTATTAAATACCGTTTTATTTTTTTTACAATAAACTGCACGCCTACTTGTTGAACACATGTCAACGAACAAAAAAAAAACAAATTTCATCAAAACAAATTTGAAGAAGGACAACGGTAAAATCATAATGTTGTTCAATTTTCTGTACCCAAGCGGGTACAGTGGTAGTAAATGGGTTAATGGGATGTCCAGCTCCGGCGATTGACGTTTGACGATAAGCTGGTTGACTTAAGAAGCATTAAGTTGCAAAAAATGATAATTGTGCCTGGTTTTAATACTTCGCGTCCTTTTTAAGGTTACACGATACCCAGGTATGTAATTCTTAACCTCGTGTATTCAACTCAGATTCCACTATTATAAATTGTACACAAATGCTTAAGAACGCCATGGGTACTTGCATCACGGCCTTAACGCCATAGCTTACAAAATAAGCTGTCGATAAGTGAGATTCATCGCAAAAAAAAAAAAAAACTGCGCCTTTGAGACTGCGACTGTTTTTATTTATGAGTGTGTTATTGATCGCTCTAGCATAGCCTCCATCTGACGCTGGCCTTTTTAACATACTTGCTTACTTAACGAGCTCAGTGTTTCGTGGAGCATACATTTCGTCTTCTGAGTAAGAACACATTAGTTCCGCCAAACCGAAGTAGCAGCGGTAGCGAAGGGTAAGTCTTTGTTGAATCTTCCCTAGGGTGTCATTCCTGGAGTTGATATTTACTCCGAGGTAGGTAATCTCCTTCAGCACTTCGAAGTTCCTGTTGGCCATAGTGACGTTTTGTTCTAGGTGGTTTTTTGTTTGCCGACAACATGCACTTGGTTTTGTCCTCATTTACTTCAAGGCCAACTCGTTTCTCCTGCTCTTCGATTGCCGCAAAAGCCTTTATGATGTTCTGGTCAGAGCACGGACTGAACAACGACAGGTTGATCGTCTTCACTCTCACAACCCATCACCCAGATCAACGTGATCTACAGTTGACTACCGAAGCCAGTCGAATATTTATAAAAAAAAAGTCTCGGTAGTAAACGATAGCCTTACCACTTTTTCATCCTTAAAGGAAGATTATACCAACCTTAGATGATGATCTCTGTCAACAATTATAAGTATTCTACATAGTTCTTTGAATTATCAGAGGAATGGCTCATTTTTAGTAAGTAGGGTCATCTAAAATAACACAACTATCAACTATCAGGTAACCTAAACTAAATTTTTTATCGATGTGGCTAGGATTTTTGGAAGGCCTTCATACATGCTCTTACAAGACAAGTTTTAAACTTTTAGACTAGCACTTCAATGTATCGATTGATTCTGATGAAATGTCTTTGAGATCTCGAAAGTACTGATCAGAGGACTCAATAGGGCAGTTCTAACAATATCCGGAATAAAATCAACGAGTGGTAAACTATGTTCCCTCTGACTGCGATCTAAAGTATTTTGTCTTTGTTTGTTTGCTGCCAAATGCAGCTAGGTTATTTTACCCACCGCTTTGGCAAAAAATTCATTAAATCTGAAGATGCACTCCAAATAAGAGCTAGGGTTCATAAGTTACGTTAGCAAAGTGTTCCAAAATACCTGTAGTTGTAGTTGTAGTTAAAGCAGGATCTATCTTTCAAATCTATAACGTACTTATGTGTTATAAAAATTCGTTCGCAAAGCAAATGACATATTCGATTCGCTTGCTTGCAAATCTGCAGTTACTACTCTGCACTCTCTTACTTATTGCACAACGTTCAATTCGAGTCATGAAAACATAAAATGTTCATCCAAATTTAGTTCAATTTTCCACATTCAACACAAGGCATCAGCTTTTCTGTCGAGTAAATATGTTCTCATCCACAAATTTAAATCAATCAAATTGCCAATTATGTGTGTGTTTTGATAATTGATAAACTCTTTATATAACGTTATTTACAAACAAATCTAATAAATATCTTGTTTTTTGTGATGTTCTGATTTTATAGGCCGGTCGATACACCGCAATCATATGCGAAGGGTGGCATTGGACCGCCGCCCACGCAACAACAGCCGCAATCCCGTTCAGCAACTAGTCCCCTCTCACCGCCACGCCCTGGACCGGGCGCTGCAGCCAACACCTATCCGAAATTTGCTGACGTTACTGCAGTGCGCGAGGCACCTCACCGCTTCATACAGCAAAGCTCGTTCAGTATCGGTCCGGTTGCGCAATACCGCGAGAGCCCATACACTCGAATACCTCAGATGCCGCCGGCCCAAGTCCAAGACTATCATCGAGCAGCAGCGGCAGCGGCGGCAGCAGCAGCAGCAGTTGTCCCATCACCCGTTGTCGTGTCGAGCAACAATAGCCTACCAACGATTGTATCTGGCGTACCCACCGCCAATACGATGGATGGCACAGTGCAGTTTTCCCACGCACCTTCCGGTCAGTTGCTTGCGAGTGTCGGTGTAGCCGGAGGAGGTGGCGGTGGACCTGTTGGACCGGGTGGAACTGGAGGTATGTTAACCGTTGGGCGGCAACGTATCCCAGGTATTTTACTGCCGCATCCGCAATCTGCTGTACAATATGCGACAAACGAATACATTGCGCATGCGCGACAACAGCAGCAGCAAACGCAGCAAGCACCGCCCGATCCCGGAGGACAGCCGTACAAAAAGATGCGACTCAGCGACTCTAATCACCTGCCACCTGTAGTTTCAAGTATGAACGCTGCTGGTCAACAAAGTATACCCACGCAACCGCATCCGCATTCGCAGCACCAGCAGCATCAGCAGCCACCAACGCAACCCCCGTCGCAGCAACAGCAGTCGGTGTCCCAGCAATCGCAGCATACTTCACAACCACCATCGTCCCAGTTGCAGCAACAGCAGCCTCCCACATCATCCCTAATAGTCAATCGTAGCTCGCACTTAGTACAGTCGCATTCGCAACCACCACTGGGTCCCCTACCATCATCTAGTATCAATAGTAACACACCCAGCGGCCACCAATCAGCGATCATAAATATTCCAGCGACGCAGCAACTCAAGATTGAGACGCGTGAACACCAGCGGCCCCCGCAGACGACTGAAGCCTATCATCCGCAAGTAGAGGCGATCTCCCCCACACTGCCAAATGACACCGCGGAAGAGCGTCGAACCGCCAAGGAAGATCTCTTGATGCAAATCCAGAAGGTCGACGAAGAGATCTCCATCGCCGAAAACACCATGGCCAGTTTGAAAAAGGAGGCGGAACTGCTGCAGGAAGCCTCAAGTAAGCCGAAGAAAGCGAAAGAGGAGAAATCCCTTCAGCCAAAGCGACGTCACCAAAGCTTGGCCCAGAAGATCTACGATGAAAATCGAAAGATCGCCGCATCCCGACATTCCATTCTGAGTTCATTAGGTCCGCTTATTGAGCTGCCACTGTACAATCAACCATCCGATGTGGAGACCTGTGCGGAAGTTATCAAACGTCATCAAGCGACGATAAAGACGCGTCTGCTCCTGCATTTAAAGAAGGTCAAACACGATCGTTATGTTCGCAACACCGGACTGGTGGAGAAATACGCCCAAGCGTCGCAGGAATGGCTAAAACGGGTCGAAAAGTCTGAGTCTAGCGCCAAGCGGAAAGCTCGTGAGGCAAAGAATCGCGAATTCTTTGAGAAGGTGTTCACGGAGCTGCGAAAACAACGAGAAGATAAGGAGCGCTTTAATCGTGTTGGCTCGAGGATAAAATCTGAAGCCGATCTGGAAGAGATTATGGATGGACTGCAAGAGCAGGCTATGGAGGACAAGAAAATGCGGTCCTATGCTGTGATACCACCACTGATGTATGACACCAAGCAGCGGCGTTGCATCTACCACAATGAGAACGGTGCGCTGGCCGACATGGTGGCAGACTACAAGGATCGCCAAAACGTGAACGTTTGGACCGCCGGCGAGAAAGAGATCTTTAAAGAGAAGTTTCTCCAACACCCGAAGAACTTTGGCGCGATTGCAGCCAGTTTGGACCGAAAGTCGGCGCAGGATTGTGTTCGCTACTACTACCTCAGTAAAAAGACGGAGAACTATAAACAGTTGTTGCGAAAGTCGCGGCAACGCACGCGGAGCTCGAGAAACCCCCAGAAATCGCAGCAGGCGCAAACGCAGTGCATTATCGATTCACTGACGACCGGGGTGACGACACGTCTGCAACGCGAACAACAACAAAAGACTGGTGGTCGTGATCGTTCTGCTGCGGCACACTTGTCGCATAGTTCGGCAGCTTCGTCGAGTAGTTCTACGGCGACGACGACATCGCCCACGAATTCAACGACGGCGTCAACGACAACTCTATCTACAGCGCAAAGTTCAACAACAACAACTTCGACAGGATCGTCGGGTGCAGTGTCATCATCAAAGTCGTCTGGTTCGTCAACTACAACGACGGCAGCCGTTACATCTTCGTCGTCTGCCTCGTCCAGTAAGCCAACAAGTGAATCTTCTGTAGCAGCAGCAACATCAACAGTAGTGACTACATCAACGACAACTTCTGTCACAAGTTCCAGTACTTCCTCATCTGCTGTGACGGCATCAAGTACCACAACCTCATCAACAGTTGCAGCATCATCGTCATTAATATCGGCGACAGGAACCACGACAACGCCCAGTGTATCTGCAACTACGGATTTGTCTTCGAAATTAAGCGCAGACAGAAAATCACCTTCGACAACCACTGTTGTGGTTGCGAACTCAACTACTGTAAAAGAAGACAAGTCCGAAAGTGCTGCCACTAGTCTATCTAGTTCGGAAACCAACGGTCCGAAGGCAGCAACCACCGCAGACCCAGCTGGTGAAAAATCAAATTCCACCACAAGCTCCACAGACTTGAAGAGTAGCGGTAGTGGTGACAAAAATGGCTCTCAGTCAAATGTTGCTGGCGACAAAGACAAAGATGTGTCTACAGCACCGCTACCACCCAAGTCAGTCACCCCCAATGCAGCTAGTAATGGAAGTGCTAAATCTCCTGCGGACGGCAATGCAACGCAGGAGAACAACAGTTCCAACTCATATCCTGTTGGCACTCCAAACGGCATTAAAACCTCATATGCGGCGGTCTACGCTTCCTCTATCAATGCAGCAGTGCTAGGCAACGATGTAAAGTCTGGCGCAGTAGGAAGTGGTTGTGAAAAGGACACCAGCGCTTTGAAAATGACAGAAGGTTGTCTCCTACTGCCGGAACAGAAGACAAAGGCGTCCGACGCTGATGGTAGTAGTGATAATAACTCTGATGTTAGGTAAGTGTCCCAAATATTAGTTTGCATTTATTTCATTTCGAGCGACATTAGGTCAAGAAATTCGTCTTTTAGTATTTGAGTAATTTTGATTCTATTTACATACATACATATGTATGTATGTAACTGCAATTTGTAGATAAATTGTGCATTAAAAGCGTAAGTGAGACGTGGCAGTCTGTTTGTGTGGCTAGTGCTCCAGTGTGTGGTGGGTGGTGGGTGGTTGTTACGTTATTCTTGAAGGATAACTACCAATGAGGGTGGTCACATGAAACATTTTAGATTTGCATCCATGGTCTGTTACATTGCATGCGTTTAAGGTGTATACTCCACGGATTTGGGAGGATTTCGCTTCAATAATTAGGAAAATTACTCGCGGATATCGTTTGCTGTTCACTTGTTCACTAAAACGAAAGCAATTTGGATCGATTACAATTCGATACGGGGAAGGCTCTGTTTGCAAATAAGAATCGTCCAGGTATATCTGCTGTGTAAAGTCTTGCGAGCTGTTGTGTGGGAACAGACTTGCATGTTCGCACTCTGCTGCTTCGAGATTTATTAAATGTTTTACTTGGTATATGCTGTGTTCCCTTGTCTGTATGCATTTTTCCACGTTATTTGTTTACGCGATAATATGGCGCAAATTGATCTGAATAATTTTTAACGATGAGTTAGAAATTATGCCAATTATCTTCAGAGGTCGCAGCATCCTTAGCAAAAATTAAAAAAAAGAGAACAGTTTAGCTTTTAGGCTTCTTAAGTGTTTTCAACGTTAATACTAATGGGTTATTATTATTAAAAGCTTTATTAATCCATTTGTTTTAACATTAGTTTTCCAAACAAAATAAAGTTAAAAGAATGTATTTAGTGTAGTTAGTGTAGACTTGATAAATACTTACTTACTTAAGGTGGCGCTACAGTCCCTGGTGGACCTGGGCCTCAACCAACAAGCGTTTCGCACGCTAAGTTGGTTGAGGTCCCCTTCAACTTGCGTGCGCCACCTGAGTCGGCGTCTTCCTCGGAGGCGAATTCGAAGATTTTTCGGACCGGAGCATTGGTGTCCATCCGCTCTACATGGTCCAGCCACCTCAGTCGTTGGTGATAAATGGCTTCCCCAATTTCGTTCATGTCGTTTTGTCTTTTGTTGTTCTTGTTTACATGCCTTTAGTTGTCTTCTGGTCTTTCTCCTTCTGTTCCTAGAGATCCATTGTGTGGTTATTAGAGTCCATTAGTTATCTCTCATCTTAGCTATATGTCCCGGTCAATTCAATTTTAATTGCCTTGTTTTTAGCGTTCCGTATTCTCACTGCATTTAAGAAGTTTTCGTCCTCTCGGTATTTTGTAGTAACATTCTCTCCATTGTTCTCTGAGATGTTGTTAGATTTTGAACTGATTTGGCCAAGAATTCCACGTTTGGGAGACCTAAAACATAACAGGGACTTTTAGTGCATCAAATACGTATTTTCTTAAATATGTTGGCATTTCTAAGATTGCCTCGAGATATTTGAGATTCTGTGGTATGTTTCTTCCTCCTCTTTATTCCCCAATGATATTATTTGTCCTATATAAGTACGTGTATCATAAACATATTGCAAAGCTTTATTACCCAAAGTTATCTCTGATTTTTCGTCTATACTCATTAGTTACGTCTTTTCTGAGTTCACAAGGTCTGTATCTTTCAAGGCTGCGAAGAAAAATACGGGCTAGAGTGGATCGCCCTTAGAATCTAGTTGAATAATTTAGTGAGACTAAAGGCTAGTTTAGTTTTTCCTATTTTTAGCATCTCTCATTCCCAATCGGTTGGCTATTTGATGACTAGCAAACTCGTGGTTTAAAGTTAACGCCCTCAAACGGTTTCTTTCGCTATTGTGTCCTCAAGTGCAATTTCACACTTACTGTGCTTTATGGACATTTTGAGAGAATCACGGTCACCCGTAATAATCTTGTCTGCCTCTCTGCATTTCTCTAATTCGATGCCCTTATCAAAGAAGCGCAGGTGGAACCTAATAAAGTACCCGCTAAGGGTCCTTCTTGCAGTCTAAAAGTTTTTCGGTAGCTTGTAGTATTAGGAGGTGGTGCACTCTCTCAGAGACTGTCGGTTCTTGTTTGGAAACAGCTAATTCCGTAGCTTTGACCTTCAGTATCCAAAATGTAATAATGGTCTGTTTGTTTAAGCCAGTTATTGATACTACTTTTTTCAGGTAAGGTAAGGTAAGGTAAGCTAATAGGTAAGCCGCTAAGTCTGATACAGGTTCTTTTCTGACTAGTTCACCCGCCTTTTCATTGATTTCTTAACCGATGTGTTTTGACTAGAAATATGAGGAGATGTAGGCAGCTATGAACTATAATCCCTGGCACAATAATTCGCCCACTCCACTCAAATCACATATATGTATGCCTTAAGGAACTACAACGGCTACAAGCTAAACTTTAAGAAATAAGAAACGCAAAAGTAAGTGAAAGAACACCGAATGAGGACTCGGGGCATTCCGTCCAGTTCGTACAGCACAGGAGAAATCGACCGAATGGCAATGCGCCATCTTCGAATACCTTAGAATCTATTTTATCCACAGCAAAAAGTATATAAGTGATAGCCATGGTCTTTTTTTTTCACCAAGGAGATGAAAGCTAATCATTGGAATTGATTCAGTCTGCTTTATGCTGAATTCTGTTTTGTTGTGCATGACTAAGGGTCTTGCACTAATTACCAAACTAGATTTAGGCTTCTCTGGAGGCGTATTGGGTTTTATTTCTGTTTTGTTACATTTAAAGATCATCGTCAGTGATAAGGTGAGAACATTACTACTTACAGATTTGTAAATCATGTTTGCTAAGGTCGCCAGCTAATCCGGGGTTCTATAGTATCCTCTTCGACTCTGTTTGAATGCTGAAAATTCTCTTTTGAATATTTTAATTAAATCACATATTGTGACACGTATTAATACTCGTTTTTTTTACTTTCCGCTTTCAGTGATCCCAAAAAGAAACATCTTGACACGGATGCTACTTTGACTCCTGCCAACTCAACAAATAATACTGTATCGACAGTAACGTTAAACGACAACAACTCAACTGACAACAAAGGTAAGTCCTCGTATGTCGCCCATAAGTGAAATTGTTAATATGACCACTCGAACGTTTTTATTTTTAATTTTTCTCCAATTGTGAGTACATTTCGGAATCTCTGCAATATAATTTAATTAATTTAATGAAATTGCCACTGTGTGGCATTCATCATTTATTCATGTAGACTCGCTCGTTGTCTCCCTCTCTGGCGAAGAGATAAAATTTTAAATTAACTTTATTGACAACTCGAGGATGAATTCAAATTAAAATTAAAAGGACGCGCGGCTATTCATCAAAATGTAATAAAATGTCCTTACATATACCCCATCATTCCAGTGGTGGGTGGGTGGGTTGGTGTAGAAGCACAGAAAACACTTAACGCACTGCTTCATTTCCGTTTTGGTTTTGGTTTGTTTTTTTTTTCACGTTTTTATTGGCGAGGACTTTTCTTTTATTTTATATTTTTTTTTTTTACATTAGTGTTTACTCACCACAATTCTCTTCGTCCTTTTTACCAATCAACCATCAAACCAGAGAAATAAAACGGGAGAAAAAAAAAAAACAGAAAATCTCGCCAGTTAAAAATATTTTAATTAACTGCCCAGCTCCGCTGAGCATGAAATCACGAAATTCACTCAGAGAGAAAGCGTCAGGACCAGGACTTGCGAGGAAAAGAGATAGGGGCGAGAGAGTGGGTGGGAGTGGGATAAGGGAAGGGAATGCGGTTGATGGTTGAATGAATCGTTGCTGAAGAGGTCCTTGCATTTTTATTTGATTTAAGGATATTTTAAAATTCTATAAAATATTTCACAGGGAGAACGAGCGAGAGAGAGAGACAGAGATTGTGTGTTTGTGTGCACTCGGGGAAATTGACAAGAGCCTCGGTTTGGCAGTTTGGTTGCTCGCTTCGGTTGATTGGTACTACTTTATTCCCCATGCAGGACGAATGGACACAAACGGACACAATTCCTTCTTCTTTTTTTTTTTACATGAATATAGCATGAGAATGATGTGAATCGTTCTTCTTTCCGTTTCCATCTGATAAATTAAAACAACCGTATAAAGAAGGCAAAAAACAGAAACCGTGGTTGTGATACACATCCTTTAGGCCCTTCGAGGGTAATTTGTAGGTAAAAATATATAAAATGAATGAGTGCCTATGGAAAACGCATAACGAGGAAACGATTCTTTCCCCCATATGCCCTATCACGGCCTCCTACGCGCGGTAGAAGAGTTAATTAAATTCAATTTTTTAAATATTCATGCAAACAAATTGTCAATTAATTAAAAAATACTGTTCGGCATATGAGAGAGGTGGGCAGGCAGCACAGAGATTTTTGCCTCTACATACTGTGATATTCCCTTTTTCGGTTCAGTTGAGGTCTTATGCTTTTAACACGTTTGTTAATATGCTTGTGATATGTTGTGACACAGATGTACATCAATTGGAATCGGAATACTTTGAATTGACGAGCATCAGTGTGGCATGAATGAGCACTTTGATAGGTGATAATTGTTTCTGACGTATTTGAGAAGTCAACAGAAGAAAGCAAGAGCGTACACGACAGATGACAATCACTTTGTTGAGGTTTTAAGTTTTTTTTTTTATTGCTTCTGAAGAATATGAGCAATTGGTCTTGATGGCGTCAATCTCAGATGAAGAATTTGTTGGTTTTGCTTAAGATAAACCACTAATCTTAACTCGCGAATGGTAACTCTTTAGTGTCTATGATCACTTGAAGTAAAGTTATTGTTTTTTTCGTTTTACCCACATCTTTATGCAGGATGGTATGAGAGCACAGACTATGTTGAGTGCATGGTTACCAGAGTAAGGCCCTATCAACGAGACTTAAGATTGGAATTTTGTTTGCCATTGATATGTGGAAATCTTAAAGAAACTGCGTTTTAGGTAATAACCTCCTTTTTCTTGTCACAAACCCAATATTCTTGTGGAGGTCCATTCCATTCACTATTTTCCTTGATTGTTGCATTTGGTTTGACTTTCATTAGCAATGTTCTGTAGTTGTGTCTGTCGCCAACAAACGCTGAAGATGTATGTGTTTTGATTCAAGTTGAGGATCTTAATCAGTAGGAAAATACATCTTTCCGCAGATTGTTGCAACTGGAGAAGCGAGGCGACTAATTTTTTTTTCTGTCGGGGTGTTGGAGTACCACGCTGGAGCATTCAGACACAAAAACAGGTCCCTTCTACTATCAGCAGGTTCAACCCTTTTCCTGTGTTGTCTTCGTCTTTCTAAGAAAATCGAGTAAGAGCTTCAGTGATAAGGAGCTTAGGTTACCAGCACTCATGACATCAGCCCCAAAAATCTGCCACCTGATACGAGCAAAGGCAGGACAATCACATAGGAAATGTTCCGCAGTGTCGTCGTCCTCTCCACAAGCGTCACAGACAGTGGTGTCACTTAAACCTAACACGTTGAGATGTTTGGCAAAGGAGAAATGTCCCGTAATAACGCCAATAAGTTGTCTGCAGTCTTTTCTGCTGAGAGACAACAAGAATGCTGCGGATTTCTTACAGATGTGGGGAAGGATCTGTTTCGTCTGCCTGCATCCTGGAGAGTCATGCCATCTACAGTTGTGTTTGCTAGAAACTCAACCATCGATAGAAGCCCTAACCGAAGATACGGGCAAATCTAAGGTGGGTTCAGGGCTGGAGAAGTTATCCAATGAACCTTGCCTGGCAAGCTCATCGGAGACCTCATTTCCGGTAATCCCGCTGTGTCCAGGGACCCAGACAAGTCTTAGCAAATTTAGTCTTCCAACCGAATTCAAACTAGACCTGCATTCCCGAACTATTTTGGATCTAGTAAGAGGATTGAGCAAGGCCTTAAGCGGAGCCTGACTGTCGCTACAGGCGCAGATACTCCGTCCCTTCCACTGGTTTTTCACAATATAGTTCCCAGCCATAAGTATTGCAAAAATCTCCGCTTGGAAGACAGATGCATAAATACCTAGGGGAAAGTGAAAGAGTTGACTCATAGCTCCGGGTCTAAGCAAAACAACCAAAAGGTTGCACTACAAACTCTCAGTGTTAAATTTTAGCGCGTCGTGTTACGGTATAGTCTAAGTGACAAGCAGCCAGCAATTGCCTTAAACTTTCTTGGCTTCTCAAGGGTTTCCATTATCCTCTATAAGGCTTAGTCTATACGACCCTCTTTGTCGCATAAGCTTCTCATGTGGTTTTTTGTACTATAAACTTATTTCTATCAGCGGTAGATACTTGATGACCGAATTCGAGACCCCGGTACGATTGTTTGATTATTGTTGTACTGTTTTATATATCGTATCATTTCACACTCGTATAACGTTGCAGTAAAATAACGTTACAAAAATACCGACCCACCCCTATTTGCAAGTGTTCGGCTTTTGTCTGAGTTAAGAAAATTATTTAGAGTGTTAGCTACGAAAGTTTGAATGAAGGGAAAGGTCCTGATGAGTATTCATTTACTTCAGTTTTAACTCCCAGAAGGAGGTCTTGATAAAGCTTAGGGAGAATATACGCATTTTAGGTCAGCTAGCTAGGATGGGTTTGAGCAATCTTTGCAAGAACACAAAGGCGATTCACACAAAAACTTCGAATACGTGGTTATTCCAGCAGAAAATGTCGCTCCTAAAACTGAGAATACTGTCAGAAACTCCGTCAGAAACGATTAGAAGTGACGAGAAAACGCCGTAGTCCTTTTTGTATCCTCTCCGGATCAACTAGGTTAAGATTTACATATGTATCCTGTCGATGAGGTACGTAACCTATATGTACTTGTTATTTTGTATTTCAATAGAGACATCACTTCCCTTCTCATGTTTCCTAGTTGACTTTTCAAACACACCCTCGGTATATTGTTGAAAAATGTCCATCATGGTGGTGTATATTTTGAAAGTAGCTAATCATCACTTAAGTTTACTTACTTACTGATCTGCAATAATTTTAATTGTTAACCTTAAGAAAACTCTTCACTAATTCTTTTAGGACGCGATTATGTCTCCAAATCCAAGAAATCCTTGTTTCAAATAAACGCACATATTTCACTCTAGATTTCATAAATTTTATTTATAAAACAAAATTGATTTCTACAAATTCGCAAAAAAGGATTTTTTTTGTTCGAAATGTTCAATGTTCACTCTTGTTTGTTGGTTCACTTTGCTGTGAATGGTCTTCATTTGCATGGCACATCTTCCGATGCTTGTGCACGAAATAATAACTTGGGAATTTGCTGCCACATGTTTTGCACGGATAATACTGGACATTCATGTCCAAAGGACGAACTTCACGTCGCTGTAAATCTGTTGGTGTGGTGACTACCGCCGGTGCAACTACCTTTTCGTCCTTTTCTATTTCGATGCTAATGGTTGATGTTGTTGCTGTTACTGCTGCCGTGGGTGGAGTTGTAGCCGATGACACTGATGATGAAGATTTATTGCTGCTGGTGCAGTCCAGGGATAGAGGATTTAGATGTCTCTTGGCGTGCTTTTGATAGCAGTATTGCGATTTGAATGTATGCTTGCAATACACGCAGTTGTAGGTCTCTCCAGTTTTTGAATTGTTGCAAGATCCGGAGCCTTTTACGCCCAAGTCCTCGCTGTTTTCGGATTCCTCGGATTGCATTTGCCGTTGGCTAATGGTCTTCGCCATTTGCTGATGAAATGAGAATGATACACTTTGCTGGGTTCGTTCTTGAGTCGGGGCATATTGTATAGCATCGGGTTTATGACCGTAGGCGTCGTTGAGAACACGTCGAAAGTGAATAGGTCCATCGCAGCTGGCCACATCAATGATGGTTTTATTTTCACATTCAGCTTGAAGTGTGGGTTCTTTTGCGAGGAGAGGTGTTGATGGGGCCGGTACCGGCTTGGTGCGGTGTTTGTCGCTGGAGCGTTTCGATTTATGGTGCCGTTTGGGTGGCAGGTTTGCGGCGGATGGCGGTGGAGTCCGCTTTGGGGAGGATGCCCTTTCTGTTATGGTTGGTGTTGGTTTTGGCGACGTCACAGCGATGGATTGCGTATCGCTTTCGGAAAGTTCATCTGTGGCAGATGGTATCACTGGTCCTGGGATGAATTGGTGCTGCAAGCTTTTGAACGGCGTTCCGGTAACGGGCAGCGATATGTGTTGCATCGGTGGAGCAATAAATCCTAAATTCGGTGCAGATGCTTTACTGGCAATGGGACGAATGATTTTGTTGTTATTGCTACCAAGGAAGTGTCCACTGCTGAGATAGCCCTCCGATTGAGCCCGAGACAAGAAGGCCCTTAAAACAAAAGTTAGAAATTATGTGTGCAATAATTTTTTAGTTTTTTTTTTTTTTTAATTACCGGCAAATCTCGAGCGCCCTTGGCATATGCAACACATGTGTGGCCAGCAGTACACCGAAAATATTATCCACATTCAAATCCAAGTACCCAGTGTACATGTAGGTCAAGAGCGGAGCAAACTGTTCCGCCGTCACATTGGTCAGGAACAACACCACATCTGGAGAATTACCGCCTCCACTTTCGTCCAAACGTATCGCGGAACGCAGATATCCACTATGCATGCTCAAGATGATGCTGTGTGCCACGAAGCGCACACTGGGTGAAGGTCCAACTTCAAGGACAATGTCTGGTGGCGTTGTCGCCATTGCTGGCGGTGGCAATTGTGTAAGCGCTGCTGAATTCGACGATGTACTTGTCAACCAATTTGTGAACATCTTATTCAATTACAATATCCTTTGAAGAATTTTTATCCTTGCAGTGCCTTCTCCAATTAACTGCTGCCACGGCAATAACTCAATTATAACTGAAGTCCTGTTCAATTGTCTGTCAGTTTTTATACGTTGAAAAGAGGCGTTCAATTGATTGTGCACACGACACAGAGGGGAGCAATCTCTGCATCTTACTCCTTTCAGCAGTGTCCATTCGCATGCTACCAACAGGACATACCATTCCGTCATCATAATTTATATGATGGAAGGACTTTCTCTGCGTCTTTCTCTCTCTTTATCTTTTGCAATTGCTCTCTCTCTGTTTGAATTGAGAGTGCCGGAGAGGATTTTGTTTCTGTTTAAGGAGAATAGTAGCTGGGTAAGAGCGCTTCGGCGCATCATATCCTTTTCAATTTCACGTGCTTTGTGATTTTTAACTTAACCAAGCGTTCTGTTTGAATGGTTTGTTTACATTTCTGTGTTTCGAGACTTCTCTTCCCTCCCCCACTTTGTTCATGGTTGTTTGTTTTTCTTCTTTCAATTGATATCATTTAATTTGATTTCTTTTGGTTTTTGATCCTGGTTGCAGTGGGTGGATGACTGGGTTTTTTTTTTCTCTTCTCTAAGGGTGCGATTACATGTTGTTCTAATCGACGATACGGTTTTTAAAATGTTTATTTGTAATTCTTATTAGATTCGTAGGTTTTTTTTTTTTTTTTTAAAAGGGTATGGGAAAAGGGTATGCAAATGAAAATAAGGATTTGGTTTAGGAAGGGAAGGGGATCAAAGGATGTGGTGGTTATTTGCAAAAATGACTATTGAAACTTCTAAACAATTTTATCACGCT
Organism: Criorhina ranunculi; assembly: GCA_951813785.1. Lineage (NCBI taxonomy): Eukaryota > Metazoa > Arthropoda > Insecta > Diptera > Syrphidae > Criorhina > Criorhina ranunculi. The sequence goes on from OX638385.1 coordinate 17,060,866, forward strand.
TGATATTTATTAGTTTAACTCAATTTTAAAAAAATAGGTGTCTACCAAAGCAAGCGAATTTCCAATAACTTTCACCAAGCTTCTAGTACTTTATTCATCAACACTTATAGGATAAATCGCTTGGTGTAGTATAAGAAAGTCTTAAAAATAATTTTCCACTTAGGACACGCCTTACCTCAACCAAAAGTGTTTAAGATGAGGCATGATGGATCGATTTATGATTTACTATAGCTTACGCATCACAATGGTATTTCTTTTGCATGTACAAGATCCATGCAATAGAATTGAGGACTTAATTATTGAAGGAGATCAGTTTTTGCGCCGAAAGCGAGAGTGACAGTTTCTGAGAGTCTGATTCTGGCTGGTGCCTGGCAATCACAGAGAAAGTGGATTAGGATTTCCTTTTCATTTGTGCATTGTTGCAACTACCGCAATGAGCGTTAAGGCGATAACCTAACTTTGCAGCGTGTGAACAACTTAGCCAGTGGCCTGTACTAATTGCTAAAATGCTTGCTGTAAAGTAGGCCATACCTGGCAATCAAAGAAAAGTGCTTCAAAATGTTTCCAATTGGGGAACAGAATAACTCCGCGCTACGGCTCTCACATTTCCCTCCATGGTGCTACGACCGGGATCTCAGAGAGGTAATAATTTTCTTACACTGTTTTACTATTTTAGAGGACGTAGTATGAGAATGGAGCGCTTTGATGGCAGCCTGGCTATCAATGATTCCTATTTAGTTTTGGGTTGTGGAGCTGAGATTTAGTATCTTGCCGGCCTCTCTAATCACTAGTATCTCCACCTGAAATACACTCCAAGAGTCTGAAAGGCGGTACCATTTGAATACGTTCAGTTCTGCTGAGAAGACTACTCCTCCAACGCCGTATTCTATCATAGAGCTGTCGGTAAAGATATTTCGGACAGTCAGGAACGGATAAGTGCACAACCCGTCGCTCGATTTTGTGTGCACATATCCGGTTTGTGGACTAATCTATAAGTGCATACCCTTGCACTAATCCGTAAGTGCAAACTTATGTACTTATTTTTTTAACAATTTAGTTTCCGTGAACTCGTCCTTTTTTCCCAGCTGTCCAGATTTGTTCTGAACGCGGAAGGGTTTAGCACCTAATGTATCTTTCAGAAGAACCTTTCCCGGCAAGTTGGTCTGCAATTTTACTGCCTTCAATGCCTCTGTATTCTGGTACCCACCAGACTTTATTTCGCTTAATAAGGTCTTGGAGAGCATTAAAGCAGCTTAAAACGGTCTTTGAGTTGCAATAATGGGAGTTCAATGCTTTGAGCGCTGCTTGACGATGGGTGAATCTGTTGATGCTGGCTCTCTTTATGCCGGAGTCAAGAATAATATTCGCGCAGGTATCAATGGCATGCAGTTCTGCTTGAAAGTCACAAGGGCACATTTCAAGTCCCTTTGAGACTTTGTGATTAGGGCCATAAATACCGGCTCCAACACCGAAGTCCATATTTGAGTCGTCGGTATACCGCACTAGTCCTTTTATCTTCATCAGCAGATTGCCAGTTTCCCAAGAATTGCGGTTCTGGATCTCAATCTCGAACTTTCTGCCAAAACAGAGTATGTTTAGACATAAAGTCGGATACCGTACTGATCGTTTCAGGCTCGGGAAAGTTAGAAAGGATAGCCATGTGACCCGTAAGTTTGCTTGGCTGGATTCCTGTAGAGCGTTGGAGGTTAACTGCACTGCGTTTCGCCACTTTTCTGACAAAGATGTGCAATGGAGTAAGGTCAACAAGTGCCTCTAGCAGCCGAGACATGGTAATCTTTGAATTCGTTGTAACTTTTAGATGGTGAATTTTTCCTTAACAGAGCACAAGATTTCTAATGTACAAGTTGCACTTCTCTTTTCCGAGTGTTTTTTCGTAAATAAAATATGTTGGGTGTTCAAAATGACGTGCAATCACAAGAAATTTGCACTTTTACGTTGTGCACTTATCCAAACATTATTGTATGAAAAATTGGTGAATCGGCAAGGGGTTTTTGAAGGCGGTTTTTGCACTTAACTGGTTTGCACTCATCCCTTTCCGGCTGTATAAGGCTAACTCGAAGGATGTTAACCAAACAATCAAACCGGAAAGGGACATAGGCTTCATCATTGATTTTAACTAGACCAGATCAAATTATAAATGCCTTCGTATAAGTGTGTTTCAATTCTCTCTCGTTAACAACTGCCTTGGTTCAACTTGTTTTTCCTTTTATAAACACCCATAAGTTTCGCCCTTATATCCCCTTGGTCATTTGGTCTTTTTTTTATAAATACATTTTCATTACCATCAATGAATTCATTTCAGAATCAATTTTAAAAATGAAATACAATATAAGATAATATCAAATATTTAAAACAACAAAGAATCATCTCGGGGAAAAAAATATCTAGAAGGAAAAGAATAAAATTCAGTTGACGAATGATTTTTTAATTCAATAAATGGCAGTCGAATGCAAACAGAATCCTCAGGCAATCTCTTCTTCTGTTTTCTTTTTCAATTCCCATTGATTCATCTTATTTTTTTTTTTTCATAATTTTGATTTGCCGAGTATTCTTGGAATCGAAGGATAGGAGGACTCTTCATACTCAGTCCCCCCTTACTCTTCAGATATTGAACTAATGGAAATTTGTAGAATTAAATAAGAAAAAAAGATAAGAAAAAAAAAAATAACCGATTGAGAGTACACCACCCTCTGTTTCTTTTGCCCACTCAATCACTTGTCATCGGGAATAGTTGCGATATTTTCTTTCGGAATTTCTTAAAAATTCAAAAGACTAGATTTTTCTTTGTGATGTTAAGAGAGGAGGAGTTTTTACTAAAAGAAATGTGTCCCAAAGCGCAACCGTCCAGTGTTTCACTTTGAAATATTAATAATTTTTATAAATAATAAGGATTGGTCTAAGGATGGGAGAGTGGGGTAGCAATTTGACACGAGATTGTTAGGAACTTTAGTGAAAACTTGATTTAAGGTTGGGTTGGATAAAGTGGCTGTCCTGGCTAGGCTAGGGGTAGCGGCGTGATGTAATGCGCCGCCTCACTCGGATCTTCATGGATCCATTGTGTTCCACGTTGTGGCATCCTGCATTCGTACGTATGTATGTATGTATACGGAAGTGAATGGAATAAATTGGTTATCTATTGGTCGCCTACATAAACCATCATAAATGCAGGTCGCTTATAAAGTATGCTCCTAGGATTGTTTTCTTGGTTCTGCTGAGGTTTGGCCAGTCGCAGAGGAAGTGTCCTCTTCCTTGCCTATGTCGCAGGGGTCGGTCATACTTAGTCGCATTCTTTTTACAGGGGCTGCCAGTAGGTTGAAGTATGTAGATGCTCCTTATGATTTCAATATTCCATCTCATGTTGAAGTCGTTGCCGTGGTTTAGTGGTGTGAGCAGGTGATTTAGGTTCGACGATCAGTTTTTATTTTTTATTTTTTTTTATAATTCACTAGTGCTAAAGGGGTTATAAATACCCTTATGATGCTATTCAAGTGGTATTAGGTTTCCATCTTTTTTGCTCCAAGGGTGGTGTCCAGAATGAGTGGGGAGAAATATTATTACTGTTGCCATTGCTTATAATTCACAGTTTTTTTTTTCGAACATCCCGATGGCATTAGTACGATCAACGCTTTTAAGTCATTGCCTACTCTACTGCCAGTGTTATGCTTATACAGTAGAGTTGACGTCATCATCGGGATTCGAACCTGGAACCTTCAGCGTGACAGGCGATGATGCAACCACTACACCATGGCCACCCCCTTAACAAGGGTTAGGGAGGCGAAAAGGAACCTATCATAGATGGACTGTTTGGAAATCTCTCTGAACACGTTCATACATTTGTATGTTCATCCTGAAGATTTTAATGTATTTTCTTTAAAGATAAGCCATTAAATGTTGTGTTGCTTGTAGCCAGTTGGATACGAGAAAAGTAAGGGTTCGCTAATCAATGACATTATTAAAGCCTTTCGAAAGTACTTTTTTGTGTCTTTGAAAAAGTAGGATAACAGTGTGCCGCTTTGTGTAAACTTTTTTTAAACATTGCTTAAATCTTCAAATATTGTACAAAACAATTTCCCCTTTTACAATTAAAATAATAAAGGAGATACTTGGACACTGTACAATCGAGGTTATCGTTATCTGACTTACCTTCCATCAATCTAAAACAAAAGTAGTAATACCTTTTTGACATATCAATCAATTGAAATCATAATCCTGTTGCTGTCACTGCAGTTCATTTTTCTACCAAAACAATCAAGTAATCTCCTCAAACGCTGTTGGCCAATCGCATTTTTTTTTTTATGTCAATTATTCAGAAATTGAAAAAATTGACTTCTAACCAAAAATCTATTAATTATCCTTCATTTACCACTCGCATTGTGCGTAATTAAAATAATTGAATTTCGATAAAAATCCAATTAAGTCCTCTTCTCGGACTTATGAGGTAGAAATAGTCAAGAGCACCACAGTCGCAACCGCCTAACCAATCGCATAAAATGCAATAAACAAATTAATATAGTCAGCCGGTCATGACCGTCAGGTCTGCCGGTGATGTCTGATTGTGTGCCCAGGACAAATGGCATTTAAAACTAATACACCATCAAACTGATTCGTTGGCGCGATATCCCCCCTCAGTATACTCAAATCAAATTGATGTCCCTCCTCCACCAACAGTGTGTCATCGTGTGAGTAGAGGTAGTAATTGTTTTTAGTCCCACTAATCCCTTCACACAAAACATTTTGAATCGGCTTTTCCGCCAATTTCATATCTGTAAGCCTCCCCCCCCCACCCGTCATTGGGCTAGGATAAAACCGGAATCCTTTTGCTGCCCCTGCTGATGGTGCTGCGCTATTGCTTTCGGTTTGTGTATCATCGTGGACATGAGTGACATGTCGGACGGACAACAAAGTGTGCAGAGTTTTGTTGTATAAAATTTGTGCTGAATTGTTCAAATCCTCAGAGAGGACAAGAGCCTGGACATGTCCCTTTCCACAACCAGACAAAGCTGTCCTCTTAACTGAGTGGATAGGTGTGTGTGTGTCCGTGTTCGCTGTCAGTTCGGGGTAAAATTTTGAAAATTAGAATTTCTAAAAGCAAAATGTTAGCTGGGTGAGCAAGGACACCGGAGGTACTGCACACACGTCAAACGAATGCCAGAAAACAGGATGACCACAATATTTACCCTCGCAGCCGAGTTATTAATGTTGACCTGACCGTCAATTATGTTTTAATTGTCATAAGAGGTCGCTTACATGTATGTAAACATGTCCACTGAACACCAATCAACTAGGATAAATCTGAAGTGCAGGATGAACATCCCGACTACTACAGCGTTCAACTGGATGTTTACGCCACGTTTCGCTGATGTAAACTGTATTTGAATGTCCAGCGTTGGTCGTTGATGATGGTGGTGGGGCCAGTTCAGGATTTTGTCATTTGCCGAGGTATTCTCCCTTCGATTATTAATGCATGGGAAAACAATGTTCATGTGGTTTGGTGTGTCCATATTGATTTTATTTAAAAAAAAATAAAAAAATAAAAATTCGCGCGTAAATTTAATGTGAAAAGTTTATAATTATTATCGCCAATGTAAATTGTAATTATTTGCTACAACAACAGAACGGTTTTTTTTTATTTGTTTATTGTTTTGGTTTTTTTTTTTAATTACTTATTGATTCGTTTGTTGATGTTTGCAAGGCTCTCAACTTGATTCAGTAGAGATGTATCGAATTTATTAATTCTGTGATTTACCATTTGTCTGTATTTGCAATAGATGGCGTGTTGTTGGCATAATGGTGGTTTGTTGGTAACATGACACAGTAAAAATCAAATTTTTCGCTTCTTAATCCAGTTGTTCTCTCTAATCAAAACTGATGTAGACATTTTAGCAATAGGTTACGTTCAGGTGGCTGCCTGCACTCTTGACAAACGTGTAAGATCTCGAATTTCGTTGGTAGGTGCTTTGAATTAGTTGAAACATCCAACAAAGTAAGGGTCGGGTTTCGAAGCTTTTGTTTCCGGTTTATTACCATGTTGGGTAGATCCAACTGGAGGTCCATGAAACTAGGTCATCTCTTTTCTTGGAAGTATGGACAAATTAACGAGAACGACTGCTTACAATACCAAGGCTATTTGCAATAGTCACAGTACAATATGTTTGTACATTCGCCAAGTGTCGGACAACATTAAGCGTAACTTCTGGAAAGTCAGAGAGAACTTTGTGCGATCTCAAAATTGCTCGCAAATTTCGCAAAGGACTTAGAGCAACTTCTTGTATTCTTTCTGTGTTTGCATGAGAGTTCTAGGGCAATACGATTCCTAGCGCTCTTTCTGATTCGAGATATCTCTGTCCTCCACCAACGGGTTGCTTTGGCGATTTTAATTTTTTTTTTTTAAATGAAACATTTATGGTCGTGGTTCTGATCAGCCGATCTGCAAGTATGTAAAATGTCACATGCATTTAGAAAGTCTTCTCTGGTCCCCTTCAGTGTTACATTTGCTATAGAAACAGTGCTGTCGATTATTTGCGCTTGTTTTTAAGCTGAATATTACTTACAAAGGTCCCTTAACTCGTCGTTGAAGCTGCTTCCAAGGCCGTTATCTGTTATCTAAAGCTTCTACTGTAGTCGTTGTGCTCTGCAGGAATACCCATGCCCCCATGTCTAGTATCAATGCCGAAATCAGCCCAAGGGTCCATGCGATTAAAACTCATCAGAGGGAGGTTGTTTAGCACTGTGTCATCAGACGGAAAAAATTGCTAATAAGCACCTTAGTGGGTGTCATAACGGGACACTGCACCATCGGCAAGCATGCCTATAGGCTGGGCCTCCCGTACAACGACTTCTGCAGAAGCTGCATGAACGAGGAGAAGGAGGAGGAGATGATTCTCCACCTTCTCTGTACATGTCCGGCCCTCTCAGCTCTAAGAAGAGCACACTTAGGAGCCAGCTTCTTAACAACCTTAGCGAACTGGCTGACATCAATATGAGTAGCCTCCAGCGCTTCATAGCAAGCACCGGTTGGTTCTGCGGGTAGTGTTTCTGGTAAAGTACAGATCCTGGTCGTTACACAAAGGACCTAATCTAGTCTTAGTGAGGCTGTATCTGCAGCCTGCCACTCCTACCTAACTTAAGCTAAGGTAATTTTTTAGTTTGTAACTAGCCAGGATTCTCGAAATCGCAAGCTGCATAATACGTTATTAGCTTAGGAATGTAGAAAGATCACTGTTCTTGGTTGTTCCCCCCCCTTTTTTTTTTTTTAAATGTGCATGCCTGCTAGAATTTTTTGCAATCCTTCATGAGAAGTTGTAAAGTTGCCTTGAATTTTGACTTTGGCGGTTTTTTTTATTTTTTATTTGTACATTTTTCTTTTGTCCTTTCCACATAATTGGGTTTCTCGTTTTATCATCATCCCTTTTTCGTTTCACAATTCTTCTTTAAAATTCCATATATCTTCAATCAGCCATAATTTTTTTTTTAAATTTGTTGGACGATATATCACAAAGGATTTGACTGCCTTTACTCGCACTTTTTATACTTTTGTTAGGACAGATTTATTTGAAAAATAGTATTTCTTCTCAAGAGATCTCATAACCTATAACTCATTTGCTTAAGGTGACTTCAGTGTTTATCCTTATTGTTTTTACCAACACTCTTTACTTCTTTTATCTTTCCGAGAGGATTGTCTGGTGCGATAAATATATTAAAGTGATGTTTTTAAATTTTATTTTCTGTTTAAAGGTCAACTCATTTCGTTAATGAATATGTACAAAAAAAAAATCGAGTTCACTGATCCAAATAGTGTATTCTATTAAAATGGGCGGTTTATCATATTCACGTTACATATCCGTGTGGCGTTGAAGAGCCAGAGGTAGAGCATCCTCTCTTTCACTTTACCTCTCCGATAAAAATGATTATGATGAATTTTTGATCCGGATATATAATATGTATACTTTACATGTTTTTTTTTTTTTTTTTTTTTTCGTTCCGGCGATAATTCCGGCGTAATACTGCCAACAGGAGCGAAACCATTACATCACATCGTCAACTGTCGTTGTGTGTAAATAAGTTTAATTGAATTTTTTAATTAATAAAATACTCGTTATTGTTGTGGAGAAAAATCATCCACTATGCGACTATGAATGGTTTGATGCTGGCTGGATGCTGTTATTTTATATTTTATTTTTAAATTTTTATTTTTCGTAAATAATTTTGTGCAAATGAAGCATTTTTAAATATTCATTTTGGTTGTATTCATTTATGTGCACTTGGGAAGGAAATGGGTTTTTGTTTATTACAGGGAATCCTGTTACAGAAAATCTTCACTTTACTAATCAAGTTTCATCGGAACTTTGGTTTATATATATGCAATTTTGATAGGTCCTTCCAAAAAAAGGTTTATCTAGGTTAAAGCCCTTAAAGTAGAACATGGGTATCAGGGAAATTAGATAAGAGACGTAGGAGGTACCGACGCTCGTTGGTTTGAAATGCTTGTAAGTTACAATGACGAGGAAAAGACAGAGCTTTCCACATTCGTGTTGCAGGATTTGGGGCGTAACGCAACTGGCTATTTCGCTGGAGTACTGTTCGTGAAAGAAACGATATAACAGTGAAAAACAGGAAACATTTCTTCAGTATTCAAGTGTGTCGTAATGATAGACCAAATGTGACCGTTGTATGTATACTGAAGCCAGATCAGAAAGGGTAACATTTTTATTTAGCATCATTTGAGAACATATAAAATTATGTACAGAGTGCAAGCTAAAGCAAATTAATTATTGTCCTCAGCAATGACAGAAAGCTTAATGAAAAAGTAAAAGAAAAAAAAAAAAAATAGCAAAGCATAGGAGCAAGGAACTCAGTGTAAACTTTTTAAATTTTAATAAACCACTTATATTAATTTTTCTACAACCTCCTTGTGTTTCTTCTTTAATTTACTTTGCTCTATTTGTTTTTTGAGGTCGGGAATAAGTTTGAAACGTTCTATCGTTTGGTTCCGGGCTAAACCTCATCACCACTGCCAATAAAAAGGGATAACCTGTGTGCGCCAGCATTAAACACACACAATAAACTGAATTCAAAAGAAATTAAATGGAAGAGCAACAAAGGGGAAGCACGACAAACGATGAGGAGGACAATGAAAAAACAGAAAGGATTTTGTTCCACGCAAGTTTATTTTTTTCTTTTTTTTTTATTGTGCATCTTCATACTCCTTTGGTTATTCGGTTGGAAATCCTTCATTCCACAACTCAAAGGCAGACCTACATGCATCAAACAGAGTTGGTTAGTCCATTGGTTCCATCGCCCCTTTTATTTTGTCTATTTCCGTTGTTTACATTTCGCCAATTTGGTTGGGGATTTGGCGTTTCTCTCTCTCTCTTGCTCTCTACTTCATTCCTCAGCTCATAACGTAATTGTTTTTAATTCCTTTTTATTGTTGAAGTAGCCCAGAAGCTAGAGCCCCAATGTGCCACCCCCAGTGGCACGGTTTAATTTGGCAAATAGAATTATTAAAAATGCTGTTTGGTGAATTTTTAAAATTACTTCGGCATTATACGAGTACTATGTAGGAACTCTCCTGGGTGGGTGCACTGCACTGCGTGGTGCTGGCAATAACACAAATAAACGGTGTGGGAAAATTTGAGTGGTCGGTCTTCTTTGTGTGCAAATATCCTTGGGTTTGTTTTTTAAGCTGCGGGCCCCCAAACAACTGGAATACCGAAAAAGGCTTCATGTTCAGCGTTCGAAAGACCACTTGTTGCCAGAGTTGCCTATACCACCAAACCAGAACACATGGAAAACCAAAAGCTTCTTTCAAGAAATACATTTTTTTTTGTTAGTTGACTGGAGGTGGTACTACGGTGGGCATAATGGTGGTGGTGGAATTGGGTTGCACCCTGTAGCAGTTAATTAGCTAATTTCGTGGTGAAATATTAATAAACCGTTGCGATGTGTAAATATACGCTGTTAGCTGTTGATTACATTTTTCCCTTTCCATTTTTTTACTCGTTTAAAGGGGTGCTGTGCCTCGAGTTCTTTGGTGCTTTTGCTTTGATTGACTTTTCTGAGACTGTGTGTGAGAGAGGAGAGGTTCGTTTTCAACGGTAATGAATGAAAAAAAAAATCTGACACATTGTCACGATTATTATCGGATTAACTGTGATTCAAATGTAAATATTGGAAGAAATTTGTTCCCTTGTTAGAAAATGAGAAGGCTAATCTTGAGAAATAGATTTTGGAGGGCAAATATTTAGAAAGTTGTTGGCCGGTATGCAGCTTGATTTCAATTAATTAGGGGAACTGATTGGCAGACTTCAAGCGATATTGACAAGTTGTGACCAAGCTTTTGTTACCAGAAGTTCTTTTTTACTTTTTTTTTTTGTTTTAAAGTTGCAAATCGATTAGGTCGTCCTTATGTTGTTTCTTAGATTAGGTTAGGTTGTGCTGGGCGGCTGTCTCCACTTAGCAGGGACCACTTAGGCCAGAATGAAGACCCATTGTGATATCGCGTGTAGAAACCGGAAACCAGCCTCCGAAACCTCACATGCGGGAATTCCCTATAGAATAAAAGGAGTATAAGCTCTGGGTTATCGTATCGGTGTAAACCCTATACTGTGCCGCACTAAGTGCAGAACCAATTAGACCCACATACAAAACTCTTAATCCTAAAGATGTCGGGTCTGGCTAGGTCGTTAAGGTCATTGAAGAAGTAATCTCCTAGTGTTTTCCTCCTCAACCTTGATAGAGCAGGGCACGTACTAAGAAGGTGTGCAGTTAGGTTGTTTCTTACTTCTTGTACTTTTAGAAGACTTCTGCTTGTCATTCAGCATTTCAGCACTTGGTATCCTTGAATATAAATCTGTAGAAAATTATGATCTTTAAATGGCTAGGCTTTATCCAGAGTTGGCAATTGCTTTGAAATGAGTGAAACGGTTAAGTCCGAAGTTCTTTAAGTCACTCTTTCAGAAGAAGAAGATTCGAAAATCACTCCTTCTTAAGGTGGTCCTAAAGCCACTATTTCTTAGATTAAATAAAGTGCCTAGTTCCGTATCGTTAAGGTAGAGGAGGCATTTTTGTTTGACAGCAATGAACGCTTCTTTCGCTTCGTGTGTAAGAGACCGTCCTTGGTGGTAAGAAAGAATTGTTTATGTGGAGTGTTCTGAGATAAGATGTTGAAACCAATGCCCAATGAGTACTAGCTGCTCTGCTTTGTACCTTCCGTTGCCATCTCACTTAAGACGACTTTCCATCCCACTACTGCTACTTTGGTTTCACAGAGCCTTGATCCTTCTATAAGATCCTTAAATTCCCGTTTGTAGGTAATTACATACTAGTGGCGTCAGATAATTAATAGCATTTAACATTAACCTGGAAGAAGCTCCTGTGTTCCAATATGGTTTAAGACATTTTTTGTGACCTATAATTTCATTGTAAGATTAAGTGAAGGTAAGCGCCATAGAAGTTTTATCTGAGGGAACAGTTTATCTACTGTAAATGTAAGTCTATATACTTATGGAAGTGTCATGACCTCCGGATATTTTCTGACTTCCTACGGTGCTATGAACATAATTGCAAATCGCCACACATATGTATTAGCATTATTACTCTTACTACCGAATACAAATTCTCTTTGCGCATAAGGAGTTACAACCTAAACCAAGAAGTGCAGTTCGCCGAAAAGGAGTTCTTCCGAACCATTACGCATGATATCCTCCTTTCATTCACTAAATGCCAGTTGACCACAATTAAAGAAAAAAAAACTCAACCCTTTACAATTTTTTTTAAACCTACACCCATCGACAACCACTAAGAGTTGAAGAACAAACAAAAATCGAAAGGAAACCACTTCGGAAAGCTAATAAAAAAATAAAAAAAAACCGAACTTTTCCCAAGCCCAAATAGAAAGCGATCCGTTCCATGCAATCTACTACTTCCATCTCCATCCATTTGTAGCTCCCGCGCCATCTACCGTGAAGTGAAAATCATCGTTCTCCATTATTTGCCAAAGGAATTTTGTGTCAAGTTAGCGCAATTAATCTCATGCACACGTTAATTAGCACCGCTGGGAATTGTGCCTGTTGGAAGAAGGATTCTGTATGGCTGTGTGTACAGCACAGCATTGATGTATATCCCCCCAGAATGATGTAGTTTTGTGCTCTTGCAATGGCTGAGTTTTCTGCTACCCACCCATCGAGTGGTGGCAGCAAGTAAAATTACAATTTTGCGATTTTGATTTGAGTTTGCTCCTCGTTTTCATCGCTGGTCCCGTATTTAGTCTCATATTTTGTGGAATAATTCCTTGATCAAACAGAACAGCAGAGATGGATGAATGGGTTGAATGTTTTTAATGACGACGGAGGATTAACGAGTGTAAATTGGGTTTTTAATTAGGCTAAGAAGGGAATAATCATGAACAAACAGAATGCATGCTTAATTTAATCGACAGTGAAAGGGAAAAAGGGATTTTTTTGCATTTTGGTTTACAGTTCAAAAAGTTGGACTTCAAATGCAATCAATTCTGTAGATGATTCCACAACTTTCGATTTAGATATTATACTTCATATTTATTTCCAAGTACCTGATCTTTTGACAATTAGCTAGGCAATCACAAGTTGAACCCGAATTTCGGGACCGTCCAGATTAAAGCAATTTTTCAACACATGGTCCATCATGACTTTTCTGGCTTATAGCCTCATAGGGAGGCTGGTTCTAAGCGATCCAACTTAATGCAAACGTTTCTATTGTGTAAATCGCTCATGGACTAGTTACGGCTGTGCTGTTGCATTATGTCAAAGGTCGTTCTGCTAGACCGTGGATGTTAAATGTTAAAATTAGCGGCACTCATTATCATAAACACTCATTACCCTATTTATCAGCATGTAAGCACAGTCTTTATCGCTGATATTTCCAGCCATTCACAGTGTTTTCTTAGATTCGCTTGAAGATGTAAGGCTTTCTCCCCTTGGTAATTTTCAAAATCTTTGTGTGCTTATCGTCATTTAATTTAATAACCGCAGTTCCACAAGAAAGTCAATAGCTTCATTATACACCTATTCTATATGTATACGTACAACGAAATCCGCTTACAACGATAACTCGCTTACAACAAGCACCGCTGGCTGGTTGTCTCTTTATATCATCGTGTCCTTCTTTCCTTGCGTGTGCCATCGTTATTTGAATATCATTAAAAATTTAAAAAGGTGACATTTACTTAGAAACTACCTCGGTGAATCGCTTCGCATCGTTGTGAAGCCCTGCGAACCGTGCACTTTCTCTCTTTGTCTCTTCGGCAGGGGATGAATTCTTGATTCAATATAATTTGTTGAGTGGTTTCAAGTGGTTACGCTTCTTTAAGCATTACAAGGTACAAGGTATGTAATTAATGCTTTAATTTTTTTTTAAAATTTTTTATAGACAAATTAAACCCGTGCTTTGTGTGCAAAGCTGAAGCGTGTCCTCGTACTCGTCCGCTGAAAAAGGGACGTGGACAACAATATGGCATTTTGGATGAAACTATCCCGGCTGGAGCGAGAGTATGCAACTCCTGTCAGTGTAAATCGGTGCGCAATCGCTACCCAAACTGTCCTCTGCCCACCTGTCCCAATTCAAAAGACCGCGCGAAGCGTCTTCATAATATACCGCCACGATTGTTTGAACTGGCTCCGGAGATTCGAGATCCAATTGTTCAGGAATTTCAAATTCCAAGCAACGCGAATCGTTGTTGTTCGGCGTGTTTGATGCGAATTCGCCGCAAGCTAGATCCGCATGTGAATCTAACCGATGAAGAGCGGCGAACTGATGGCGATGAGTCGGATTTAAGTACGTCATCGTGCGATGAACGTGAAGGTGGAAGTGATACAGCCTCGGTGGAGAGTCCAGAAAATCATGGACGACATACTAGCGTTCTGCAAAAGGATACGCAAAAGCAAAGTGCTGCGGATGTCTTAAATGCGGCAATTGCGTCGAGTAAAATGGACGAACGTCTGCTGCCGCCCCAACAGGCGCCAAAGAAGCAAAAAACGTCGGAAGAGTACGACAGCTCGGCGACGGAAACAGCTGATGAGGAAAACGAGAATTCGCCAGCAAATCGCCAGAGTCCTAAAGTGATATTGTGTTCAGGAGGATCTGGAAATAGTGCTATGGTTCCACCTGCTGGAGGTGGTCAGCAGGGGCAACAGCAAGCCGCGCAGCCGAATGGTCCGCCTCGTCCCGGCGAACAATCGATGAATGTTCAAGACTTTGTTTATAGTGTGATTGAACGATCTCTGAAAACGAGTGGTCCACCACCTTTGAAGAATGCCACTCCACAGATAAAGGCGAACAATGGCGCCTCGCAGCAAAATGTTGCAAATAGTAATGATGTGACCTTCGTGCGGGAGTTCCGCAGTGATGGATCTATAGTTAAGCAGCAGCAATCACAACAGCCACAACAACAACAACAGTCGCAGTCATCATCACAACCTCCAACGACATCGATTCCTACAACAACGAATCTACAGCCGTCGCTTCAACAGTCTTCCGCCTCAGCTGGTGCCTCTTCCAGGCAGTCAGTTCCTGCGGCGGAAAATCTGGCGACTCTGTCTGTTGTGAACTCGCATATGCATCTACCACCGCAGATCATCGCTCACCCTCATGGAATTGCGGCGACAATAACGCCTGTCAAGGTGACCCAACCTCAGGCACATGACATACGAGACAAGGACGAGATTATTTATAGTGTGCAACAGAGGTCTAGCGAGCCGGAGCCACAAACTCTGGATCTCTCCATCAAGAAACCCTCAAGAGACACAGGTCCCTCACCACAACAACAACAGCAACAACAACAGCAGCAGCAACAACAACAACAACAACAACAACAACAACA